>QEPC01006951.1:1565590-1623687 GCA_003113815.1 Sphenodon punctatus | reverse complement strand
CCTGCCGATCCAGACGGAGGCCCGAATCCAAAACCACCCCCAGACTCTGAACCTGAAGAGCAACACGCGGGCGAACCCCCCCCCCCCATCAGGGGGGCCAGCAACTTGAAGAGCAACAGGTGGGTGAACCCCCCCTATCAGGGGGACCAGCACCTCCCCGCCCTTCCCACCACCATCACCTCCGTCTTATCGGGATTGAGCTTCAGTCTGCTCTGCCGCATCCAATCCGCCACGGCCTCCAAACATTGGGAAAGTAACGAGACAGCAGGACCTGGGTCAGTTGAAAAAGAGAGGTACAGCTGAGTATTCGTCTCAACAGAAGCCCATGGTCCACGGTATCAAAAGCAGCTGAGAGATCTAGCAGGATCAAAAAGGTCGAACATCCTGCATCCATCTCCCGGCGGAGATCATCCACCAAGGCCACCAACGCCGTCTCAGTACCATAGCCAGGGCGGAACCCAGATTGAAAAGGGTCAAGGAAACCGATGCTGGTCAAGTGCGCCTGTAGCTGCAGTGCCACTGCCCGTTCAATAACCTTCCCTAAAAAGGGAAGATTAGAGACGGGGCGGTAGCTGGCGAGTGCGTCCACATCCAAAGATGGCTTCTTCAGCAGGGGGCGCACCACAGCCTCCTTGAGACTGGGCTACAACCTCCCCTGCTGAAGGGACACGTTCACGACCCTCGCCAGCACCATCCCCAAAGTCTCCCTGGAGGCTTTCACCAACCAGGACGGGCACAAATCTAACTCACAACTTGTGGCTCTAACAGACCCCAGGACATTCACCGCATCAGCCGGCATCACTTCCTGAAACTCATCCCAGAAAGATTGACCAGACGGGGCCTCCATAACCTTGTGCCCCTCGCTTACTGCTTCGAATCCAGTGTCAGTTACTCTGGATGTGAGTGATCTTGTCTGTAAAGTAGGTGACAAACTCCTCACAGCGGAAGAAGCCTTAACTTACAATTTCCATGCCTTTTGGACCATGGCTGAATTTGTTAAGACTGCATTCACACCTTCAGCAGCAGGCCAGTCTGAGCATATTTGGCTCCGTGAGAGAATCTGGAAGCCAAAATATATGCAGGGTTTGGCCGGCGATCACCTGGAAGAGTGCAGAGCAGGGAAATCCAGCTGTGTGCTCTTCTGGGTGTTTGCCAGCAAAGCCATGTGGGGGCGCTTTCACACCGGCCAAACCCTGTGCATATTTTGGTTTCTGGATTCTCTCCCAGAGCCAAAATATGCACTGACCAGCCCACCGCTGAAGGTTTGAATGAGGTTTAAGAGCCTTAACTCCTCTCTTAAACCAGTTTTTTTTTAATCTAAGAATTATTATTAAAATGGCATCTCTTAAATCACCAAAATTATTTCTTTTTAAAATCTTTTGATTTTCACAATGTACTGTATATAGCTTAATGTTGATCAGATTCAGTTCTCTAGTTAGTAATGAATGATTAGACGCATGAACTTGCTCAGGCACATTTACAGAAGGCCTGTAGGCAGCGTACAGTATAGAATTAAATGATTCCGATGTCATATAAATTTGAGAGACTGAAATAATGTAGTTGAACAAGGCAGTTTAAAGTATGAGCTATGATGCCTATTAAAGGCTGCAACTTCCATTGCTGATTTTTGCAGACCAAAAATATGTAGCATTCTGGTTTTAACTTGTGTGTGTCTTCTATGGGGGTTTTTTTGCACTGTTTAATACTCTTAAACAACATTCATATTCAAGGAAAGAAAGAGAAGAAATTTCCAAGACAAGATTAAGTAATTCTGTAAATGGTGGATATAATGGACTAGATACTCGTAAGTCATTGTGTGGAGAGCTGCTACTGTGCTTCACTGCTTATGATGAAATGTTCCAGTCAAACAGCTCTTGTTTGATATAGTAATTTTTATTCTAGTTCAGTTACTTAGCTGACCTGGCAGGCCTGTGTTGGTGTTTTGCCCTATTTTCTTCTTTCAATTTTATATTGTATATCACCAAAAGCTATGGGCACTGGGCTTGGGAGGTGAGGGGGTGCAGTCACACTTACCTAACACTTGCCTGGCCCTGGCCCTTCTGAGGCCTTCAGTTGGGGCACAAATCCACATTGGAAACTCAGATGGAGGTGCTCACAAAGCCATGCTAAAAAAAAGTGGGGTGAAGGGTGTTCCTGCCCACAAGCATTTTGGCATCATGATGCTCAGAAATGGGTGTGGTTGTGTCAGAAAGGGGCATGGCAATGCAGAGGGGCTCTCCCAACCCTGTGCTGGCATCCCTGCCAAGAGCACTGGATATGTGCTCTATAAAAAGATAGGATATTTTTCATTAGACCAATTTCTGATAGTGAAAGTATGTAAGCCTTTGAATTGTACAAGGCCCTTGCTCAGACAAATAAAATTTACAGAATTTGAGTTCACTGGGATCCTGTTCTTCCCAGAGATGCCAGCCAGTATCAGTGGACTACCCTCTGTTCTTAGTTATATCAGTACCTACCTACCTAGTGTGGTCCTGGACTCAATACTGGGGCTATGAGCACTACAGTAGATTAGCAGTGATGGGAGCTTTTGAAATGCCGATAAGTAGATAATCGTAATTAAGTCTTTTGACTTCATTGGAAAACATCCAGCCAGAGTGCATAAAAACAAATTTTACATATGAGTTTTTCACCTGCTCCTTCGAGGGCCTAGCCGCACTCAGTGACAATAAATTACCCTGTGCCCTCTAGCTGTAACCTGGAGGCAGTTTCCTCTTCCTCTGGGGTAAGGAATCAGAGACTACATTTCCCAGCAGCTCCCTGCCTCCTAGTGGTGACCTGAGGAAGGTTGTTCCTGTGCAGGGGGAAGTGAATGGATGCTGGGAAGGAGAAAGGGAGAAGCCTGGAGAGAGAGGCAGATTGTAGGAAGGGATGGTGCTGACTGCAGCTGATAAGCAGGTCTGTGCAGAGCTGGTGGTGCTGCACCAGCAGTACTCTGGGGTCTGCAGTGGGAGCCCTTGCAACTCTGTACTGTTAAAGACCAAGCTGGGCATCCTGTTTAACTGTAACGGTTTAACCATTCAAGACTGCACCTAGGAGACTGCAATTCCCCCTTTTCCTGTCTGCCCTTGTAAAAACAATGTATTATTTGCTAACCAAGCATCAGCATGTTTATTGGAACGCACGAGGCTAGTTCTGAAACTGCTAGCACTGAAGTGCCTTCAGCACATGCCTCCAACCTATGGTACATGGAGCCGCTCTCAATTAGTAAGATTATTACAGTGGTGGGATCCCACAGGCACAGAACCGCAGAGGCTGCATGAAAGTCAGAAATGGAGCCATCCAGCAGCCAAAGCGTACCACAGAGCCCCACAGTTCCAAATGAGCAGCTTCAGGGAGACAGAGATGTAGCAATTTATTTTTATGCTAGCAGCATATACTGGAGCTGACCAACACTGGTCCAACTGGATCAACCATTTTGAACGAACTACCCATATAAATAGCTGGAATTAGGCTACCAAGTTGGACTTCCTGGGCCTGCTGTTACAAGGCAAAGCTCAGGAGGTGTTTGAGGGACTGATACGGGGGGGGGCCAAGGATCCTATACTTAAATCAAAAATGCCTTACAACAGTCCGTGGATAAAACAACAGGCCCTGAGTGCAACCGAGCAGCCTTCAGCAATAGGAGACAAGAAAAAGTCTGTCAGGGATTTTGGGCATGCCCTGTGAGATGTCTGGCTATCAAGGCCTTTCCAGACTATGATGACAGCATGGGAGAGACCTGCTGGCCAGAGGCCAATTTGTGGCATATGCAGCAGCCTGGGAGAGAAATCCAGATAGCTCTTCACAATGAAAAAGCTAAAAAGTTAGAGGAAAACCATTGAAATTGCCACATTGAGATTGCTAGCTGGAACTAGCCAGAGTCCAGGGGTGTGTGTGTGTGTCCCCTTCCAGCCCCCCGCCGCTCTCCACTGTGGCGGGGGGGTGGAGGGGAGGGGAACAGGTCCCAATGCTCTTCGCCGCACTGCTGGACTTCGCGGTGAGCAGGGGACAAGGCAAGCCGGCAGGGTCAAGCAGTTTTTCTGTACATGCTCAGCCCTGCATCCATCTGGGTGCCTGCAGGGCTGAGCATTTGCAGAACAACTGCTTGACCCTGCTGGCTTGCCTTGTCCCCTGCTCACTTGCAGGGATCCCATCCATTCCCCCTGCGATAATTCGCGAGTTTCGAGATAAGGGGGTGAGAGCACTCAAGCTCTTGTCCCCTTTTCTTGAATCTCGCGATTTATTGTGAGATTTTTAAAGGGGGCTCGTTTCAGCCCTAGTTGTCTGAGAAAGGGCAAACGTTTCATTAAGGCCAAGATGCATTCTTGGATCTAAAGTGAAGGCTCATGGGAAGGCTCTGGCCTTCCCAGATCATCAGCTACCATTCATCCTGGATACAGATACCAGTGATTTTGGCATGGTGCTGTTCTATCACAAGCATATGGGGATAAGGAGAAAGTGGTTGCATATGGTAGCAGGACACTGGACAAAGCAGAGAAGAACTATTCCACAACTAAGAAAGAGCTGTTGGGAAATGTAGTCTGTAGAAGGGGGGGGGGCCCAGGGTGCTGGGGTGTCTCTTAGAGGAATTAGCTCACCCCCTGCTACGCGGTGTCCACCTCAAGCCAAGGCGGAACCCCCTCCTTGCAGACAGGGGGTACCCTCTTTGGACACAACACTCACAGTCCAGAGGGTCTTTCACGTCTCAGCGTCTTTATTGGACACATCCCTGTGTCCTGTGTACCTGGGCTGCCGGCTCATTGGCCTGCACCCTACAGCTCCAGGTTGGTCTCTCCAGACCTCAGGAGCAAGGCACCGACAACCCCCCAAAGTCCATACAGCCAGGCCTTCGATCCCCAGGCTAGAGGGTTCCTCCTGGGCACAGCCTCCTGCAATAACTGGGTCCTACTCTGGTTCCCTAGCGGTCAGCACCCTGGACAGGGTAGACCACGAAGGCTTACAGGGTGATGTTGCCTCTTTGGCTCCCTGGCAGAGACGGAGTTCCCTTCACTCAGCCCTTCGCTTATATCGGCAGAGTGGCCAGGCCTTAATTCCTCACAGCCTTAAAGGACCACCAACCCTGCCCACTCTGTCTTAGGGGTTTCTGAGCCTGTTAACCCCACAGGCTCTTCCCCAACTCTGGGGTTGACCCTGCCACTCCCCTATGCGGGTTCAGCCCTCCGGCTGACTCCCTCAAGCCCCCTTCTTAAGGTGTAGCAGCCCCCCTGGACTGCTCTCTCCCCCTTCAGGGAGACAGGCTTCTCAGGGATAAGCCTGGCTTTCACCTCTTTAGCAGGGTGCAGTTACATTCCTCCCTGGGGACCAACGNCCCTGCCCACTCTGTCTTAGGGGTTTCTGAGCCTGTTCACCCCACAGGCTCTTCCCCAACTCTGGGGTCTCCCTTGGACTGCTCCCTGCTACACCCCTCCCCCTTCAGGGAGACAGACTTCTCAGGAAGAAGCCTGGCTTTCACCTCTTTAGCAGGGTGCAGTTACATTCCTCCCTGGGGACCAACGTCCACCCAGGGTCACCATTTAACACCCCCCCCCCCAGGGGTTCTTACTTGGGGAGCCACCTCCAACCAACTGCTTTTAGGGAATTAACTAGGGGATTCCCACAGCCCCTCGCATTACTCCACCAACCTATTTCTAGGATTTTATCTCCATCGCCCCTCAGCCATGGTTAGTGCCAGGTGGCTGACTCCATCACCTGCACCCTACCACCTAGGCATGCAAAGGTACCGGCTCAATTGCCTACCCTGTACCTTTGTACCCCCTAGGGCCTAATCACAGTCCCAGTCGCCTACACCCTACTGATTCTGTGTCCCTACCGCTGAAGCGTGTGCCTAGTGGGCAGCTCTGTCGCCTACACCCTGCCCCCTAGCACATAAAGGTACCAACTCCATCGCCCCCCTGTACCTCGTCTGGCTCCTAGCTGCCTTTTTACCTGCCTCACACGTCTACCTCTTTTGGGGCCTAATGAGGCCCTCCGGCCTTCACCTGCTTTGCAGGTTTTCCCCTTTTGGGGCTTTATATACCATTGACCCCAGCCGGCTCAATCGCCTCCACCCTACTGGGGTTCCATTGTCCCTCAGGCAACGGTCAGTGCCAGGTGGTTGGCTCTGTCGCCTGTACCCTACCCCCTAGCACATAAAGGTACAGGCTCAGTTGCCTCCCTGTACCCTATTCAGTTTTCCCCAACCGGCTCAATCGCCTCCACCCTACTGGGGTTCCCTTATCTGTTTAGGCCCTCCGGCCTTGTTACCTGCCTCGCAGGTTTTCCCCTTTCAGGGCTCTTTCCACTTTTTGTTGGGGAGCCACCTCCACCCAGCACACAAGGTTTGTCACCCCTCGTGGGTTTTGGAGGCCGGCCCACCAGGTTTTCCGGACACTCCCACCCTGGGACCCTATAGCCAGACTCTTCTGGTAGGCTAAGAACTACCTTCCTGTAGCCTCTTTTAACCTTTCTCCCAGGGCTTACTGTTGCTCCCCCGTCAAGTAGCGTCTCACCATGTCAACCTCAGCGGTTATATAGACATATACCGCTCCGGGAATTTGATCCCTCATCTCTACCTGAGAGGTTCTCTTTTTGGGGCTCTCCTTTTCCCCAGAGGCAGCTATTCGCTGGCCCTCCTCTTCCTCAGAAGAGGAGTCGTCCTGCCCATGCAGTTTCTCTTTTAACTCCTCTTTGAGGACTATGTTTTCCTCCAGTAGGGCGCGTCTCTGAGCTAGCAGTTTCTCTAGCATGACCCCTGAGACCCTGGTCATGACTTCCATTTCACGACTCTGGGCTGCCCTGCCTCCTTTCCAAGCCTCTAGCTCCCTCAAGAGGTGGGCATTATGCGCTAGCAGCACCTTTTTGACTGCCCTTTCCAAGGTCTCTATGTCCGTTGCACCCTCTCCCTCTATCTGAGTGCCCACGGACTTCTTCCCTCTGGTTAGCCGGCTCCGTCGCCTACACCCTGCTAACCTGTACCGAGGCTCTTGCCCCTCCCTAGGAGGCTTCCCTTTGGGGCACTCCCACTTAAGGTGTCCCAAAGCTTGGCAACTCCAACACCTCATAGGAAGTCTCAGTGGGGATCCCTATAGTGGGGCAAGTTCTCGTCACTTGTCCTACTACCCCCATAAGTCTACCCCATAAGCCTCGGTCTTTGCCTGGCTCTGGCACCCCAAAGTCCAGGTCTTTTGGAGGCCTTGCCATTTCTCTGGGCAGGCTCTCCATAAGTGTCCCGGCTGGCCACAGTTAAAACACAGCCCCACAGTACCTCCCCCCTCAGGTCCCCAGTACTTGCGGGCTGTTGTCCTTCTCCTTGGCCGCCGGTCACGCCGCCTCAGCTCCGGCTCTACCCAGTTTCATAAGCTGAGGGGTCTCGGAGTACGCCTCCAGTCCCAGCAGTCGCAGCCTGCTGCCATCGCCTCGCTGTGGCTCTCCCTGGCCCCGCTGCTGATGCATAATCCCTCTGTTTCACATCCGGTCCAGGCGAAAAGCTCCCCGGCTCTCTCCCAATGTCTGGTACATACTCCGCAAATTGACTGGGCACAATCCTCCAATCTCATCTGCTTCTGGGCCCCGGGCTCACCTTCCCTCAGGGAGCTCACGCAGGGTCAGCTCCAAATGCCACACAACTAAGTTGGGTGCAGTACCTCAATGCACCAGCAGGAGGCGCTATGCCCGCATTCTCCACCACTTTGTAGCAGGGGGGGGTCCCCCAGGGCCGCACAAGGCGCTGAGGTGTCTCTTGGGGGAATTAGCTCACCCCCTGCTACGCGGTGTCCGCCTCGAGCCAAGGCAGAACCCCCTCCTTCCAGGCAGGGGGTACCCTCTTTGGACACAACACTCACAGTCCAGAGGGTCTTTCAAGTCTCAGCATCTTTATTGGACACTTCCCTGTGTCCTGTGTACCTGGGCTGCCGGCTCATTGGCCTGCACCCTACAGCTCTAGGATGGTATCTTCAGACCTCAGGAGGAAGGCACCAACAACCCCCCAAAGTCCATACAGCCAGGCCTTCAATCCCCAAGCCCTGGCCAAGCCTTCCCCAGGCTAGAGGGTCCCTCCTGGGCACAGCCTCCTGCAATAACTGGGTCCTACTCTGGTTCCCTAGCAGTCAACATCCTGGACAGGATAGACCATAAAGGCTTACAAGGAGATGTTGCCTCTTTGGCTCCCTGGCAGAGACTGAGTTCTCGTCACTCAGCCCTTCTCTTATATAGACAGAGTTGGCGTGGCCAGGCCTTAACTCCTCTCAGCCTTAAAGGGCCACCAACCCTGCCCACTCTGTCTTAGGGGTTTCTGAGCCTGTTAACCCCACAGGCTCTTCCCCAACTCTGGGGTTGGCCCTGCCACACCCCTATGCAGGTTCAGCCCTCCGGCTGACCCCCTCAAGCCCCTTCTTAAGGGGTAGCAGCCCCCCTGGATTGCTCTCTGCTACACAGTCTCTGACTCCTTTCCCCAGAGGAAGAGGAAACTACCTCCAGGTTACAGCTAGAGGGTATAGGGTGGATGAATTCATCACAAAATCTAAGCCACTGTGGTACTATTGTTTTTGCTAGCAAAACTCATTCTATTATGCATCCTTTACTGCTGTTGTAAATATTCAGAGCTTTTGGCTTCACTTATTCTTATTATTCTGTTCTCTGCTTCTGTTAAGAGTAAGACAGTTTGAGGCAACAATATTCTGTAGCCTGAAAAGTAGCATTTCATGGATTGAAAATCTACCTGTATTAAAATGTTGCTATGAACTGTCTTAGCCTAGAGATGCTCTGAGGCTGTCATTTCTGTAGACTGTTTTCATACATCACTGCTCCTCTTCTCTAGCAGACATGATTTCTGTCATAAACTAGTTTCCTTCCTTGGAGAGATGCTCTATTGGAAACTAGTGTTCTTGGAGCCTCCCTGAAAACATTTTTGTGGAATGGGGGAAATTAGATGCCATAATTAAAGATGTCATTGAAAGATGTCTGAATATGAATACAGTGGATGGGTGTTATATTAACAGGATGGGACTCCCTTTGTATCTAATGTTGTGACATCCTAACAAGGTGACTGGACCACAGTCAATGCTGCATATACTACACTCCTAGCCTTCTCCCTACCCCACATAAAAGTCACTCAAAGAGGTCACACTGCAACCTAGTGTAAGCTTATTTGGAAAGTAAAGTATGAACTCTCACCTCATTCCCTTGTGTGGCTGGTAAGCCTGTGCATGGGAAGACAAATTGCAACCAATGGAAATGAGATGCACACTCATGGCCTCTTCGTTCCCACCTCAGAGAGCTTTCCTTAAGGCTATGGGAGTATGTGCTGCAGAGAAAAAGTGGTGGTGGTGATCTCTTTTTAAGCCACAGTGCTATAGTTAGGGGTGTGCATGTCATTTTTGTTATTGCAATAATGAAAATTGTAATTTTCATTATCATTATTGCAATAACAAAAATGACAAATAATAATATTGAAAATAGAAACAAAAATGACATTTTGTTTTTTAAATAAAGGGAAAAAACTGAATGTATTTCCGCCTATAACTTTTTTTCTTATTGAATTCTGATGAAACTTGGGTAGCATGCACCCCCAATGTAGGACACTATGTGTACCAATCTTTGAAAAGATTTGATCAAGGGAACCGAGTTTAGAAGCAATTCAATGTTGTGATTTTAAGAAAAGCTTCGTACACATTCACAGCTACAGCTTTTTAAACTTCCATTCAATTTACATGAATACTGTGAATAAGATGTTCCTACACAAGCTTAACACGCCTGCCAATTTTCATAAAGATTTGATAAAGGGTCCTGATGGTATAAGATATTAACTTAAAAATACATTTCCAGCTGTAACATTTTTATAGTCCATCCTATTTACAATATATTTGGCAGGAATGTATCACATACCTTCCCTGTCATCTCTGACAGGCAACAGGACTATTTGATAAAGGGACCCAATTTTATAAGCAATTGAAGCTGTCCCCTTGAAGACCATTATTCAGATAAATAACATACAGTGCCAGTCAGAGGCAGGCACCTGGAATGGCATTGGCAAGGGAAGAGAGGCTGTAGGAGGGAGGATGTGGAGAAACCCAAAAGACTGACAGACACATTCACTGGCCAATTACTGTATGCTTCTAGCTTTACAGGACCAATTGGTAGTGGTTTCAAAATGGACATGGGGGCAGCCCTCAGGTGGGCATAGAAGGGACATAATTGGGACTTTGGGGATAGCATCCCAGCGATCAGGAGACATTTACACATCCAGGCTGGCCAATTATCAAACACATCCTGCAGCACTGTGACAGAGGACATAAGAGAATCGCTATTGGTTCTTTCCTACACAGATGCTTCTGACTTCCCAGTAACAAGTGGGGGAGAGATGTTGGAATGGTCACAGCACAGAATGAGGATATTTGGTTGACATTTCTGCTAGCAAATTAGCATCACAAACAGATCTTATACCACAGTGACACGTAAGAGAATTCCTGGCATAGGCTCCTTCTCTGCATATGCTGTGCAGGCATATAAAATTGGGACCCTTTATCACAACCTTCTGATATTTGGCAGAGATGATCTTGCAAGTGTGATATACAGCCTTGTCAAATTTCATGTACACTGGTTGGACTACAAAGATGTTACAGTCAAACATACATTTATAAGTTAATTGCTTATACCATCAGGACCCTTTATTTATTTTATATAATAAATAAAGGGCAGCTCAGGGCGGCTTACAACAACCAATACCTGAAATTTGGCAGAGATAGTAAATATTGGAAGCGGTATAAACTTGCCAAGTTTCATCTACATGAAATGTGAGGCAAAGAAGTTACACCTAAGAATGTATATGAAGATTTGTCCAAAATAAAATAATTCAACTGCTTCTAAAATTAGATTACTTTATCCAAACGTTTTGGAATTTGGTACACATAATGCCTTCCACTAGAGGTATAATCCCTCCAGGTATCAGCTAAATAAAATAAAAAAACAAAAAGGTACAGCTGAAAATATGTTTTCCATTGAAACTAATGGAAAACGAAAGCAAAAACAAAAACGACAATTTGATATTTAAGAAAACAAAAATGGCAGATTTAAATAACGAAAATGAAAACTAAACCAACATGGGCCCTTGGTGCACACCTCTAGCTATACTCTCTCTCCAGAGGCAGCCACTACCCCCCCTTCTCTCATTTCTAATGAGAGATATCATTTCCCTAATTATAATTGTGCTTAGTGGTAAAGGTGACACTTGGGCCCCTAAATCAGATTGACTTTCAGTTGAAATTAGGTGCTCAGTTTTCTACCCCACAGACAGCTCCACTTTGTGGTAACATGCATAATTTAAACATTCCCATCTTAAAAGTTGCTGAGTGTGGCTCAGAGAACACATTTTAAATTCAGAATCAGACAGATTTGTTTTCCAGCTTAGTTACCCTTTAGGACTGCAAAGTAGAACCCACAGGGCTACAAGTGGGCTTTAAGCCCTTGACTTGAAACCAGAAGGGGTGTGCACCAAGCCCCCATGTAATTTTCATTTTCATTATTAAAAAACATCATTTTTGTTATCGTTATTAATGACAATGTCGTTATCATTGTTGTTATCAGTATCAGTATAATTTCAAACAAAGATTTTATTTTTTGTATCAGTATCGGTATCGATTCCCATGCGCAAATGAAGATCTCGCGATACCTATAATCCTAATATATATAATAAAACAGACTAGCCTAAATACCTATATAATATCTAATCTGTCTATATATGTACACAACTAATCTCTATTTAAATCTAAGGAAGACAGGGGAAGGGAAAAGGAAAACTATCTATTATCTAATCAATTATCTATATAACTAATCTAATCTACTCTATATCTCTATAATATATATATATATATCTAATCTATACTACCTATCTATATATAATGTACAGTGGGGAGAAGGACAGGGAAAGGGAGAAGGTAAAATGTAGGATATGAGGAAGGAAAGGTATTGGTAATACAATGAGGGCTAGGGAGGATTTTTTGTGTGCAAGCACCACAGTTCTGTAAACGCTACCTGACAAACAGAGTTCTCACAGAACGGAGAGAAAAAGCCTGGTTCTCCCATTATAAAGGGTTGCAGTACCCTTCCCTGGAGCCCCCTGATTGGTTGTGGGAGGCAGCAGGCATTGAGCAATCACAGAGTGCCATGAAACTGCTGGGGCCTGCTTGCACTGCTTAGTAGCCAGTGATACATCCATCACATACTGCTGAGCTGCTCATCCCTCCCAACACAGGCACAATTCAAGAGTTAAACCCTGTTTAGGGCTCTGAGATGTCTGCTCCCTCCTCCTCTCTCCACATTTTCCCTCCAAAAACCAGCTGCCACAGCACTAATAATAACAATAGCGATAACAACATTGTCGTTTTCATTATCGTTGTTGTTATTTTCGGTTGTCATTAACATTATTGCAAAAATGAAAATGACAGTTTTCATTATCGTTATTGTAGTAACAAAAGTGACATGCACACCCCTAGAAACCAGTGATGTAGAGATATAATAATTAATGAGGAAAATCCCTCTGCCCATTATATTAAAATGTCATTTACAGAAAAGGAAGAAAAATCTTCCATGGATTTCAACAATCGCTATCCACCTCCTACTTTGGTAGAACTTTTCCATTGTAATTATCTCAGTCCATTCAGATTACTAAGAGAAGGATAAGTGACAATGTGCATAATCAGCTGTAATTAACTAGGTATCTGTAATCTAGTTTACTAAGACATAACAAGATCTAATAGCTATCAGTGGGGGTTAAGGGTCAGGACATTCAGGACTAGAACTGGGAAGAGGGCAAACTTGGGACCTAGAGCAGGGTAGCAAGACCTCTCAACCATCCTCCAATCTGAGGGTGAGTGAAGTCTCATCACAGGAAATGAGGTGATGACTGGGCCTCGTTCCCTGTGGCCCAGTCATCACTTGCCTGCCCCAGTGAGCATATGACTTAGCATTGAGGTCCAGGAAAGAACAGGGACTAAGGACTCAAGGAACCCAAAACACAGAAGGAACCAGGGGTCAGGAAGGAAGGGGGAACAAGGAGACTAGAAACTAGAGGAGTTCAAAGGCCTGGAAACCAGATGGAGAACAGGAAGCCTGGAAACTAGGAAGGGAACATCAAGGCTAAGGAATGAGTGCAAGGGGCTAGGAACAGAAGTGGAACACAGATGCAACTACAGGTGAAAACAGACATGACGTTAACCACCCTTTAACCACCCCTGGTAGTTATTTATGCATATTTCAGGGCTGCATAGGGCACCAATATAGCCCTGTAACATGCATAAATAACCACCAAGGATGGTTAAAGGATGGTTAGTGTCATGTCTGTTTTCACCCTACAACAAGGCACAAACACAGAATGGAGAGAAGAGCAGTTGCTCCACCCAACTTCCTGTGGCTACTTGCAAGCCTTAAGTATTGACTGGTAGCCAATCAAGAAGTTGGGAGGCAGGACTGAAGCAATGGGACACAGCTGGGAATGGGCGTAGCCTGGCAAGGACCAGGAAAACACAGGAAGAGACATGGGGAGGAGGGAACTGGGCTGAAATCAGACCTCAGTGGTGGTGTGCCACTGATTGGAGCAGCACACCAAGCCTCCAGGGCCAGGCTTGAGACCTGGGGCCTGACAGTAGCTACAAATTGAAATTTGACAAATTCAGACTAGAAATAAGCGATGTGTTCATAATAGTGAGGTTAACTGGTCATTGGAAGAATCTATCTTCGTACTTACGGAGCTTTCCCACATTCTCCAGTGTGCATGATTTGCCTCCAGGAAAGAATCTGTAAGGCAAGCATGCGCTTCTCACGTGGGAAGCCTCTGGATTCTTTCTGGGAGGCAAATTGTGCACACTGGAGAACATGGGAAAGTGCCCATGTAAATAAATACTGGATATCTTTCTAGAAGTTCTGGTGAGGAATTTTTCAGAGATATTCTTTTGCGAGCATTATGAAATAGATGATCATAATGGTTCTTTCTTGTCCTAAAATATATTGTAGCAGAACTGGTCAACAGTACAGAATAAGAACATAAGTGTCATACTCGGTTATTCCAATGGGCCACTAAGCCCAACATGCTGTCTCTGACAGTGCTGACCTCTGCTCCTTCCCCCATCCTTTCCTTGAATGGAATGTTGCAAAAAACCGATCAGACACAAGACTGTGGCTTGAGCTGTCTGAAATTTTAAAATGTGAGGTGGAGGCAGCTAGAGTAACAGCAGCCCTCCTGGGAAAGCTGGAAGATGAGCAAGGAGCTGAGAGAAAAGGCTGCCAGTAACAGAAGCATCAGCATTGGCAGGACCTGCAAAGGTGTGTCCTTGGCTGATGGATCAAGGACTGTTTACCCAAATCATCCAAGAAGTGTTTACTCTTCAGAGACTCATGCTGCTAGAGATTCCCTTACAGCTGCATGCCTCTTCCGTGTGTCAGCACCCCTGCAAAAGTAAGAGTTCAGCTGGCACAGGGGCCAGTGAGAGAGAGCATGGCTGGTATAGCAGCCCGCAGTGGAAGCCATTGAGAGGGAGCTCAGCTGAAGTAGTGGCCAACAGTGGAAGACAGTGGTAGGGAGTCTGGCTGGCCTAGTGGCCAGCAGACAAGCAACAAGAAGGACAAGAATGGGACAAGAATGGGACAAAGTGAGGGGCCCCCTCCACAACTGCAAGGGGGCCTCATTTGAAAAAGCCTCCAAGGTTTTTAAAGTCCCTTATTGATTAATCACATTCTTTCACATATTAACCATTTCTCTTCTCTCCTAAATTTAAGGTTACCCATTTGGTTTATAAGAAATTCTTCTATAATTTATCTAGTCAGATATCAGCTCAAGAGGGACATGTAGTGTTCAATCATGTTGTGATACACAATGCCAAATCCCACCCTTTTAACAAAGAAGTTCCAAAAGAAAACTTTGAAAGATATTAAGTGAAGATATATATTTTAAAAGTCTTTTCAGATTAATTGTAATGGCCTTTTGTGACCTAGCAAAGAATTAGCTTTAAGTGTTTTAGTAGTCTCACAGAGGTCTGTAAGATGTGCTTAAAACTAGACACATGTATAAGAGCTTTTTTGAATCAAAGCCTTGTCTGGGAAGGCTGCTTTCTGAGAAGTGAAGGTGTACCAATGCTAGCTTGAGGTATTTTACTGCCCTGGAGAATATTTATTTCCCTGCCACACTCTCACACACATGATCATTTGGGAGCAAGAGAGTGTGGGGGTGGAGAGAGCATTTGGAGTGTAGTAGGATTGAATAGAGAGAACATGAATTGAGCCTCTAGGGATCATGGGGTGAAGCATCCCACTGACATGGGATGTTTGATACCCCTTTTGGCTTGACTTCCCCAGAAGGTGAAGAGTCACTGACTCTGAGTCAGAAGCAGTTCTGATGTGAACCAGAAGTACTGCTTGCAGCAAATACTGTCCCATCCCTGCAGTTTCCCAAATCCTATATTAGGAGGAAGGCACCTGAGAAGCTCCAAGAGTCATGTTGATGTACAGTCTTGGTGGTACTGCAAAAAGAGCACTGTCCTACACACTGTGTCCAATAGAAAATCCAATAGGCAGGCCTGTCTGGGCCCTCAGTTAAAGGGATTCTGCTACATACTTGGTCAGCTTTAAAGAGACTCTTCTTTAAAAGATGGCTTATACAAAACAGGAGATATTGTAAAATGTTTGGCATGTCAGTTAATGAAATGAAAAGCATGTCATACAAGTTCTTCAACTTAGGCATGCCACAGCCCCAGGGCCTTGTCACAGCTGGAAATCCAGTGTGTGATATGCCTTTTTCTTCACAGAGAGACATGCCATGAAATGCTGAAGTTCTATTCATACAGTATCTGAATGTACCTGTATCTTTGCGGGTGACATTTCCTCTGTGATTTAATTTAGTAAAAAAATAGGAATGACAAATGGAGGCAAATATTAGGATACTAACTTTTTAATATATTGACTTTGCTCCATGGTGCTATGCTGGACTCAGTTCAACCCTTACAGAGGCACACTAGTGTGACCATGGGGGTCAGGCAGGGGCGTGGTTGGGGTAGAGCACAAGTCAATCTGGATAGGCAGGTAGCACGGCATCAGCAAGGGGAGGAAGCAGAGGCATGCTCAAGGTAGAACGCAGGTCAATCCAAGTAGGCAGGTAGCATGGGTGTCAGCAAGGGAGCAAGCAGAGGTGTGGTCAAGGTAGAGCATGGGTAGTCCAGGCAGCTAGCACGGGCATCAGAAAGGAGTAAGCGGTGGCATGGTCAAGGAAGAGCTCAGGTCAGTCCAGGTAGGCAGGTAGCACAGGTGTCAGAGCGAAGAGCAATAGCGGACAACAGGCACAGAGGGTGGACAGCAAGGTGCAGAGGGTAGGCAGGGCAGAACACAGGGAGGCCATACTAGGGGGAACATGTTGATCAGCCACTGGTAGCTTGGCATTTGCTCTTTATATAGAAGAAGAGGAAGTGCCGGGTGTTTCCTGTCCTGCCCTGAATCTCCCAGAACCATCCGTGATTGGTCAGGGCTAAAGAAACCTCTGAGGCAACAGGGCAGGGATTACCTGGTGTCCAGTGCAGTTGCAGCTGGAGAACCCCTTATCCACAGAGGTAGGCACTATCTGGGGTACAGAACAGGTGGGGCTGGAGGACCCTTCATCCACAGAGGCAGGCGTTGCCTGGGAGCTGGTGCGAACATGGTGCTGGCTGCTGCTAAAGGTAACAACCAATTTCTGAGGCATTATATAAGCCCAGTAAAATAAAATATACATTATTATGGTTAGTGCCTTTTACACAAACTCTGTCCCAAATCACTTAAAACAGTGTTAACTAATGCTAATTGCACATTAAAAAGAAAATGGTTCCAGTTGGAGAAAGACGTTGCCCTGATCCCTACCCTCGAAATCAGTGGCACTTCTTGTGTTGACTTAAATAGGCTTGGATAAAACTCATTCCACGGAAGAGAGAAGGGAACACAAATATATTTCCAAATATAATTTTAAAATAGCCAATGAAACAGGAATGCTGGGAGCCTGTAGCTATTGTTATCAAGGATGCACTGTCTTTTAAGAGGTATCCAGTGCAGGCTCCACCAGGTATTGAGTGCCTCCATCTTGTGTTGGATTTGGCCATGGACAGATTAGGGGTGCTGCTGGAGTGCACCCAATTGCCTGGCGGCATCCTTACATACTCTTGCTGATTTGGTGTCTGATGTGATCCTCCGGACCCCGAAACTAGTCGTCCTGGGGGATTTTAACATCCACACTGATGCCAATCTTGGAGGAGCGAGGCATGAGTTCATGGCCTCCATGACAACCATGGGCCTGTCCCAAATCATCTGTGGCCCCACACATGAGGAGGGACATACACTGGATTTGGTTTTCTGCACCGGCCTTGAGGCGGGGGGTCAGTTAGTAGGAGTTAAGGCTGTAGAGCCTTTGTCATGGTCTGACCATTACCTCCTTAAGACGTGCATCCTGGCGCACGATAGCCCCCGGCAGGGTGCAGGACCTATTAGATCGGTCCGCCCCCGGAGACTTATGGAACCGGATCGGTTCCGGAATGCTCTGGGGGAGTTTCCCCTGGACCTTGACACCCGCTCTGTCGATGATCTCATAGCCTTCTGGAACACCTTGTTGGCCGAGACCATTGACAGAGTGGCTCCCAGGCATCTGCTGCCCTCCCGAAACTCCTGCAGGTCTCCTTGGTTTACTGAGGGCCTGCGGTGTTTGAAGTGCGAGAGCAGGCGATTAGAGTAACGGTGGCGCCGGACTCGTGATGAGTATGATCGATCGCAGCATAAGAGCAGTTTAAAGGCCTATGCTGTGGTGGTGCAGGCAGCAAAGAAGCAGTTCTTTGCTGCCCTTATTGCATCTGCAAAGTCACGTCCAGCGGAGCTTTTCTGGATTGTGAAAGGGTTGGTCAGTCCTGCCTGTCTCCGCCTGGACCTGGAGCAATCCAGTGACCACCGTGACCCGTTTATTGAGTACTTTGTAGATAAGATTGCTCACATTCGCCACAATTTCGGTTCTGCAGTTATTGCAGAGGATCATCTTGGGGCTATGGATGCCCCGTCCTGTCCTGTTTTGTGGGATCAGTTTCAGATGGTATCGCCTACCAATGTGGAGCCTTTGTTGGGATCTGTTTGTGCCACTACTTGTGAACAAAATCATTGCCCATTCTGGCTGGTGAAATCCAGCCAGGAGACGCTACCCTACGGCCATTGCTGGCTGGGGTGGTTAGTGCCTCCCTTCGGGAGGGTGGGGTGCCTGAATGCCTGAAGGAGGCTGTGGTTAGGCCCCTGCTCAAGAAACCATCTCTTGACTCTGATGCTCCTGCCAGTTATCGAACGGTCTCTAACCTTCCCTTTTTAGGGAAGGTTATCGAACAGACTGTGGCACGGCAGCTCCAGGAACACCTGGACCGTACCGGTTTCCTTGACCCCTCTCAGTCTGGGTTTCGGCCTGGGTATGGTACGGAGATGGCATTGGTGGCCTTGGTTGATGATCTCCATCTGGCGTTGGACCAGGGTCGTCAGACCTTACTGGTCCTGCTAGACCTTTCAGCTGCATTCGACACAGTCGATCATGAGGTGTTCGTGACTCGCCTGCGGGTCCGTGCTGGGATTGGCGGGACGGTCTTGGACTGGCTTCGTTCATTTCTGGCCAGGAGAACTCACCGGGTGGTCTTGGGGGAGTGTACGTCTTCCCCCCCCCCCGACCTCATGTGTGGAGTCCCGCAGGGTGCCATTCTGTCCCCCCTCCTGTTTAACATGTATATGCAGTCATTAGGCGAGATCGTGAGGGGGTTTCAGGGCATGCAGTGTCACCAGTATGCTGATGACACTCAGCTCTACCTCTCTTTTTCCATTGACCCAGGTCACACAGTCTCCCTATTTTCCCAGTGCCTGTCAACTGTGGGGGCTTGGATGAGGTTGAGCCATCTGCAATTGAATCCTGACAAGAGAGAGGTGATGTTGGTGGGTGAGGGCTTGGGGGACCTGGGGGTGGTTGAATCTTCTCTTGTTGGGGGGGTTCACCCTCCCATGGTCTCACAGGTACGGAGTCTGGGTGTGCTCCTCGATTCACAACTCAGTCTGGAATCTCAGGTTGTGGCCGTGGCGGGGAGTGCTTTTCGGCACTTACACCCTGTCCGGCGGTTTCAGTCATATCTCTCAGACTCCGACCTCGCCACTGTCATCCATGCCTTCATCACCTCGAGGCTGGATTACTGCAACGCGCACTATGTGGGGCTGCCTGAGAAACTGGTCCAGAGGCTAAAGTTGGTGCAGAATGCCGCAGCCTGTCTCCTTATTGGGGCGGGCCACAGGGAGCACATGACACCTGTGCTCCGGGCTCTGCACTGGCTGCCTATAAAGCACCGGGCTAGGTTCATGGTGCTGGTTTTGACCTTCAAAGCCCTTCGTGGCCTGGACCCTGCCTGTCTGCGGGATCGCCTCACTCCCCATGTGCCTGTGCAACCCCTGAGATCGTCCATGGGGGCCTTTTTGGAGGTTCCCCGGGTGAGAACTTTTTCAGTGGCTGCCCCCATGCTGTGGAATTCGCTCCCGGAGGAGGCTCGGTTGGCCCCCACCCTCCTGTCGTTTCGACGTTTGTGTAAGACCTGGCTTTTCCGCCAGGCTTTTGGCGAGGGTGGGGGGGTAGGGTTTGGGAGGGAGGATGAGTTTTACGATTTGTTTTAAAATTTGTTGATTTGTTTTTACATGTTTTATTGTTAATTTTTTTGTGTTGTTTGCCGCCCCGAGCTGCCTTTGGGCAGCAGGGGCGGGATACAAGTTTTAAATAATTATTTTTTTTAATGGTAGTGAACTTATGTGAAGGGACAGAGAAAGAGAGAAACCACATTTTAAAAAATATATATTTTCAACCCCATGTTGCTATATAAAGTACTCACATAAACAACCAGGGAAACACAGTATAATGATATTTTGAACGTACCACCATCTTCAAACCACTTAGCTGGAGTAACCCCATTGAAGCCCTCTGGGGCGACTCTGGCATAACTGGTTTGAGGATTATGGCCAAAGTGCCATTCACAGTTTAATTTTATTTTTTTTAAATTAAATAGTTTATAGTAATATAGGGGTTACTATAGGTGCAACATTTTCAGGCAGCAACATATTTTTTATATAGATGGTGAACATTAAGGATGGGACTTTCAGTTTCAGGTTAAACCGAACCTGCCCAGAAAAAGGCACTTTTGGCTTAAACTGAAGCACCTGTAAATCGCCCTGCCATTTATGGTTTGTTTTCAGTTTTGTATTGGAAGGGTAACTGTTGGGCCAAATTTTGTTAAGGGCAAATTCCCAGTTTGACCCAGGTTCCAGGATATTTAAATTGACAGTCTGTCCAACGTGTTAAGGCACCAGTAGTTTAAGGACACAAGCAATATGACTGACAACGTCTCTATTGACAGTCTGACTGGCAATATCTCAGAAATACCCTGACCTCTGAGGGTGATCAGTCCCCAGGGATCTTATCAAGGGAGCTTATTTTTAAAAAGCATGCAAGAACGCAAACCACACAAAGCTAACCAGTAAGACAAATTTTATTAAACAGATTTTAATAAAATTATACATTTATCAATCTAAAATATGTTCCTAATTAGTACACCTTTCATACTTACAAAGAAGGCATACATCTGAGTTGGCCAGACTCAGAGTAGCTTGGTGCTTTTAGGCAGGAGTGTGGCTTTGTCAAGCTGCCTCTCAAGGTATCCAGGTTAGGTTATCTCCAAAAAAAGGGGAGGGGGTTGTAATTGTATTTTGTATCCTGATTTTTGCTGTTCACTCTGTCTTGGTAAAACATGATCTTTGTCTTGCTTCTTTGGCAAAGCATTCCAGCAGTTCCTTGACAGTTTTCCTGTTCTTAAACTTGCTATTTTCAAGACTGTTTGTTGCAAATTTCATCACTTTCCCAGCAGCTTTTGTTTTACTCAACAGTCAGCAGTTTCTTTTTGGTCTTGTGAAAGTTTTGCAACTCCCTTGTTTTTGCTTGCCCCTTTGTTCTTCAGTTCAAACCCAAGGTCTTGCTTCAAAGTCCCAGAGGCCTCTGTTTCAGCCAATGTTGACCTAAAAACCAGTCACTCAAAACATTCACACAACATAACTGATCCGTAAAAACAGGCCTGAGGCCACCCCACCCCAATTTCCCTGAGCCCTATTTCCCACCACCACCACAACCCAGGGACTTGGGATGTATTTACTGGCCTCAGAGAGCTTGATTGAAGCTCCACTGGGCCGCTGCTCCTGTAGGGGGCCTCCCAGCAGGCTTTGTTGCTACAGCATGCTGCTGAGCTCCCTTCGCCACAGAGTACATGCACAAAATGTCCACCAGGGCAGCTTTGTTCCTACACAAAATGGTCACTGCCCTTAACCAAAAAGACAGTGGCCAAAATCACGTCCTGGCCATTTTGGTTAAGGGCATATGGGGCTGATTTGCGCATGCCCTTTTCTTTAACCACCCACCTGCTTTGACCATCCTGTAGTCCCCCTTCATTCAGAAATTACCTAAACTTCCTTTTGTGTAGCTCCTTCCAGACAGGGATTCATTTATTTCCCAGTTCTTATTTTTTTAAATGGTATTAAATCCATATGTAGCCCACTCCTCCCCTTCTGTTGCTATTCTCTCCCACATATATCATCAGAAAAATAGTTGCAGCAATTGGGGTGCCCAGGGTTCTCTATCAGTCAAAATCAGTGGATACCCATATCAAAGATGAGGAAGGGTCTACTTTCTGTGAAATGTACAAAAGTGAGAAAAGTTACTTCCCTGCTTTCCATTTCACTAATGTTTTGTTCTGTTCTGTGATGAGTTTTTACAGGAGTGAGGAGCTTTAGTGTTGCATACAGACAGACTGAGGATCTTTAGTGTTGCATACAGAAGGAGTGAGGCACTCCCAACTGCAAACCAAACCTTGTTGGTGAAACTGACAAAGCTTGGGACTGCAAGGAAAACATCCAGCTGAAAAGTCTGCTCCAGTTTGTAAAGCAACCTCCCTCCTCCACCCCTGCTGGTAAAACTGATGAGGGTGCTGTGGAAAAATGCCCCTGTTTCCATACCAGAGTCCCCTAAACAAACACTCAGGTCCACCCTATCAAGCACACCACACACACACACACCGCCCCCCGGGCCTAGACAAATGCAAGGTCGCAGGACAAGTCTTCTGGGCATGCTCCGCAAGCAAAGGACAGGGATCAGTATCTCAAGGTGAACGCCATGATGTCTCCCCTAGGTGATATCAGAGGTCAGAGGGCTCAGGCAGTTCGCCTGGATTGGAGAATCCCCTACCTGGGGCCGATTCCCAAAGGGGAGGAGGGGTTGAGCTTAAAAAGCCAGGACACACCCCTTCCTCTCTCTCTCTGACTTTCTCTTTTGAAACTGGAACATGCTGCTGGCAGGGAGCCAGCTACAACATGTGCCTCACTTGTTTCTACCTGCACAGGTGATGAAAAGGAATCTGTGAGTACCAGCAATGGCCTTTCTACCCTCAGTTCTAGGAGGTGGCTACCCAAACCGGGGGAAATCTGATCCCCAAGATCTGAGACTCTATTGTAAGTTTGCTTCCCTCTTTATCCAAAGCCTTTTACCTTAGCCTTGTTGCCAAACCTGTTTCTCTGCTTTTGGCCAATAAAGTATCTCTTTTGTTTTGTAAAACGGGCATATCTGTGCCTGAGTGAAAAGACCAGCGGCTGGAAAGAAAAAGCCTCTGGTACCTTTAAAGGTTAGAAGGATTTGTACCCACGAAGGGGAGTCCTGGCAAGACACATAGGTTCCAGCAGCCCTGCCTACGGAGAGCGACTCTAGGGGAACGGATCTCAGCAGGAGGCGTACCCGGGGAGCTGTGAGCAAAGAGCCAGAGCTGGGCTGGGGTTCACATTTCTGGGAAGGTGTTTAGTTTCCTGGTTCCTGGTGGTGGCAGCGATCTTTAGACGTAACCCAGTAAGGCAGGTGACTTCGCTGTATAGCACCCCGTACTGCGTTTCCTCACAGCTGCTCCCAGGTGCAAAAATACCCTACTGGTGAAACTGACAAATCTGCAACTGAAAGGGAAACTTTCTGGCTTGGTCCTCTGGCTGCCAAGCAAACTCCCCAGCAGGTGAAATTGAGGAGGCTACTACTCCCAGCTTCAAAACAAACGTCCTTGTGAAACTAATAAGTCTGGGCTACAACGCAAACTTGCTGGATGGTGAAATTGATGCCATTCAATGAACTGTTTCTAAACAAGTTAAGACAGAGCTTCCTGAATAACCTTGCTATATAGCATATGAGTGCAAATCATAAAACATCTATAGTGTAGGAATGTGCATTTTGTTTTTCTTATCATAATAATGAAAATTAAATATGGATTTTTATTTTTTGTTGTTGAATGAAAATGAAAACATAATAATGAAAAAATGAAAAAAAATATCATTTTATTACTAATTAATAGAAAAAAACCTGACACACACGTTTGGGTTTACCTTTTTTGTTTTACATCTGATTTTGATGAGACTTGGAAGTTTTATACATCCACCAAAGGGCATTCTGTGTGCTAAATTTCAAAGAGATTGGATAAAGGAATATGATTATATAATCAGTTGAAATTATTTATTTTACAAAAATCTGTGCACACATTCCTGGCTGTATTGACTTCATCTCCGATCTAATTTGAATGAAGCATGGCAAGGTTATACCCCTCCCTAAGAGTATTACATCTGCAAAATTTCAGAAGGATTGGATAAAGGTTTATTATGTTATAATTAATTTATTTGTAAATGCATTACTTGCTGTAACATTTTTTTTGTCTATCCATTTTACATGAAATTTGGGAAGATTGTATCTCAGACTGTCTGGATCATCTCTTCCTAAGTAAAGTAATATTTGATAAATGGTCCATATTTTATAAGCAATTGAAGTTTCCCTCTTGAAAACTTTTGTTATTCAGGTAAAAAGCACATGCAGTGCCATTCGGAGACAGGCATGGCGAGGAGGGGGTGGGAGAGAGCCGTAGAAGAGTGAGGAGCAGCCCAACAGACTGACAAAGACATTCACTGGGCAATTACTGCATGCTTCCACCTTTACAGGAGGAAGAAACGGTTGTAGTCACTTACAGCTTAGTCTCCATAGGGATGGGAAATTGTATTGAAAATTGGTATCAGTTCAATATCAGGCTGACTAAACTTCAATTTGGATTTATATCCTATCAATCAGAATCTGATTCCAACCAATATGGTTTAAGACCATGTGTCTTCCCCCAGCTCTGCCTCCCCTGGACTTCTGCCTGGCCTGGACACCCAGCAGGGACCTGGGGGAGACAGAGCCGAGGGCAAAGGGGCCAGGCAGTGGTGGGGGTTAGGGAAGCCGGGCAGGGGAGGGTTTAGTTTACATTTACTTTTTCTTCCTAGGCTCCAGCGACCTGCGTGGTGCCTGGTATGGCCTTCTCAGGGATGCGCCTAGAAGAGACTAACCCAAAAGAGCAATTTTCATGTGCAAAATAGCCACCATGGCCGTTCTGCATAGATGTGGTCATTTTCCACGATGGCACCGGCAGCATCAGTGCCATTTTGGAAAGTGGCATCCAGTCTGCGCACATTCAGAATGACTGTGTATGTGGAGAATGGCCATAGTGGCTATTTTGCACATGCACGTTGCTTTTTTAGGGTTTGTTTCTGTGCTGCACAGGTTGCCGGAACCTAGGAAGGAAAGTGTTACGGCGGAGATGGGAAAGGACTGGTCACGCACCGTACTTCACCACACCCCAGACACACCTCATTCCCCAAGAAGGCCCTCTGGGTGAAGCTGCCCTTCAGGATAGTAAGTGGGACTTTCCGGGTGTGGGAAGCACAAGGAAGTTAGGCCCCTATCATCATCAGGCGTGGGGTTACAGGAGTCCTGTGACTGCCTGCCATTCTCAATCACCCGCAAGCACTCCAGGGAAGGGTCTGGGGAGGACGGCTGGTGTTTCTAATAGTGAGGGGAGGAAGGGTCTAAGACCCAGGGTGCAGGGTGCTAGGAGGAGAAGGGCCTTACAAAGCAGGGAGGGAAGAAGGGGACCTAGGGAAGGGGGAAGCTGGGGACCACACTTTCACCCTCACACTCCCCCTTGCACTCACTCACCAGGAAGGGAAACAGGGAAACAAGGGAGGGGCAAGCTACTACTTTGCTGCAAACAGGTATACACAAGCTCACAATAAACCACACACTTCACTCGTAATAAACAACCAACAGAATGCAAACACTTAGCTTCTCCACGCTACGGGGCCAGTCCAAACCAGGGAACCTGATCACCAGCGCTGTGTCCAAACCAGGGAACTTGATCACCAGCGCTGTGCTGGTTTAAATAGCCTCTTCATTCAGTGCCTGCAGCTGGAGGCTTCCCCTGCAGGCGGACTGAGCGCTGCAGGGTCCTAGGTTCCACCCCTGTGTCCCCGGAGGGGGGGCAGCTGCTGGCATGGGTGCTACCTCTGGGAGCGTGGACCCTGAGCTACCCTGTTCTGACAGCGGATCTGCCACAACCTGCTGGAGGGAAGGTGCCGAAGGGGGCTCTGGGGTGGGCATGGGAGCCCCATGACAGAAAGATAAGTGCAAACTATCCCCTCCCCACCACTGCCTGGCCCCTCTACTCCCAGCTATGATTCCCCCAGACTCCTGCCAGTCCCCAACACAGGCTTCTCCCAGAATCCTGCTCTGATCACCCCCAAAGAGCCACAGGAATTGGGGTGGGCAGGACATGGGAAAGAGTCCAGGGAAAGTGGGCACTGGGTAGGGTATCCAGGGGAGGCAGAGATGGTAGCAGCTTGAAGTGCCAGCACCACTCCAAGGACTCACCAGGGGATCCAATGGGGGACTGGATCCCCCATCTCAAATTGGCTCAGTCCAATTGGCCCAAAAATTGGGCGAATCTGATTGATCCAATACCGATCTTTCCATCCCTAGTCTCCAAGTAGTAAAGACGTTATACATTTTCACATATTGTGCTTACTTTCAACATAGGCTCAATACACCCACATTTTGCCTTCGTCTTTCAGTCCCAATCCTCTTATTGTGCAGGTTGGGGGCAGCACCTCCTCATCAATGACTGCTTTGTCAATGACCTTGTTGCATTATGGAATAACATCTTATTATTGACTGAGGCCATCAACATGGTGGCTCCCAGACGTCCACTCCCACTACTGTGCCAACAGAGGTCCCCAGGGTTGACAGAGGGCCTGAAGCAGCAGAAGTGAGAGTAGGCAGTTAAAGCGCAGGTGGCGCCGGACTCAAGCTGAATTTGATTGATTGAGGCATAGATAGTTTTTGAAATACTATGCCGTGACTGTGCTGGCAGCAAAGAAGACTCCCCCCCCCCCAAAAAAAAAAGCTATTATGGCAGCGAAGAAGACTTTCTTCACTGCCATCATAGCATCTGCAAAGTTGCATCCAGTGGAGCTTTTCTGAATGGTGAGGGGTTTAGTCAGTCCAGCCTGCCTCCGCCAATAACTGGAGGTGTCCAGTGCCCGCTGTGACATTTTTATTGACTACTTCGCAGATAAAATTGCTCATATTCACCATGACCTTAGCGCAACCATTTCAGGTGTAGAGTGGGGGGTTGTGGAAGCCCAGGCTTGTTCTTTTTGGGGGGGATAGCTTTCTATCATTGTTGCGTCACCCACTGATGCAAAGAAGGTGCTGGCAGCTGTGCGGGCCACAAGTTGTCAGTTTAGATCAATGCCCATCCTGGCTGGTGGAAGTTAGCTGGGAGACACTGATTCCATTGCTGGCTGGGGTGATCAACGCCTCCCTCCAGGAGAGCAGAGTGCCGGGCTGCTTTAAGGTGGCAATTATCCGGCCTCTGTTTAAAAAGCCTTCATTGGACATTGATTCCCCTGCCAGCTATCCCTTTTTAGGGAAGGTTTTTGAATGGGTGGTGGTTCGTCAGCTCCAGGCTAGGCCTGAAGCAACAGCAGGAAGGAAGGAAGGAAGGAAGGAAGGAAGGAAGGAAGGAAGGAATTTATTGTTCAACCCAAAGGTTTTAAACAAAGTATAACAAAGTATAAACATAATATAAACTTAAAATACAATCAAAAACACTCTAAACTAAATAAAAGGATTTATTAAATCCACTGGATTAAAAAGGACTGCTAGGATCAAGGAGTCCCCAAGGTAGACTCATCAGCCAGAAACCTAGACAGATATTTCAACCTAGGGGACTGATAGGCCGAACAGAGCAAGACTACGTGGGCCAGAGTTTCAACCATCCCAACATCACAGAGGGTACAAACCGTATCCTCCCAGGGGGTGCCATCATATCGACCCTCTAGAATTGCAGAGGGAAAGACATTGAGCCTATACCTTGTAAAGGCAACTCTATGCTTGGAGTAGGGCCAAGAAAATATATAACCAAAGGGTTGTTTGGAAGTAGCCAACCCTTTGTACAGTCAGTGGAGCCACCAGTTGGGAGTCCAATAGAGAGTTTTCTGCTTGAAGTGTTTGGTCCATAATACGTTGGTTGACCATGGAGACTGCTCCCTGAAAACCCTTAGCCAATAAATAATCCCTGGAGAAACCTAGTTTAGTAGCTTCAACTGCTATCCCATGAGGCCAAGAGGTTATCCCCTATGGCAGATAGAAGCAAGGGATTGTCTGTCCACTTGAAAACTACTGTTTTCAACCAGAATTTAAACAAACAGGTTTTTAAAACAGTGCTCACAGGGAGACAGCCAGTTTCAAGGCACAACAGCACCTGAGGAGTACCCCTGGGAACAGCTAGTATTGCTCTAAGAAACCTACTCTGTACCATTTCTAGTTGGTTGAGGAACTTCAACCTCCATAGTGGAAATGCATAGGAGATAAAGGCCAAAATCTTAGCCTTAAACAATTTTAATGCTGAGGCAACTAGTCTCCCCCCACCCACACACCCCACACCCCTTGGTAAAGTACAGTTTAAGCAGTACTGCAACTGTTTTAAGAGCTGTCTCCTTCACAGCCATAAAATGGGTATTCAATTTAAGATTCGAAGCAGTTATAACCCCCAGGTACTTATAAGAGTGGGTATGTTCAATAGTGTTTGAATCTATGTGCCAATTCTGCAAGTGGGCTCTAGACCCAGCACCCACGATCATCGTCTTAGTTTTAGTAAAGTTTATTTCCAAGTGTTCCTGAGTACAGTAGGCATTAAAATGCTTCATGGATCGCAGCAAGCCTATGCTTGTTTGCAATAGAAGGATAGTGTGCTCCGCATATAATAGTGCGGCAATCCTACGGTTGCCCAATTTAGGGTCGTGAACATCAATTGCGGCTAGATGGGCAATTGCTCCGTTAAGAAACAAGTTAAAAAGAGTAGGGGCAAGAATACACCCCTGCCGTACACCTCTTTGAACAGAAACATTATCTGTTAGTTGGTTCTGAGTGGTGTAACGAACCTGTAAGGAGTTGTTGGAGTGCAAAGCGATAATCAGGAACGGCAGTCATGGGTCTATAGACAAAACTTCCAACTTAAGCCAAAGACGCTCCCGGTTAACCAAATCAAAGGCTGCCCGGAGGTCGAAGAAGCATAAGAACATCTTCTTCTGGAATTTAACGTACTTCTCCGAAAGAGAAGTCAAAATGGCTATATGGTCAGACGTCGAACGCCCCTGCACAAACCCAACCTGCTCAGGTTCTAAAATATCTTTTGTCTTCATCCAATCGTGTAAGCGCCCCAATAAGTATCTGGTGTATAATTTGTCACACACAGTCGTGTAGTTGTCAAAGTGCTGAAAGCAAATTAAGTTCCATTTTATGAGAACGTATTGATTAGACAAGGAAAGGACACCAAGGCTACCCCAAGGGGGGGAAATGGAATTTGTGGCTTTCTTTTCAATCTGTTTACCTATTATTTTCATATTTGTTGTGCTTTTCGTGCAAGAAACCAAAAATATGATTGTTGCAGGGCTTGGCCTTGTTGGCCATAAGTGTATACAGGATCTGGTCCAAAGTGGACTGACACTCAAGGGTTGAGTCAAACTAACAGTTTATTAACCGTAGTCCTCATTCCAGGAATCAAACCTCTGGTCAGTCTTCATACATTAGCCACAGTCTATAACATAAGCTTAGCCTAGCCAGACACAGTTCTCTGGCCAGCTACCAGCAAATCACTCTTCCAGCTATCCAGGCTTCTCCATCAGCTCAAGGGTCCATCTTCCTTCCAGGTTCCAGGCAGTCTCTAGCAAAATGTGTTTTCCACTGTGGTCAGGACTCAGGAGCAGACTGGCCCTACTTCCTGAGCTGGCCTTCTTTAGTACTGGAAGCCACACCCCAAATGCTTCAACTTCCTGTGGTGGCCATCTTAGATCCAATTGGCAGCCATCTTAGGCACTTCCCAGCTCAAGCGCCATCTTGTGGTTCAGCTCTGCCACAGTTATGTAGTTACTAGAGCAAACTGTAATCTCAAGGACAAAGAGTCGTGATCCATTAGGCGGTATCCGGTGGTCAGACACATCCACTGGTCTGACACATTCACTGGTATGACACAGACAGCATATAATCCTGGGGCCGGGCCACTGGTAGTAGCAGCAGAAGACATTGGTTTCCAAACTTGCCAGGGTACAGAACCCTTGGCACAGACAGCATATAGGCCTGGGGCCGGGCCATTGGCAGTAGCAGCAGCAGACATTGGTTTCCAAACTTGCCAGGGCAGACAGGCAGCATGGCATGAGAGGCAGTACGGCAGGCAGGCTGGGACATTGGCAGCAGGGAACTCAGATAGGCTAGCAAAGACTGTGCCGCTTGAGAGAGAGCCAGTCAGTGTCACATAAGTGGGCCGAGATCATGTAATCATAGGCCGGCTGGCAGGCTTACAGTTTGTTTCCCAATGCCACCCTGCATCATGTGGTCAGTCAGATAAGGCAGCCGAGGCTGTCTAGTATGAGAGAGAGACACAGAGAGGGGGGGGGCAGGGCGGATGCCAGGCATTGGGAGGGAGGGACAGTACCTCAGCAGCACAGGAGCAGTAGCCCAAGGCCAGATTGAGGAGAAGGAGCCCCATCCCAAGACTGCCCCTGGCATGGGATGGCCTGTGCCACTGCATCATCACTCCTTGTCCAGGGGCAGCTCGGAGAATCCCAGCAGAGGAAGATTCACCTAAAGAACAGCAACTGCTCCACCAACTTTGCCCCCCGTCTCAGGCGGTGCGGGGCGCAAATGTCCCCTGCCACAGAGAACAGCCACTTGCTGGGGACACTGGTTGGTGGGCAGGATAGGATACCCTTGGCCACTTTCGACAGGGCCGGCCACACGTTGGCCTTGCTGGCCCAGTAGGGTAGGCCAAGGGATCATTGCTGGGATCTATGCATAGCTCCTCCTCCAGGTAGGTCTCCACTGCTGCTGAGGCACCATCATACTCCCTCTGGTAGCTCTGGGTGGGCACCACCTGCACCACTGCACTCAGTCACGCTGCTTGCCCATTTGTGCTGGGCCCCATGCTCCCCAGAGTGGCCTGCACACAGGAGGAGCTGCTGGCAATAGGGGTGCTGCTGCTGCTCATCCTGCTGCTGGTGCTGCTGCTACTGCATGGGCTGGGAGCAGGGATGGATCCAGATGGCTGGAAGAGGTCGCTGCTCCCACTCCCATCACCCACAGGGGCGTCCTGCTCCATAGTCTGCTCTGCCTGCCAGACCATCTGCACCAGCGCACCCTTCCGGAGGCCATAGACCACTGTCTCGCGTGCCATGATGCCCTTGATCCTGGGGTCCAGCATGGTTGCCAGGAAATATTCCTCCCGGCACAGGAGGTCATCAAAGCGCGCCCTCAGCCCCGCCTTCAGCTTCTGCGCCAGGTCAGGTGCCTCATCGGACAACTTCCTGCCTGCAGGACCACAATCCCGCCCCCCGAGAATCTCGTCCAGGCTCCTGTAGAGACGATGGACCAGCGGGGACACCTGACAGGGTGGCGGTGGAGCTGTTCACGGTCTTCATCACGGCCAGGAACGGTCTCAGGACGAAGACCATGTGAGCAAGGATCTCCCATTCCTCCCTGTTGTACCCTGGAGGTGCCTCGATGTCTGTTTCCAGTTTCTCCTGATGCAAGGCGGCTTTCTGCTCAAGAAGCCACTCGAGCATCAGGAAGGTGGAATTCCACCTGGTGGAGACGTCTTGGACCAGCTGGTGCACCGGGGACCCTTGTTCAGCCTGCTTCTCCCGGAAGAGCTCGCTGCCCTTCACGCTCCTGTTGAAGAACCCCGCCAGCTTCCTCCCCTAGTCTACCAGAGAGCTACGGGTGCCTGGTCCAGAGCGTCCCTGACCACAAGGTAGAGGGTGTGCGCGGAGCAAGGGATGCTTGTGAAGCCCCTGTCATGGACTGCCTTCAGTATATTGGCCACGTTGTCCGTGACCACACACCCCTTGGTGAAGGCTGCGCCTGGCATGACCCACTCCCTCACCATGGCGGCCAGGCGGCCTCGAGGTTCCTTGAGGTGTGGGAGCTGTCCATTACTTCTGCCTAAAGCAGGGCCCACCTATACCCTGCTTCAGGACCCCTCCTGCCACTGCCAAGTGCTGCCTCTGGGTCCTGCCACCAGTGTGCAGTCACTGCCAGGTAGGCATGTTGTGCATTCCTACTTGACCACAGGTCTGTTGTAAAGAGGACAGTGCCCCCACCCCCAGCCCCTGCAAGCTGCTCCCTCACCCGTTCCTTCAAAGCCCTGTACAACTGTGGCACCACAGTCCAACTCAGGGTGGAGCGGGAAGGCAGCTTAAACTGTGGGGCCAGGAATCCAGTCAGCCACTGGAAGCCCTTGTCCTCTACAATTGAGAATGGCTGCCCATCCAGCGCAATCATCTCGGCCAACAGGCACTTGGCTTTCTCTTGAAATAAGTCACGCCGCTCTCCAGCACCCGATGGCCTTGGCAGCTGCACCCACCCCAGCTCCTCCATAGTGGACTGACACTGCTGGTGAGGCTCCTGCTGCTGTTCTGCTCCCATACTGCTCCTGCTGCTAGAGGCAGCAGAAGTTGGTGCAGGACGCTTGCCTGCTGAAGGAGCTGGGTGACTGGCCGCTGCAGTCGGGAACCTGCTGACATCCACTTGCCCTGCCTTCCTGCTTAGCAGCAGAGCACTGTGGCATGACTTCAGGTGCCTCACCATTGCAGTTGTCCCATGGTTGGAGAGCACCTGCCCACGCTTCACCAGCTTATTGCACAAAGTGCATTGCACCTCTCTGGGATCATCTGCCCGCACCAACTTAAAATGTTACCAGACAGAGGATTCTCCCCGCTCTCTCCTGCCTTCTGGCCCGCCCTGGGTAATGCACTGCTGCCAATGCTGCTGAGAGGGGGAGAACTTCGTGGTACTGGTGACACAGCTCTGGGAGGAGGCTCAGCCATCACCTCAGCTACAGACATCTCCTCTGCGGCACTAGTGTCTGCCTCTGACTCACTGTTGTCTGAGATCACGGTGATGTCCCATGAAGGGGAGTACTGGGACCCTGAGGCTAGACTGCCCATGCCCACCATGCTGCTGGCACTCTCCCTGTGCCCCCCTCTATAGCTGCTAGTGCTGCTGCTGCTGCTGCTACTCCTCTCCCTACTGCCATTGCCTGGGGATCGAGCCCTGCCTCTAGCAGCTGGGGTGGGATCCACCAGCTCTGGACTGCTGGGGATCGCCTTGACATTGGTGGCCCTGGAGGAACATCTGAAGCAGCAGCACCTGCTCCAGCAGCCGCAGCAGAGACAGCTGCAGCCTCATGTACTGCAGGCCTTCCAGTGCCCTGCATGGCTGTGGAGGAGGGCACTGCCAGGAGGCGCCGCTGAGCCGCTGAAGCCTGTTGCCCTAAAGCAAGCCTGCTGAGTTTGGGGTGTGGTGACGTGCTTGGGGTACTGCTGCTGCCTACTGTCACTCCCCTGGCATGGCCCCTTCCGCCTCTGACACGTGCCCCATTGCTTCCACAATGGGCAGCAGACCGGCCTCTCCTTCCCTTCTCCATTTCTCCCTTCAAAATAATGTTTTTATAATTTTTTATTATTTTTTTTAATTTAAATTTTTTATCTAATATTATATATATCTACACTAAATCTAACTGCTATTAACTATTTTAAATGCTATGAACTAAATGGATTATCTAATAAACACAAAGTCCTACTCCTACAAACACTACTAAATCTCTAAACACTATCTATATCTCAACTAACTCCTACAACTATCTACTCTCTCTAATCTAATATCTATCTATCTGTCTGGGATGGGGCATTCCAGGGAAAGGGGGAAGAAAGGGACACTTATACCCTCACTACACCTGGTTTCCCACCACCGGAGGGGGGGTCATGTGTACTATACGGAAAACACCCCTCAGGTTCTTATAGAGCCCTATGTTCCCTACCGGGAATGAGGCAAGATCATCATTAGGGCTGATGCGGCAGCAGCTGTTACCGCGCCGCGATTCCGTTCCGCCATTTCGGAATTGCCCGCACCACACCGTGACTTTTCTGCGGACATTCCGCTAATTCCGCCGGAATTCTACAAATTGCGGAAAAATTGTGGAAAAATTGCGGAAAACCTTTATTTCGCTATTTTGTGGCGCTGGCGGAATTGCGGAAGTAGCGAAAATGTAATGTTTCCATGATTCCACTAAGTAGCGGAATTAAATAAGCAGAACCGCGGAATGAAACTAGCGGAATGAAAGCCTCTGCCATGCCGTTCCACTAATTGCGGAAACACTGTTTCCGCCAGAAATAGCTACCACTGAGATATTCCGCTACAGCCCTGATCATCATAGGGGGGAAAGATGCCACGCTCCTGCGCAAGACCCCCACTCAGGTACCTCCACCACACTCCCACGTGGACAGTTGCACCCCCACCCTCACTCGGGGAAACAAGGGTTATTGCGGAGCGTGAGGGTAACAGGGTATATATCTCAGGGAAGAGGGGGGAAAGGAGTAGAAGGACAAACGCTCAGGAATGTAAGGGAGGAAGGGACCCAATCACAAGGGGGAAGAGGTGCAGGGATATACACAACACACCACCCAAACTCCAGGCATCCCACTCTCGCTTCACCTGTTCCCCTGTAGCCACAATACACCTATCACATGCTCACCCCGTCCACTCTCATTCCCTCACCCACACACCCACTGCTACTCCAAACCTCTCACTACCAACATGAATCCAAGCGCAAGGGGCCAGTCTCACAGCAAGCTGATCTCCTTGAGCATGTTCACTGCCGGTCGCCATTTTTATCTGCGTCACTCTGCCCCTGCTGTGTGCATATGTGCATGGAGCAATGCAAGCCCTGTGTCTCCACTGCCCCCATGTGGACAGGTAGTGCTGGTGTGGCCTCTGTCTCCCCACTCCCTGCAGGGGGCGGGGCTTCCCCCACCGCTTTCGTGTCGGGGTCAAGGAGCCCAGAGTCCAGCGCGGCCCCACGAGGCAAAGGAGATAGCAGGCCCTGACAGCACCCTTATCCCCCCTCCCAGCCCGGGGAGGAGGCTTCCAAGGGAACGGGGCATGGAACTGGAGGAGGAGGCGGGGTGCATGAATAGACTAAGCCAGTTCCCAGGAACAATTCAAAACATCAAACTCCTTCCAATAAATAAGGTAATAGATAGTACCATGGGAACGTTTTAAATCCAGAATCTTGGCGACTTTGTACTCAGGATCGGAGGTGAGATTCAGCACAGGAACAGGAGGAGCAGGATCTGGAAAGAGAGGAGGGCGATAGGTCTTTAGTAACGATACATGAAACACTGGATGACAGCGGACATGAGGGGGCAGAGCCACGTGATAAGTGACAGGGTTAACTTGGTGGAGAATGGGGAAGGGCCCAAAGTATTTGTTGTCAAGCTTTGCTGATGGTCAGGGAGAAGGGTATTGGCGTCGATCCACCCACACAAGATCACCAACAGCAAAACAAGGAGCCAGGCACTGGTGACAATCCATGAAGCATTTATATTGTTGCTGGGCCTTCTGTAGCATATCACGAGCATGAGCATGGGACTGCTGAAGCCATTGGATCATGGTGCCTGCCACAGGGACATCAATGGCAGGAAGCTCTGGTAGGAAGAGGCGAGGGTGAAAACCATACATGATGAGAAAGGGGGATGCCCCAAGGGATGCATTAGGAGCGTTGTTAAATGCAAACTTCGCAAGGGGTAAGAGGCTAACCCAATCATCCTGTAAGTAGTCCATATAACATCGGAGGTATTGTTCCAGGGCTTGGTTGGTGTGTTCCGAAACGATGGTCTGGGGAAGGCCATGTAATTTAAAAACATGTTGGAGTAATAGTTGCACCGTGTGCTGGGCTGTGGGTAATCCCTTACAGGGAATAAAGTGCCCCATTTTGGTAAACTGATCTACTACTACAAGAATAGCGGTATGTCCTTGGGATGGGGGTAACGCCACGATAAAGTCCAAATTTATTCGCTGCTATGGACCTTGTGGCAGTGGCGCTAGTTGCAAGAGCCCGATAGGGGCCCTTTGTGGAGTTTTAGTTCAGTTACAGACCTTACAACTTTACATGTAGGCCTTGGTATCTTTGCTCATGGTGGGCCACCAAAAATGTCATCGTAGAAGTTGGAGGGTGCGTCATTGGCCCGGATGTCCAGCCAAGGGGGCATCATGATGGGTCCATAGCATTTCCGGATGAGCCACCTGTGGAACAACAATAGCATTATTATGATACTGTAGACCCATAGGATTGGCATGAGTCTGTAGACCCATAGGATTGGCATGAGTGCCCTTGTGCAGGGGTCGTTTCATGTCATCTTTTTGAACTGGGCAAGGGTTACTCAGGCGGCAGCAAAAACTGTTTGATTCAAAAGGAGTTCACCTTCACCCATAAGGTCAGTTCTGGTCTCATAATTACGTGAGAGAGCGTCGGCAAGTGTGTTGTTCTTCCCGGGTCGGTAGACTATATGAAACAAAAAACGAGCAAAAACGAGGGCCCATCAAGCATGCCGGGCATTTTCAATGCGTGCAGTCTGTAAATACATAAGATTCCTATGGTCAGTTATAACGTGCACCGGGTGGAGTGCACCTTCTAGATAATGTCGCCAGTTCTCAAAGGCAGTCTTGATTGCTAATAACTCCCTATCTAGAATAGTATAATTTTGTTCTGCGAGAGTGAGTTGTCTGGAATAAAAGGCACACAGTAGAGGGATCTTACTGTCTGGTTTCTGTTGTGATAAGACGGCTTCGATAGCTACACCGGAGGCATCTGTTTCTATAAGAAACAGCAATGAAAAATCGGGATGTTGGAGGATAGGGGCTTGGGTGAAGACTCCCTTTAGCCGTGTAAAGGCTACCTGTTCTTCTGTCCATTTATAAGGCTGCCCCTTTTTGAGGAGTCTTGTAAGGGGGTTCATAAGGTCGGCATAATTAGGAATATATTGCCTATAATAATTGGCACTTCCTAAAAAACGTTGCAGTGACTTATCAGTTGAGGGGGGGGTGGCCAGTCGCTGATGGCACGGACCTTGGATGGGTCCATCTTAATTCCCCATGGGGAGATAACAAAGCCCAAAAAGTGAACGACTTGCTGATGGAATAACACAGGGGTGAGCAAAACGAGATTACCTGAGTTTGCCAGTTGATACGAGGGTTGTGGGTCCATAACCAGGGGATACCAAGGACGAGCGGAAAGGCATGGGTCTGCACAACATCAAACTGTAGTGTCTCTTGGTGCCTCCCGATCGTGCCCTTTAGAGGGACTGTACAAGAGATAACAGGTCCAGAGCTCAGGGGAGATCTGTCCATAGCAAACAAGGCCTCTGGTCTCCCCTTTGGTCATGTGGGGATCCCTTGTCATTGTATGAAAACACAGTCTAGGAAGTTCCCGGACACCCCTGAGTCCACAAGCACTGGGGCAACTATGGACCGGAGGCGGTATCTGTAATGTGACAGGGAGGCGAAGGTGGTCAAGACCTTTGTCAGTCGCCAGGGCTTCCAGGATGGCGGAGGTAGGGGATACTAGTCGTTTTACAGGGATGCCCCCTGACCGGTCCAGTTCTTGTCATTTCCTTGCATCTGCCAATCTGGAGGAAGTTGGGTTGGGGCAGGTTCTGGCATAATGCCCCAAGTTTTCACAATAGAAACACAGCCGTTCAGAACGTCTTTGCTCCTTCTCTTGTGCTGTTAATGGTCCTCGGGACACCCCTATCTGCATGGGTTCCGTTTTGTTTGTCTGTCCGTCGAACCTCCATTCTGGTAGCAACAGGGACTATGGGGCGGACTTATCATGGTCTAGGTCCTTCTTGCCGTCGTTCACGTCGCCGTTCTACAAGGTGCTTCTCTATCTGGCATGTCCACCAGTTCTGCCCACATTGCTGGATGGCGGTAAGCGACAGCTGACTCTTTAGTTCGTCACTAAGGCCCTTCTGAAAAAGGACCGTGAGCATATTGTCTGGCCAGTCAAGTTCAACAGCTAGATGCTGAAAGTGAGTAATATACTCAAGGAGAGGTCCCTTACCCTGTCTTAAGGTCAGCAGGGAGTTTTCAGCATCCTTAACCCTATGCGGGTTATCAAAAAGAAATTGAAACTTGTAGAAACTTCTTGAAGTCTTTTAGTAGGAGGCTATCCTTAATTAAGAGGGGCGTGGCACAGTCTAGTGTGAGACCCTCCAAGTGCCCAATTATAAATGCTACCTTTGTAGTGTCAGTTCGATAAGTTTGGGGCTGTAGCTGGAACGCCAATTTACATAAGGCAGAAACCCTTGGAACTGTTTTTTATCCCCACTAAACTTGGTTATAGGGGGGGTGTTTTGGCTCTCGTCATGAGGGTTCGGTTTCTTGCATGCTAGCTAATGCCTCCTCCTCTAATAGTGCAGCTGTGGCACCCTCTTCATTTACCTCAACACCTCCCACCACCCCTTGCTCCCGCCGTTCCTTAATGTCCCTGATCTCCATGGCCAAGGACTGAACGGCCTGGGTCAATTCATAAAACCTATTCACCGGGTCCATTGTGCCGGAGATACTGTCTGGGATGGGGTATCCCAGGGAAAAGAGGAAGACCCGGTGGACCCTTATACCCTCGCTACACCTGGTTTCCCAGTTACACACCTGGTTTCCCAGTTACACCCCCCCACTAAGCTAGTCCCGGTGCTCGGGGAAACAAGGGTTAGTGCGGAATGTGAGGGTAACAGGGTATATACCTCAGAGAAGAGGGAGGAAAGGAGTAGAAGGACCAACGCTCGGGAATTCAAGGGAGGAAGGGACTCAATCACAAGGGGGAAGAGGTGCAGATATATACACAACACACACACCGTACCCCCTACCCCCCACTCTCGCTTCACCCATTCCCCTGTAGCCTCAATACACCTATCACATGCTCACCCCGTCCACTCTCATTCCCTCACCCACACACCCACTGCTACTCCAAACCTCTCACTACCAACAAGAATCCAAGCGCAAGGGGCCAGTCTCACAGCAAGCTGATCTCCAGCAGCGTGTTCACTGCTGGTCACCATTTTTATCTGCGTCACTCCACCCCTGCTGCACACGTATGTGCGCGGAGCGACGCAAGCCCTGTGTCTCCACTGCCTCCATTTGGACAGGCAGTCCTGGTGCGGCCTCTGTCTCCCTGCTCCCTGTAGGGGGCGAGGCTTCCCCCACCACTTCTGTATCTGGGCCAAGGAGCCCAGAGCCCAGTGTGGCCCTGTGAAGTGCCTGGGGTACCCTGTGCCGCCCGTGACTGGACCGCTGGCAGCGAAGGAGATAGCGGGCTCTGACACTATCTATCTATATATATATGGGATGGGGGGGAAACACAAAGAACACAGAGAGGGGTACAAAACTGAAATGAAATCTAAAATCAATCTAATGCTACTCAAAATGAATAAAAAAACAGGGGAAGGGAATCAGGGATGGAATATATATAGAGGGAGAGGGAAAGGATTCAATGGAGGGGGGAGGGAGGAAGGAAGATTGAACACAGGGAGGGGTAAAAACAAAAAATAACCCCTAAATCTATCTAATATAAGCTAAATAAATAATAATATGGAGGTAGATGGGTTGGATGGGTAAAATATGAGGAGGAATGCAATGGATTGAGAAGAATAAATCTGCTGGGAGAGGGAGCCTTCTGAAACGCCTGCTGTTCAGGAACAGTGACTAACTCAGAAGGTGTTGGCAGGGGGGAGGGCAATGACTTTTGTTACTTGCTGTGCCCGCCTCACCGCAAGCCCCATTGACTCCATGCAGTGTAGCCCGTGGCCAATCGCAGACTGCGAAGCCAGTGGTCTGAGGAGAAAAGGGATGGTGATTGGGCAGGCTGGCTGCTACTCCAAGCCTCTCCACCCCTCGTGCCTGGAAGTCTGCTCCTCAGCTTACCTCCCCCCTCCCTGTGCCTGCCTGTGTCAGGCAGTGGGTCACCAACTGGCTGTGGTCAAGTTTCTCCCACCTGAACCACCCGAACGCGATCTGAACTGACTGAACTGCTCGGTCATTTCGGAGTTCGGAATCAGGTTCGGTTCGGTTCAGTTCGGGTTTGGTCGTCCGAACAGGCCGAGTTCGGGCCGAACTCCGAACTTCTGAACTGTGTTTGCCCCTCCCTCACAAGCGTCTTCCTCTCCTTTTTATGTCAACAATATCCTGCCAGTCTTATAGGATTTCTGAGAGTTTTGCAATATGACTGCCATGTGTTCCTCTAATCGTAGGTAAACAGGTCAGGGGTCCACCAGTCAAAATGAAGTTTGCCTCTTGCCAAGTAATGACGCTAAAGAAAGATGTTTTTGGTTTCCATGTCTCCACAGCTGTATCTTCTTCATGGTTATTTTGACTTCATCCGTCCTTACTTCTATGAACCAAGACCATGGTAACCGTTTACTGGTCCTGATCTTTGTCCCACTTCAATAGAGTCTATTAGCTTAATAGAGCTCTATGAAACCCAATGGAGTCTATTAGCTTCACTGAAGTTTTATTAAATTCTATTAATTCTACATAATTTCATATAGGGATTCTTTTCAGGAAGTTGTCGAAGAACAGATGCTATATCTGCCTTGGTTATATTCACTTTAGAAAGAAATTTCTAGAGCAACACTGATTTATAAGATTCTGAGTTTCTCATTAAGACACAATTCAAAGGAACAATTACTTATTCATCTGAATGGTGTATTTTGGGTATAATTTGAAGCCAAACTTTATGTTGAAATAAACTTTAGTTCACTAATTAAATACATTATTCTTAATGTCTTTAGTCTCCAATTTCTCCCCTAGATTTCCTAAACTATACAGAATTATTTCATTAAAATATCTTAAAACAATTTGGAATTTACATTGGGAAATATGTTGATTAATACTACTCCAATAAACAGTCTTAGAAACCCTTATTTAGCTTAAAAATTAAACCTAATTTAGCATTTGAGATATGACTGAAACAATAAAACACCTTTTCCAGGGGGGAGGGGTGTTTCTCTATTATCAATGTTACTGCTTCATTACATGCTTTTAAACTCTTTAATATTATGAGAAACTAATTTCTTCTAACCATGTTTACTGTATTCCAATCCTAATGAAATCAAAATAAAATAGCTGGAGGAAGGACTTTCACGTACCCAATTCAGTGAAAGGCCAAAAAGTATACAGCTAATTGTACAGCGTGCCATAGGTTGTACGAAAGGAATAGAACAGAAAGAAAAATTGATTCCATGACCTATTCTGAAACACAAACACTTTAAATCTATGATGGATTTTATTCATAATTAGGATGAAAAAGTAAATCTCAGACCTGAGTAGACCCTGTAAAAACATAAGAACATAAGAAGTGCCATACTGGGTCAGACAATGGTCCATCGAGCCCAGCATCCTGCCTCCGACAGTGCTCAGTCACGGGGGCCTGGGAGAAGCACCCAACAGGAATCCCTCTCTCTCAGCTGGGCACCTCCTGGGCACTCCAGTTAATCCAGGTTGCTTTCAGCAAACACAGCAAATAACATTACTAAAAGATGTCACCTGTTTTAAAGAATATAGCTTCTTTTGCCATACCATTGCCCACTTAACAAAACACCCACTGCTTGGTGTCAAAGAACCCACCTATATATGTTAAAATAAATAGTTTAAAAGCATTGATAAAATTTAACATAGGAACCAAGAAAACAGGGTTTTCCAGGCATACAGCCAAGAAATAGATAAGAAAGATCATGTTTAATAAACATCTTTCAGTACAGAAATAGTGGCACCAAAAACTGGCCTGTCTTTCAGAAAAATTGGTTCAGCCTTTCAGCTGAAATGGGCCTACTAAATTTAGGCCTAAATTTCTTAGCTACAAACTAGGACAGTTTTTTGAGAAGACTAGGTCAAGGGAGTGACTGTCACGAACGATGCACTGGGCAGTGAGTCCAGAGACAGAGGTCAAAAGAAGAGGTCAGAGAGTGAAAGTGGGAAGCAGCAGGGTCAGAGCGGGTGTCCACATGGATATTGAAATCCCCAAGAATGAGGGTGGGAATATTGTCATCAGAAAGAAAATAAGTAAGCCAGGTGTCAAAGTCAGAGAAGAAAGGGGAAAGGGAGCAGGGGTGGGGGGTCAGTAGATGACAGCAACATGGAGGTGGAGTGGGGAGTAGAGGCGAATGCAATGGACCTCAAAGGAAGAGAAAGACTGAGAGGGAGAAATACTTAGGAGGTGGAACTGGCAAGATGCGGCAAGGATCAGATCAACACCACTACCGTATGTCCTGAAAAAGACAAATTCCATTGTTCCAGGGGAAGACGATGACTCCCAAAACTCTGGCTTTCAGAGATGATGCTTTAATAGACAGGGTGATTTCAGATGTTACGTTTTTGGCATTCACAGTCAACCTCAGACAAACGCGGGCGGTGGTGAAAGAGCCTTGCACGTCTGTTGGCCCGCATCCAGATGTTCACCACAGCCAAATGCGGGCTGGGGTGAACCTAACCATGCTTCATGAGGTCGGGGCGGGAGGAGGTTCAGAAGTGTGGTGAATGTTCACCACGGCAGGGGTGAATGAAATGTAACATCTGAAGGGAAAAACCCCGGCCACAGTGGAAGGAAACAACCACGGGCCATGGTGATGGCATGCAGCGCCGCTGCCAGGCAACCAACAACAAGCGGCACACGGAGGGAGATTTAAAGGGCAGGCAGCGGTAGGGGAACATGGTGGAGTAGTCGATGGAGAGGAGGAAAACGTGCGGAGGATGGAATGACAGGGCGAGGAGGAGGTGCAGGAGCAGCAGCAGCAGCAGGAGGGGGAACCCGTCCCAGCGGAGGACACCCAGCAGCACACGGGGCCACCCCGGAAGAAGGTAGGGGGTGCATCCAGGAGCGGGTGGCTCGGAGCCGGGGAGAGGAGGGGCACGGGAGGGAGGGACCACAGCTGGCAGGAGCCTAACCAGCAGCCCCTATTGTACCCACAAACAGACCAGCAAGAGGGCACGCCCCTGGAGGAACCCGAGGCCGGAGGGAACCAAGGACAGACGGCGGGGGCAGCGGAGGAGGAAGAGGCAGCAGAGGGGTTGACACCCAGGCACCGGTACCACAGGGAGGGTCAGTGGGGGCTCCAGGAGACCCACGACCTCATAGCTATCTGGACGACACTGAAGATGCAGGCTGAGCTGGCTATCAACGCCCGGAATGAACAGGTGTTCACCCAGATAGCCATGGAGATAGGGGAGGCCAGATACGACCGAACCCCCACACAGTGCAGGAATAAAATCAAGGAGCTAAAGATGGGCTATAAGGACATCACAGACAACAACTGGCGCTCTGGGCAGGCAACACGGGTCTCACCCTACATGGACGTGCTGAGCCAGTTGCTGCACCGCAAGGGCTCCATAGTGGCCCGGCGCCTGGTAGGAGGGGGGCGCCCGGGAGGAGCAACCCACGGAGGAGCACACACACCCTGCAGCCGGAGAGCTGGGCCAGGCACTGGGCACAGAACCCCAAGAGGAGCTGCCAGGGACCTCGGGCACAACCGCCTGACACACACCCAGCCCGACCTCCAGAGAGGGCACACATGCCTCAGTGGACTCCAAGGAGGTAGAGGGCGAGGAGGAGACTATCACCCTGCAACTCATGGCATGCCGACCCGGGGACCAGGCAGACACCAGCCCCAGTGAACAGCCGGCCTCGGAGGGAACGGAAACAGAGGGAGCAGGTACGAGCAATGCAGGGCACACCCACGGACCCCAAGGGGAGGGGGGCCAAAGGGAGTGGAATGGGAAGGCAGCAGTCCCCCCCCCCCCATGGTCCCGGAAGCTGGGATGGGACACGGGCAGAGGGAGCCGCACAGGGGCCGGCGGTGCCCATCCTGGGGTGAAGGTGCGCCCAGAGCACGGAGACAGGAGGGGGGCAGGGGAACGGCACCCCACATGCTTAACCAATCCCTTTATCACCCCACAGAGCCACACCGGGCATGGGAGGGCTGTCGCCGGGGGCTGCCGGTATCGCCAGCCCAGAGGATGTGGGAGCACCAAGCGTGGGCGCGCAGGCACCAGGAGGACTTCATGCAGGAGCTTGTTACCACCAGCACGCGGCAAACGGAGGAGATGCTGGAAGCTGTCAACCGGCTGGAGAAGGGGACAACGAGGGCCCTGGAACAGGTGGAGGGGAGGGACCGGGCGCTGGTGGCGGAGATGCGGAAGGACCAGCGGCTGATGAAGCGGGACATGGACCGCCAATTGGAGTCACTTCATGCCCACTCAGACCGGCAGGACCGCCGGTCCGAGGAGCTCGCCCAGAAACTCAACCGCTCCCTAGAGCAGGGCACATCCCTCCTCCTGCAGGCCAGGGACCCTGAGTGCCTTCATAATGGCAGCAGCCCTGCCAGGTGCCGTGCCAGCACCCAGACCCATGCCCCCTCCATCCTGCCCCCGGCCGTACCACAGGCCCTGCCAGTGCCGCCACCCCCGCCTCCCCAACAGCACCAGAGACCGCGGATCCGGGGACCTGTGCCCCCACAGCTCAGATGCCAGCAGCTGGGCCACTGCGGGGGACAGGGGCCCTCCAGGGGCAGCGGTCAGGGGGCAGAGGCAGGGTTCCCGGCCCTTCTGGCTGACAGCACCTCCTCCTCAGATGAGGGGGGGTCTGTAGCCTCGGCCATCCCTGTTGGCAGGGGACGGGGATGGCCTAGGGGCAATGGGATGGGGGAGGGGCAGGGGCAGGGCAGCACGCCAAGGTTGTGTGCCCCACCCCAACGTACCGGCTATGGTCCGACATCGGGGATACCCTGTGCAGCCCCCGGGCTCGAGCCCTCGCTGCCCCTCCCTGTGCATGTGCGTGCTGTCGTTGCTATCTCCACTAGCAGGTGGTTATGCGTGGGGCTGTCCGGCCTTGCATGCCAGCAGCTGTGTGCTGCCCACTCCCTTCTCATCCCTCCACAGCGGCTCCATTGTTCCCATCCTGCCGTTATCAGTCGGCCTTGGCAGCCCGTGTCTGCCTGTCCAGCCCCCCAGCCCTGCATCCCATGCTTCCCCCACGGCTGTTGCGGCTCAGACCCTCCAGGAGCTGTACCATGGCGGCTGCATCTCAGTCCAAGGTCCTGCTTGAAGGCTCCGGGGGCTCTGTCTGTGACTGGACTGCCTGTGAGAGCATGACACTGTGCAACCTGTGGCGTTCGCCCATCGTTCAGCGCAGCCTGCGCTCCTTGCCCACCTGGCCGGATGCCTATTGGTGCCTCAGCTTTGGTATGCTGCGCTTCGGCTATGTCACGACCGCTGGCGACTGCTGCGTGCACTGTGAGGAGCTGGGGCTCGTCCCCTTCCCTGAGGGGCGCTTACAGGACATGCTGGGGGGCCTAGCGGTGTGGAACCCTGCCGAGACGGCCTCCGCTCAGTGTGTGTGTGCCTTCCCAGGATATGCGACCTGCCTGTGTGAGGGTGACCCTGCCGTGGCCGTGTCCTACTTCATCAGCGTGCAGGGTGCCTGTGGGTATCCACGCTCCCGTGGGGCTGCCTACTACCATCTGCTGGAGCTGTCCCACCTGCCCTGGCCCCCTGTGGCCGATTATGGCTTGCCCCCCCCCGGGCCAGAGCTGGCGGCCCTGTCGGAGGTGTGCACCCACCCTGATGTGGAACTCGGGATGAGCTGTGCGGATCCCTTCGAGGCCTTCTACCTGATCTGCTTCCACATGGCCGGGCGCAGCTTCTGCCGGGGACTGTGGCAATGGTCCGCTATGTGCACCTGCTGTCGTTACCACCCCCTCCACCTGATGGGAGCCCCTGCAGCTGGGTGTAGGGCGCTCCGGGCCCATCTGACATCCGGCTGCCTCCTCAGCTCCTTCGTTCTGTCTGTGACCTGGGTGCTCGTGCTGCCTGCTGCCTCTTCAGGACGACTGGACCCCCTGAGACCCGCTGCTGCCTGCCTGCCTGTCGCCCCCTCGCCTGGGACCCACTGCCGCCACCCCGGACCCCTCCGTATGGCCTCCGTGGTGGGCTGTGGTGCTGGTTCCCTCCCGGACTAGGCCCCGTGCCCCCCTTGCTGCTGCCTCTTCTCCCATGCCCTGGCCCCGTGCGCTCCCGCTCTGTATGACTCTGCGCCGGGCTGGTGCCGCTTGTGTCCTCAATAAACACCTGTTGCGCTTCCCTGTGCCTTGTGTTGCCTCCTTTCTCCTTGGGCTGCTGGGTCCCCCTTCCCCTTGCCTGCTGGGGTCCTGCCCCCTCCCCCTCCTGCTGTGCTGGCCGGCACGGCCCTTCATCACCCCCCCACCTCCCGTGCATCTGACCGGCCGTGGGGTTCCCTGTCCCTCCCTGGTGTGTCCCTCCCTCTGTCCGCCTGCTTGGCTCCCCTTTGTTGTGTGGGTGTGTGCTGCTTCATTTGTGTGTGTGCGCTTCTCGTTTTGAAGTGTGCATGCCTTCCATGTGGCTGCTGTTTGCTCGTGCTGGTCGCGCTGCAGCTCCCTCCACCCCCTCCCTTCGTATTTCCCTTCCCTGGGTGGGGCCCTCTGCTGTCTGTGACTTCATTTACCCTCCGGCGGCCATGTTTGTGTTCGCGCGACCTCGGTGCCTTGTGGAGCTCCCACCACTGTTCTCACCACCTTGTCACATCTGTTGGGTTCCCCCGGCCTGGGTTCACTCCGGTTGGCCCCGGGCGGTGGTGGCGCCCCTGTTGGGGCCACGCAGCTCACTATGGCCCACGGTGAAGCAATTGACACCGGGGTGGGATTCACTGTGGTGGATCTCACTGCGTCACGTCTGAAATCACCCACAGTCTCTCAACTCTCATAAAAATGAGATTTCAGTGCTCAGTTTATTATTATTATTATTATTATTATTATTATTATTATATTATATATTTATATAGCTCCAGCAATGTGTCTGGTGCTGAACAGTTGTGCTGTTGTAACTTGTCTTGGGTTCTTGGGATGAAATGTGATATAAATTTTAAAAATGGATTTAAAAAAATTTTCCTCCCAGGAAAACTTAATTTGGACACTAAGAGACTGGGTTCTAAAGAAATCAATAAGTAGTTAAGAAAATTGTGGGGTTTTTTTCTAATGTGAAAAAGTTGTTTGGAATAAAAATATTTATTTTGTTTTGTATCAACATGTCAATACTGTAATTAATAATTCAGATATTGCTTAATTTGTTTCTTTAGAAAGTGAAACAAAATCCATGCTGTATGAAAAATCTGATTTTGGAAAAGGCTTACTTTAGGGTAGGTAATTTTTTAGTAGAAAAAAATTGCACAGTACTCCTGCCTGCCTACCTGTACAAACATGATATATAAAGCCTTCAAAGTACTGATGTCAACTGCTTTCCAGATATGACATCTATGCAACACCATGCTATGAATAATATATTAATGGAGAGGGAATGATGTTGCTTTGTTGCTATAAATATTGTCAGGTGACACATTTCAACAAATCTTACATCCTGCAAATTTTAGATCTATGGGATGCATGAGAGGCATGCCGTGCTGACTTGGGTGGGACTCTGAATGTTTAAGGAGCTGGACCAGCATTTAATTTTGCAAAATAGGGATTAATATTAATTATTCAAAAACTTCCTTAATTTAGATGAAGAAAAAATCTTGACTCATTTATAGGAGATAGGATTCTTTGGAAGAGGATTCTGTTGATAAGTGTTGGGATTTACTACCCTGATGTCAAATAAGTTGTTCAGTGTCTCAGAGCATGTATATGTAATCAAAGTTCATATGGGGCTTGTATACGAAGTGTAAAAAAAATGATACCAGTGTAACCAGAAGAGGTGTCCATGGGTGTTTTCAGACATGACGGGGCGGCTTCTCCCCATCCCGAAAACAACCCAGAGATTCCCCGCCGGGATCACCCAGGCACGGCAAACAGACGTGCCGGGGATCCCGGCGGGGAATCAGGGAGGGGGCGGGTCCGTGTGGCGCAACATGTGGCCGCACAGCCCCACCCCCTCCACGCTCCCTCGCTGCCCGCCCTCTGGGGAGACGGGCGGGTGGCAAGGCCAATGCCGCCGCAGTGTCGGGCGCCGGTTTGACCATGGCCCATAATCCCACCGGGGATTTCGGGCCATGATTGCCGGCCAGACGTTCCTTTTTTTGGTTCTGGCCGGGAATCACTTTCACCACGCTTCTGGGGATTTTTGCGTCGGGAGCCCCGGAAGCGTGGTTGAAATTGACCCCATGTGGGCATTCAGCGTGGCCAACATCTGGTTCACTGTGATCTCGTCACGTCTGAAAACACCCTTCGTGTCTCCACCGAGGGGTTTTCTTGAGTGAAGTAGCTCCTCAGCTGCTAATTACATCAATAATCATCAATCATCATCAGCATCAAAACTTTATTGTGATAGGAACATGCCAGCATAAAACATAACAGAGCACAACAAAACAACACTACAACAATACAGAAATTATGATAATTACAAAGTTAAAAGATACAGTCCTCCCATTTTAAGACAACCCACTAAGTACAGCCTTCCTCATTTTAATTGCTAAGGCACAAAATTTTGGAACTTGCATAGTTATATTATCTTCCTGATCTCCTAAAAGTGCCACAAGGGCATCATGCAGAGTACTAGGTTCCAAGTTTATAAGTATAGACTCCAAATAGCTACACAAATTTCACCATATAAACAAGTAAAAAATAATATGTGCTAAAGATTCCACAATCTGTCGCTGACAGAACTTACAAATTCTCGATTCATAAGGGATTTTAGCAAATCCGCCCTCCATTACTGCAGATGGAAGCAACCAAACCAAGTCAGTATAAATGTTATTCAATGAGACAACAAAGGAACTGATGATAGATAGGGGGCACCACGAGGACAGATTACAAAAGATCTGTAAACCAGGGCCACCCTCTGTGCATCAATAGCTTCTTTAAATATTTGATACTATTGGTCAGATATGCGGATTTTTATTAGACTGAGTGCTCTAGAATGTGTCATAGATGAGAGATAATCTCTGGAACAGCCCAAATGAGCTAGTATTTGAGCTATACCATTCTCCCAGGTGCCCTAGATCAATAAAGAAAAAAACTCATGTAAGAGCCCCACGGGTTCCTCAAAAAGCAGATGCAAGCAATATTTCAAAATAGCCAGTTTAGCTAATGATGTCACTGAAGATATAGCTAATTCAACTCTTAAGAGGGTAATAGGAGTACACTTAGGCCTATGTAGGATAGTTCTTAAAAACCTATTTTGTACTACCTCTAATTCACTAGTAAACAACGGACCACAAATAGGAATTCCATACAGCAACTGCGAGGGGACCATAGCTCTGTAAGCCTTTAAGGAAGGCAGAATCATTTCCCCTTCTTTGGAAAAAATAAAAACTCATGATCGCCTTACATGCACAGGAAGCCTGAGCTCTCAGGGTCTTCAAATGAAGACACCAAGAAGATGACTGTGAAAAAATAATGCCAAGATATTTATAATGGGAGACATGTTCAATTAGATGATTGTTCACAAGCCATCTATGGAAGGCTCTCAATTTCCCTACTACCATCACCTTGGTCTTGGCATAATTAATTGCCATATGCTCCTTTGTACAAAACAGGGAAAAGGCGTTCATCAAACACCTCAGGCCGATCTTAGTGTAGGAAAGTAAACTCATATTACAACATAAAGCATAATAGAAAGGGAAATGGTACCCAAAGTAACAGGGTGGAAAGAAGGATCTCTCAGTTCATTAATAACCCCATTAATATAAATATTAAAAAGCAAGGGGCCAACAAGTACCCTTGGCATACTCTTCTGATGGTAGAAACATGGTCAGTCAGTAAACCTTGACAGCCTATATGAACTTGCAAAGTGGTCCCTGAGTGTAACGAGACTATCAAGAAAAGAAATTTTTGATCAATAGAAGTTAACGCCAGCTTAGACCGTAAGTGTTCCCTGTTGATTGAGTCAAAAGTGGTCTTTAGATCCACAAAGCAGAGACATAAAGTTGAACTTGGCTTAGCATCAACGTATTTAGATATTTATTGATTAAGGACAAATATATGGTCCACAGTGGACCACCCTTTACAGAATTCTGCCTGTTCTTGGCCCCAAATTCCCTCCTGCTCCAACCATGCAATCAATCTCTGGAGGAGAAATTTGGTATAAAGTTTTCTAATTACACAAGGGAGGCTTATAGGTCTGTAATTTGCAGTCACTAGGATCCCCTTTTTTAAAAATTAGGACTATATGATTTTAAGCCAGTCCCTAGCAAATATCCCTGTATCATTGATGGTTGTAAATAAAGCTACTGCTAATTACAACAACTTTAATGTCTGAACTCTAAATATCAATCCAAAAATGTTACTTTTAGTATCTACTCTTTGCACCAGATTTACTCAACATCCACCTCTCTGCCAGTTTTTGTATACATAGATAATGGCTGATGTGAGATTATTTCAGATGGAAGGTCCAATATAAAGCCCTAAGTTTTGTAATGGACACAGAGGTAAATTTTCAAAGGCAGCAGTGATGTGCAAGTGGAATCTAGACACCTAGCAGCCTGATCCACACCAGGAAGGATTGGGCTGTCCCTGTCATTTTTGTAATTTTTAATTCATTTTAACTCCTAAACTAAGGATTATCTTGAATTTCTCAGAATATCCTGTATGTCAAGAGTCAGTAGCTGTTTTTACACAGATGCCCCCATTTCCATGGACACCCCCATGCATCTAACACCCTCCTGCACTCTGGGGGGGGGGGGTGTATCTGTAAAAATGGCCACCGACTCTTGACATGCAGGATATGCTGAGAAATTCAAGATAACAACACCCCCCAACTCAAAGTGCAGGAGGGTGTTCGATGTGTGGGGGTGTTCGCGGAAAACTGGAGGAGGCCCCATGGGTGGAGGTGGGTGGGTGTCCATGTAAAGGGACACTCACCCACCTCTACCCACCTTGCCAGAATACTCATCCCCCCCACCCAACCCCATCCGTGTAAAAACGGCCAGACACTCTAACATTGATAAAATGGGTGTTACATTTTATTATACATGTTACATGCTGCAGTTGTGCTTCATGGGTGCCCTGCAACATGTATAATAAAATGTAACACCCATTTTATCAGTGTTAGAGTCTCTGGGTTATTTCAGACGTGACGGGGTGAATATTCACCCCGCCACGACCACAGTCAAACGTGGCCCACATTTGACTGTGGTGAACGTCTGTTTGCTACCTGCCAGGTGTTCACCACAGTCAAACGCGGAACGCATTTGCATTCACCACACTTCTGGACCCGAGGATGTGAGCGGGTCCAGAAGTGTGGTGAATGGCCACCACGGCCGTGGTGAAGGGTTTGTCACATCTGTTGACTCACCCTTCACCATGGTCAGGGTTCGCCGTCCTGGTCCTGGGTGGGCGGTGCAGCCAGATAGGCCACACTTCCTGCCCGTCGCGCTGGGGGGCGGGCCGACGGCGGTGCGCAGGGGGCAGGGCCGTGCGGCCGCATGCAGCACCGCTCGGCCCCACCCCCTCGGCGATGGGGTTACTCAACAGACGTTACGGCCGCCGGAATTGACCGCGGGCCGTGGTGTCTCGTTCCCCACGGCCGGGGGTGAAGGGGGAACGTCTGTTCGCCCCCCCTTCACCCCCACCCGTGGTCCGAACCACACCATGGCCCGCGGTCAATTCCAGCGGCCGTAACGTCTGAAATCACCCTCTGTGTAAAAGAGACCCAGATGGCTCACTGGGTGAGTGATGGGTGGAGGTGGGTGTTGTGCAGGAGCATGCATGCACCTCCACCCACGATCCATGCTGTTTGCATGGATGGACACCCATCTCCCCCCACCCACTGCCAGAGCATTTACATGGATGCCCCTGACCACACACCCATCTGCACTCCCAGCGGGGTGGGAGCATCTGTGTAAAAACGGCTTTAGAAACAAATTAAACAACAATTACGCAATTTTTGTGCAACTACCGCAGATTTTGCAACCCTAAAATAAACATGCTTATCATTATCACTTAGCAAAAATATAATATTTGACAAATCTGAGGCAGAAGTGCATGAAGACATCAATAAAGCCAAGATATATCTCTTCCCTAGGTTTCTCAGATATCAGACAGTATAACAGGTAATGGGTCAAATCCTCTATGACCTTTTTGTCATATATACAAAATCTATCTTCTTTAGGAATCTTGGGGAAACAACCCTGCAACTATTGTGAAGGCATTATCTTTAATCTTAACACCATAAAGGTGCTCCTTAAGTTAGCAGATTTAATATCAGAGTGATAGTTCTGGAATCCATGCTCACCTTTTAAAAAGGGGGGGAAAGGTGTAAGCAGAACTTTGTATGACATGCAAATCAGATTGAGAGAAATAGGATAGTTTTTCTTTAATTTGACTTTTTATCCGTGATCTCTGCATATTAATTAAAACACCAAAATAAAGACCATGAGCTTGCATACATTCCAAACAGCGATTGTGCCATACCGCTCTGCTCTGGAAACCTTCCTTCTAAACTTCTGACATCTTTGTAAGAAAGGTTCCAGAAATAATTGTAGGGCCTGAAATTTTATTGGCAAACAACTGGTTTCTGCTCTTACTGGGCGACCAGGGTCCCCTGGGCTTGAGACAGTTAAACTTTCAGAAATTTATTCTGAACTGACTCAAGTTTCTTATTAAATGCATAGCCTCATCTTTCAGCTGCATAAGTCATCTGCGCTTGCACCCTTGCAGTAAAAACCCTGAAGGCTGGACGACACATACGTCCACCCTTCATTTTAGCAAATTTCAATACAATTACAGTAGCTTGTTCTGCTTCTAATTTAGCAGCCAAAATATGCCAATCCCAAGATTCCCTAACTGAAAAACAAATGCATGCTATTTAGATCTAAAACCAAAAACCAGAGCCTTGGTTTTGGAATGGATAATAGAAAGATGTTCAAGATGACAACAATCCCCAAAAGCTTTAAGCTATCTCCTCATTCCTATCAGGTTCAAGGATAGTAAAACCATGTCATCAGCACAGAGGAGTAGTGATAATTTATAGGATGAAAATGATGCAAATCCTTCACCAGATTATCAAAATAGAAATTAAAAAGGAACGGCGCTAATAATCACCCCTGCCGAACCACTCTCGTGACAGGGATGGACTTTGATAGCTGACCCTCAGATCCCACTCTGATTTTCACCACGGTATCAGTATATAAGTTCTTAATTAATATCAATAAACATCTATCAATATTAGTGCTTGACAACTTCAACCACAATTTATCTCTATCAATACAATCAAATGCAGGAGTGAGATCGACAAACACTGAATACAAATAACCCTTGTTTGCCTTGGTATATTTATAAATTAAGTAATGGACAACAAAGCAATGATCTAAAGTACTCATTCCTTTACTAAAACCAGCTTGCTCTAGTGAAATGATGTTATTCACTTCTGCCCAATCCTCTAATTTAACCAAAAGGTATCTCGCATATAATTTAGATATGATCGGGTAGTAATTTTCAGGATTAAATTTATTCCCTTTTTAAAAAATGGGTACTAAAATACTTGTTTCCCATCCTGCTGATAAATATCCAGTCTAATATATATAAGTAAACAATTTTGCCAAGATTGGGGCCCGCCAATAAAGATTATTCTTAAAGATCTCTGGAGGTAAAGAACCCTCTCTAGGGGCTTTGTTTGCCTTTATAGATCTTATCAGTCTCTCAATTTCTCTCGATGTTACAGGAGGTCAAGGCTCAGTATCAAATAATTTAGGGAGGCACAGTGCAGATAAATATCTTCTATCCAGATCAATCTCATAATTAAACTCTTGATAGAAGAGAGCCTCCCACTGACTACAAAAGATATGTGCCTTGCCTCCTGAACTGCCTCTCCATTCCTTAGATGATACGAATTTCGAAAAGTTTGCTACCTCACAATTAATGGTTGCAGATTCAACTTCAGCCCACAATTGCTTTTGGAAATCAGATTTCTTAGACCTTATTATATATTTATACTGGTTCTGGAGTCTGACCATTTCCTTCCTTTTCTCTCATGGCAACCATACACAGCTGTTTCCTGCCATTTATACAATCCATATCAAACCAACTATTTATTTATTTATTATTATTATTATTATTATTATTATTATAAGCATTTATACAGTGCCAACAATGTATCCAGTGCTTTACAAAGAATAAGATAGACACGGTTTCTGCCTGAGGGCGTACAAACTAAAGACCGGGGGAGGGAAGACAGGGAAGGGGGAACAGAGGGATGCAACATTCATGAGGATGAGAGAGCTCAGGTACCCGTTCTTGGCTTGGTTACAGTAAATCCGGAGTTTGCAGATAACAGGTGGGGGATAAACCTGGGTGGGGATGCTTAGCAGGAGTTAGGAAGGGCGGAGCAGAAGAGGTGGGTTTGGAGGAGGGACTTGAAGGTGTGGAGGGTGGGGGCAAGGTGGACAATGGCAGGGAGGGAGTTCCAGGTGTGCGGGGAAGTGAGAGAGAAGGGACGAAGGCATTCGGGTGTGCAGGAGAGGAGTGGGAAGGTGAGAGAAGGGATGGAAGAGGAGCAGAGTGCTCGAGCAGGGATTTGGAGGGAGATCAGGTCAGAGAGGTAGGGGGGAGTGAGGTTGTGAAGGGCTTTGTAGGTGAAGATGAGAAGCGTGTGCAGAATACGTCCAGGAAGAGGGAGCCAGTGGAGAGAGGAGAGGAGATGCTGCACATGGTCAAAGCGATGGGCTAGGTGGATGATCCTGGCAGCAGAGTTTTGAACAGAGATGAGGGAAGAAAGATGGGAGTGGGGAAGGCCAGCAAGGAGGAGGTTACAATAGTCAAGGTGTGAGATGACTAGGGCGTGGATGAGAGTTTTGGAAGAGGAGACAGACAGAAAAGGGCAGATATTAGCAATGTTGTGGAGGGAGAAGCGGCAGGATTTGGCCACGGAGTCAATGTAGGGTTTGAAGGTAAGGTGCAAGTCGAAGACAAATCCCAAGCTGCGAGCTTGGGGGACAGGGGGGATGGAGACCCTGTGGCGAAACTCCAGTGGGGGGCGCTATACAGCTGAGCCACCCATCTCACTGTGTTTCTTCAAATCTCTGACCAGGGGTTCCCACAGCTGGCAAACCCCCCAAAACCCTTCATATTCCGCTGCCGCCACCTGAGTGTATCCCCAGGGGGCATTCACACCACTCAGGAAATGTGAACCCCCCCAAAGGCTTAAGCCTTACAGCTTCCCAAAAGCACTCCCCTTTCCTGGCACTCTGTTCCTGGGATTTCCTCCTCTGCATTGGAGGCAGATCCCCAGAGTCACCCACAGGGGCTTCCCTTGGTTCCAAAGCTGTTGGCTTCTAGCCCAATAGGTAGATTTCCCTCTCTTTAGTAGCTTGGCCTAGGGAGACGTATAATGACCAATAATGCACACACACACCCAGTAGGGTAAAAAGAAAACTGAGACTTTACATATAAAAAAGAATAAAAACAAAGTTTACACCGAGAACCAGAGGTGGAAATCCTTGAGCAATTAGAGTCAGTCCTGTGGACATAGTAGTCTGCTGGAAAGTGTCTTCCTATAACTGTAGCTGAGGTAGCAAGCAAGGTAGTCACACTGGTTCTGATCAGGTCTCCATAGGTGATGGTTTTCCTATGGGGTCCAAGTTCTTCTGGCAAAGGCCAGAGTTACACAGTCACTGTCAAGCCATGCAGGTCATGTGTGCCTCCAGGCAGGGAGGTCACCAGCCTAGCACCGTTTGCTAGAGATCTCTGTGAGTGAGTCCAGAGTGAAAGAGCAAAATGGAGAGGGTCTGAGGTTTTTAAAGCCCCCCTCCCCTTCCTTGTGATTTGTCCAGGTAAAACCACCTGGACTAGGTGCAAGTTCCAGCTGACCATTCCAAGCCAATCAGAGTCCTGTTTCCTGCTGGCTGAAGAAGATCCCAGAGGAATTCCTGGAATGTGGGGTCCTTAACATCTTGGACATGTGCTCCTTTAGAGGCCTAGCAGAGATTGCATCCTGCCTTGCAGTTTCAGGCAGGCGTCCATGCCAGTGCCTGTGGCATTTTGCCACAGAGGGAGAGGAAGGATTGGATGGGAAGATGAGGAGTTCAGTTTTCGTCATGTTCAGTTTGAGCTGGCATTGAGACATCCAGGCAGAGATATCGGAGAGACAGTTGGTGAAACGAGCTTGAACAGAGGGGGAGAGGGAAGGAGTGGAGAGATAGAGTTGAGTGTCATCAACGTATAGGTGGTATTGGAAACCATGGGAGGCAATGAGTTTGCCTAGGGATTGGGTATAGATAGAGAAGAGAAGAGGAGAGGGCCAAGGACAGAGCCTTGGGGAACCCCGACTGAGAGGGGTAGGGAGGAGAACGGGGAGGAGTTAGGAAGAGCTACATTGAAGGAGCGGTCAGAAAGGTAGGAGGAGAACCAGTCGAGGACAGAGTCTTTATTACTTCTTTATTAGTTAGAATCCTTCTGTCTGAAAACAAAAATGGTTACAAGCTATTCATTAGATGTTTAAAACCAGATAATAAATGAGCCTCCTCATAATGAGACAAGAAATCTNATCCAGGAAGCCGCCGACAGAGATATGCACCCCATGTAGTGTATTTTAAATTGTTTAAAATTTTATTATTGTTTTAAATGAAATGTTGTTCGCCGCCCTGGGCTGCCCTGTGGGCAGGAGGGGCGGGATATAAATTTTAAATAAAATAAAAAAATAAAATAAATTTTTGTATTCAGCAAAAATGTATTCATCTGATCTTGGAGGGCAGTATTCCATCTCACCCTTTTTTGTACAACCTTGAGAGAGGCTTTATCTACTTTCTTGGGAAAGCTAAAGTTTCTAAATAAACAACATTCCATGGCTAGAGGCTGATGGTCACTGTCAGGTTGGCTCAAAACTGAGAACTTGCCAACATATTGGTCTAATTCTGGTGGCAAAATTATATAATCAATAATGCTAGCCCCTCTAGGGGAAATAAATGTATATTGCCCCAGCAGGTCACCTCGACCTCTCCCATTACGTATCTTTATCCCGTATTTATAAATTATCTGCAATAATCTGAGTCCCGCTTTATTTACCATTACCACCGGATCACTGCTTTCTCTAGGGGGCCAGAATTCAGAGTCTTCAAGAGCCACACCCATTTCCTCAAGTAAATTCTCCTCTTTCACTCGGAGCCTAGCATTAAAATTGCCCACCACAACAGCTGGCAAAAATGCATAACTCATACTTAGTTGTTCCAAAAGATCATCTAAAGATTTCCATATACTGGGATTATAATCTTTGGAACCTACAGGGGGAATATATACATTAACCAAACAAAATACACTTTATTAGACCAGGACAATTTAACCACTAAAAAGTACTGAGAATCTTCAACTAACCTCTGTACTAACACATCTAAGCCCACAGAAACCCTTATAACAAGTCCAGTTCTACATCTTCCTTTCTTATACAACTTTATTGCCAAGAGAGGGAAAGTGTGATGATAACCCTGGACTTGTACCTCAGTAGTCCAGGTCTCCTGAAGACAAAAAATGAGATATAGGGCCACAAAATCCCTAAACTCTGGATTAGCACATTTATTAAATCAGCCAGCAATATTCCAAGATAGAATGGTGGACTTGTCTAGAGGAACAATCACAGTCTGTGGGAGAACCCTCTTGTTTACATAATCGAATCTCCTATTCAGTCATTGGGCTCCATCCTATGGATTGTGGATTGTGTGCGTGCACTGCACGCAAACCGCACAAATCCGCATTGAGGGTACATTGTGCCCCACAGAAACAGCATGCATACGCATGCGCGTGTGAGCACACAATCTGCGGGGCATAGGATGGAGGCCATTGACTAGTTTCAAGTTGAGTTAAATCCATGATACCTTCTGAGCAAACTGTCCCATTCGAAAAGGGAAACTTTGGGGCCTGATGCAAAACCCATGGTGATTTTACCAAGGTTTTTGTCAATTTCTGCAAACCCAACTCATCAAGACCCAAATCTCAAAGCTGCCATTAACTCCCATTCCGGCTGTTTACTGAGCTTCCCCAGAGAATTATTCTTTATGGCTGGGGTGCAGAAGAAAATTTAAAATTCCGGCAGGCACTGAATTGTCAGATTAAGCTTGTGCAGTTTAATAAACAATACACTTAGCCTGTCAATGATTGCACTCTATTCTAGTGGGGGCAATGTCCTATATGAAGCCAGTAAGGCAGCTTCCTCAGCAAACTCCTGATCAACTACCTGGACTTGGGTCAGCCCCCTGGAAAACTGCCAATGTGGTAATGAGTTCACTATATGCTAAGTCCATTTTTTCTAAATTCTGCGAGGAGTTCTCTGTTAAAGAGGAGGAACTCACTCCCTTAGTACAGTGACTCGTATATTTCTAATTTCAGTTATATTCTCAAACATCAGAGTCACTAACTTACTAATTTAACATGCACTGATTACCCAGTAATTTTGCATCAATTATTGATGAGGAAACAGGTGATGAGGGTAATAGGTGAATTATCGAAACTAATCTTTCCCTTAACAGGGGACCTCAGGATTGCCCTCTTTAAGATTTTGAGTTTCATACTCCTTTGACAGGCATGCAGACTTAGGGTGATTTCAGATGTTACGGGCGGGCGGTTCACCACAGTGAACCCCCAGGGGGGGTGAACAGCACAACCACGCCCCGGGGTGTAAAAACGACCCAAACAGACGTGACGGGACCTGGACCGCGGCCGGGAACCGGGCCGAACCATCACGGACCGGGGCAGCACAACAGACGTGCAGCCGAACCCCCGCCGTGGTCAAAACTCCCAGAAGGCACCGGGCAGGGGCGGGACACAGACATGGCCGCCTGAGGGCAAAC
>QEPC01006951.1:1524125-1558955 GCA_003113815.1 Sphenodon punctatus | reverse complement strand
CAGCCCTGCAACATGCATAAATAACCACCAAGGGTGGTTAAAGGGTGGTTAGCGTCATGTCTGTTTTCACCCATTCCCTCAGCTAGCCCGGGAAGCGTGGTTGAAATTGACCCCATGTGGGTATTGAGCGTGATGAACATCTGGCGCGTGCCGAACAGACGTTCAGGGCCCTTTGGCCCTGCTGCAGGGTTGAGCGTGGTTCACTGTGGTTGAGCGTGATCTCATAACGTCTGAAAATACCCTTAGTAACAGAACGCCATATCTAAATTAATCACTCCTCTCATCTACACAAGAAATATAATTAGCAATTTTAGCTTGTTTCAAGTGAGTTGAATCAGAAAGCGGGGGGGGGGGGGGGGGGCAGACAACCATTGCCTTTGCTTCCCTATAACTAGTCATGCTTTAATTGTAAACATTAAATTTGTTTAAAGACAAATTAATTTCAATAAATGACAATTTGCCCTAGGATTTTAATCTTAGATAACAAAACATAAAATAGAAAAAAAACATATAAAAACAAAATTGCTTCTAGGGGACTTTGATAACAACAACCATACACAGCAAATTTACTCCAGAACATAGTCTTTAAGATTATAAGTTCACAAATAAAATTGTGAACTCTAAAAGTCATAAATATCCAACCAAACTTCTTCCTTAGCTTCTCAACTCTTCTTCTTCCTTAAACAACACTGTGTTTAGCCACTCCACAACCTCATGTATCCAAAATGTGCCTGAACTGGCTACTTCTGGAATTGTTGAGATCTCCAATTGCATGAAGAAAGACAAACCCAACATTCATGTGTTGAATGGAGGTGAAACTCAGGACCAACAATTACCGCAGCAAACTCTTCAGCCAGGCACCAGCTGACTGGTACACACCCACCAGCTCCCAGGTGTCTCTTGTTCAATCAAACACACCTCATCGGAACCCCGGGGGCTGCAATTCGATTAGAGCTGGGCCAGCGGAGGTAGCTTTTCCAGGCATGGGCTAGGGCGCACAAGCTCTGGCTCAGGTCTATTGATCCGTGCCAGAGGGGCCTGTTCCCTTATTTACAAGCAGATGCCTTCAGGAGACAGTGGGCCCTGAGTGTTGAGGCCCATTTAGTTAAGTTGGGTTTGTCCCGGATTTACCTCTTATCCAAGGATTTAGGGGTGGCGGCGGTAGAAATAAAGCGTAGGTGGGAGGATGTGGACCTTCAGGAGGAGAGGGATCGGGTGGCAGCTGCCTCGCATATGTTCTATTATTTGAGGTTGGCCCCCCAGATCAACTCATTAGCACAGTATCTTGCTGCGAGCTATTTGGCCAGAGAAAGGTGGCTGATGGGGGCTGCAAGATTTAATGCCCTCCCAACCTAGCTTTGGGTTGGTAGGCTTGCCAAGGTGCCATTTGCACAGAGACTTTGTCCTTCTGACCACCTTGAGGCTGAAACTACTGACCACGTACTTCTTAGGTGCCATCTGTATGATCATCTGTGGGCTAAGTTTTTGGAGTCTCTCCCGGCAAGGTACCTTGGATGGTCTGATGTAAGGAGAGTGGAATTTTTGCTTGCAGATGCTAATCAGGAAATTACGGTTCTGTGGCAAAATTCTTGACTGCTGCGTTTATTAGGAGACAACAGTTTGTAGATTTTAAACTCCCCACTTCTCCTGAATAGGGGTTTGTTTTTTCGGGGACGAAAGTTTCTACTTTATAGAGTAATTGGTTGGAGGGGGTTTGTGGACTCACTTGGGGTTTTCTATGTTTTCAGTAGTGAGGCCAGTAGTTTGAGACTGATTACATTCCAGGGCAACACTAGTTTCCTAGAACCCGGTGTCGCCTTGGTTTGTGTGATCAGGTATTTGTGTAACACCTTGGTCTATTTGTGGAGCCCCTGAGCTAGTTTTCTCCAATATATATTTGTATTTCCATATGGATTGTTATTACTTAACTCGATTTTGTGTAAATGTATTACTTATGTTTATGTGTGTGTTTGGTCTAGCAATGGCTTAGTGCCATACTTAATAAAAGTATTGATTGATTGAACACACCTCATCAAACTCTCCCCAAGTCCATCAACCAGAGACCGGTGAGGACAGGACAAGAAAGAGAAGTAGACGAAAGAAGAAAAGAAACACACATGGACTAAGTGCCCAAAGCCGGAGTCAGGCTGAATACCAAACACTCTTTCCTCCCGGTCAGGGCAATTCCAGCTCCCTTCTCCTTTGCACCACCTTCCTACAACCCATTCTGTCAGGCTGCCAAACCTCTGAGTAGAACCAGGAATGGCTCTGGGCAGTAGCAACAGCGTTGCGTTGAGGGACCCAGGACAATCAAATGTTTGGTGGGGCTACAAGTTTGTCTGGTTTGTCTGAGCAGAGTCTCGCATCCTTCCCTTGTCCATGTGCTTTGAGCTTAGCATTTAGGGACAAGGGAGAGGGGAACATAAGAAAAGAAAAGTATACATTCATGAAGTTGAGAAGTTGCAGGTGCACATGCTTAGCTTAGTTACAGGGGAAAGAGGGAACCCTCAAAAACCCACTTTGTCCCCAGGGCTTCAGTGTGACTCCCAAGGAAGTTGTTTGTGGATACAGCAGCCTCTTTAGATATGGACTTTCTGGAAAGATTGTGGATGCAATGTAAATATGTCCATAAGTCCTAATATAAACACAGTACTTATATGTTCTTTTTGTACAATCCATGGAAAATTTTCATTCTTTTTAAAATACTATGCCAGAGAGAGTGTGCACATTCCATGTAGTTTGAAAGGATATGTCACCCTTGCTGCTCACATCAACATGCTGACATTTTCAAAAGATGTAAAGCAGACCTAGCCACCATTATGTTCCAGGCTGATCTTAAAATTCATGAAAAATATTATACTGTGGGAGTTAATGCAATAAGTACAGATTTTTATTTTTTTAATTTTTGTTTAACATAAGTGAGACTAGAAACTGGTTATCCAAGAACTGTGTACTTTTTTCTGGCAACTGTGCAGAAAACTGTCATGACTCACAATAGAGGGCATCAAAACTCAAGAGAAGAGGGGGAAATGGAGGAGTGATTTAAAAATATATATTGGAAGTAACAAGTGTAACCACTCTTAGCTGAGTAACAACAATTCAAAGTGTGAGGGTGATAGCCGTGGGTCTCTCTTGACCTTCCCCCAAGCCCTGCCCTTGGATCCTTTCAAATGGTGATGGCACCACCCACACATCTAGCAGTTGGGTAATTCAAAGGCCAGCACAGAGCAGAATGGGGGTAGGCCCCATCTTGATTTCCACCCCTCCAACCTCTGTGGTGACTGCCTGGTTGCAGGGGACCAAAATGAAGAGTGGGGGAAACATCCTCTGCACCAGTCTTGGGAAAGGGGTTGGGGAATGTGCCCCCCTCTCCCTTTTACACCAGCATTCAGATTTTGAGATGTTTCCCAACAGTCATGTAAAACACTGCCCTGCTACATCCCATCCCACAGGTATGTGGAGCCAAATGCTTCTTGATGTGCAGGGGTGGGGCAGAAGAGGGGAGGTTGGATAGGGGTGCCTGGTATAGTGAAGTAGTAAATGCATTGCTCCATTCATTTCCAGGGTGTAGGACACACACACCCTTTTCACTTACTGTGAAGTAGCAGGCATTGCTTACACAAACAGTTAAAAAGCAACACACTTCTCTCAGTGTAGCAACAACAGCTTCACACAGCTCACACCTGGGACACACTGTGGGGCAGAGGAGGCTCCTCTGTGCCATTGTGTATGCACCAGGCAGAAATTGGGGGGGTTGTATTTATTTACCGCATAGTAGGGAAAACGAGCTGCCCATGTGGAACTAGAAGGTGATCTGGGACATGCTGTCATCGCTAAAATGCCAAGGGCTCATTAAGAGCAGAACAGCTCAAGAGAAAGCAGTTGACTAAATAACTCCTCTGTGCAAGCCTTTAGTTCCCTAAACCTTCAGAAGGGAAGTTGCAAGGAATCAGCAGGGTGTGGCTGCCTGCAGAGAGAATAAATAGATCTGTGGTTTATCCTGGCCAGAGAGGGCTCTTGGCTAGCCTAGAAGGCCTGCAGTGCTTAGTGGGGTGCCTGGCAGGGGGGATGAGGGAAGCCTTCAGTTGATTCTGATAAAGGGATCATAAATTCTTTTGCAAGAGGTCCCTATTTGTATCTCAGCAGTGACCTTCCGAACCTGCAAGGTGAGCTTGAACCTGCCCACCAGGAACTTGCCAACAGGAATTGCTAGTAAGACTGAGTTTTTTAGTGTTCGGAAGAGGTTGGTACTAGGGGAGAAATTTTGTTTTCAACCGTATTCCATTTCCAACAGAATCTAATCGTTCAGTCCATTCCAGTGAAATGTGGAATGAACAAACATTCAAGTTCCGTTTCACCAGAATTGGTTGACAAAATTTTGTTCGATTTGTGCATGCACAAAATGGCCACAGCCATACAGTGCATTACAAAATGGTGGTGCATTGCAGCCACTGCAATTTGCACGTGCACAAATCATTTAATCAGAATTCTGATGGAAAATTTTGTTTAATCTATATTTCAATCAAAGTTTTGATCACAATTCCTATTTAGCGGAAAATTTCCATGGAAATGGAATGGCCTATTCAAACCATCCCTGGTTGGTATCCCACTCTCTAACCCATCCCTTTCCTTCTGCTCCTCACACTTTCTGTGCCTTGCCCCTGGCTCTCACACCATGTTTTGAGTGTTTTGTCTTCTTCCCTTTTCCTCCCATCCTTTCTCCTACCTTCCCCCCCAATCACAACTCCACCCCTGCAACTCCCCCACCTTACTCTCACTCCCACCTTGGATCCTGGTCTCCCTAGCCAAATACTACCTCTCGAGCCTCTTGCTCCCTCTCCTTTCCAATAGCTTTCTCCATATCCAATCTCCATCCCAAGTCTTGTCATTGCCTCCTTTAACAGGGCCAAGCCCTGCGGAGTAAGTCCTTTCCAGATCCACACTCCAGTACCCAGGCCCACGCAGGATCTTTCTTCAAATATCTTTTATTTACAGTGCTTCAGTCTTGCCAAAAGAGCTATAACAGTTCCATTCATACAGTGTCTCGGTGGGTGACTATACAGTAGGCTCTGGGCAGGCACAATTCCTCCCAACCAGGCTTACAATCCCACGGTCTCTTGTCCATACGCCTACTGGCCAGCACTGTACCATCCAACAAGGCTCTTCCAGTCCACTCTATTCCATTAAATGGGCACCTGCTATCCAGACCCGCCCCCACCCCACTCCCGGCTTGGTACACTCAGGCCCTCCTCAGCCAGGACCCTTCCAGAGGCAGCCCCTTGCTGCAGGCTGGATCAGCCTAATGAGACAGAGCCCCTCCTGGCTCTTGCCTCTCCCTAGTCCTCCCTGCAAATGACCAGCCCAGGCTTTTCAGGCTTTAGGGCTGACTTGGCCACACCCAGTCCAGCTGGCCCCCTCAGCCACTCAACTGGCTTTACACAGCCAGCTGCCTAATCACTGGCCCTTTTGCTAGCCTCTTAATGGGCCAGCGTTAATGGCCTCTTAATGGGCTAACGCAGGGCTGTATCCTGAAGGAGCTTATCTGGTCCTACAGTCCTGGACCTGCAGGGACTCTAGTAACTCTGTCACACCTCCTCTTACCCAATGTCATCCTTCTCTCTTGTCTTGCACCCTCCTACCTCACCTTCTCCTGCTCTCTCTAGAACTGATGCTCCTCTATCAAGAAAGCAGCCTTCATCCATGATCATTTCTTCTCTTTCACTTTCCAAATCATAGCCGTTACTGAAATCTGGATTCCCCCCTGCAGCAGTATTACTCCCATTGCCCTCTTATTTGGTAGCCTTACCTTCACCTGCTTGCCAAGTTCTGAAGGCCATGATGGTGGTGCTAACCTGCTGCATCCCAAATTCTCCCAGTTTCAACTGCTTACTTCCTCCTACCTTTGAGGCCAATTCCATCCACCTCTACTTCCCTCTCCACCTCAGTGTAGATGTCATTTGTCAGTCCCAGATTTGTTTTCCCACTTTCTCTCTGACTGAGATATATGGTTTACTTTCTTCTTCTCTGACAGTATTCCCACCCTAATTTGAAAGGACTTCAGCATCCATGTTGACATCCCCTGTGACCTTGCTACCTCCTACTTCTTCTCTCTAGCCTCTTCCTTTGACCTCCATCTCTTGACTCACTGTCCTTCACACCGTGATGGCCAATCCCTTGACCTAATCTTCTCCAAAATCTGTTCCATTTCTGACTTCTCTGTTGATGGTCTCACCATCTCCAACCATCATTTTGCCTCCTTCCATGTCTTCCACTCCACCCTCCCTCTTCCCCATCCTCTCATTCATTCCATAACTTTCAGTCCATCAACCGTTTGTACTTTGCTTCCTCTCTCTCCCCTCTTCTCTCATCTGTCACATCTTCCCTGCCCTGACTCAGTTGTGTCTGCCTTCAAAATATCCCTCTCTTCAACTTGGATTCCCTTCCTCCCCTCTCTTAGTGCCATATCAACCCCAAACCTGGCTCACCCCCACCGTCTACCACCTCAGTTCCTCCTCTTGTACTGCTGAAAACCTCTGGTAGAAATCTAATGAACTTGCTGACTATCTCCACTTTATTTTTATTATGATCATTAATTCATTCATTCATTCATTCATTCATTCATATTTCTATGCTGCCCTTCCCACAGAGGCTCAGGGTGGCTTACAATCATAAAAACACAATTAAAAATCCATTAAAATCAATTTTAAAATCCTGTAATACCCACCCCACCCCTACACCTCCCACCCAAGCCCATCCCACACTATCCCTGCCTGCCAAATGCCTGGCCAAACTTTAAGTTCACCCTCTAGCTTCGGCTCTGCCATCTCCCTTGCCAAACAATGCTACGACTTTACCCTGATCAAGTCTCACTCCTGCTATCCCAAACATCACTTCTCAACCTTCCCTTCCCTTCTGAATCTTCCCTGCTGTCCACCCCTTCTCTCTTTGCACAGAATCTTGCCTTCTTTCTCAAGGACAAGATTTATAAAATTGAGCTCTTTCCTCACTCCTCTGCTTCCCACAATCCCTTCTCCTCTCCTCTTCTCTTCTTCCTACCTCTGCCTATCCCCTTTCTCTCCAACTTCCTTTGACCTCCCTCTTCTCCCCATTCAACCCTTCTGCCTGTCTTCTTGATCCTATCCCCTCACCTCCTAACTATTGCCCCCATCTCTCCTACATGTTGACAATCTCTCCCTCTCTACTGACTCCTTTCTCTCTGTTTTAAAGTATGCCACTGTCTTCCCTATTCTTAAAAATAGGGACGATCCCTCCAAGCCCTCCAATTATCCCCTTATGTCACTCCTCCCCTTCCCTTGTAAACTTCCAGAAAAAGCTGTCTACACCTGCTGTCTTGACTTCCTCTCTTCCGATTCCTCCCTCAACTAGAGGTGTGCACCAGGGGCCCATGTCATTTTCATTTTCGTTTTTCATTTTCATTATTTAAATCTGTCATTTTCATTGTCATAAATATCAAATTTTCATTTTAGTTTTTGCTTCCATTTTCGTTTTCCATTGGTTTCAATGGAAAACACATTTTCAACTGTAGCATTTTTGTTTTTCACTATATTTGGCTGAAACATGGAGTGGTTGGTAGTCAAATGGAAGACATTATGTGCACCAGATTCCAAAATGATTGGCTAAAGGAATCCAATTTTAGAAGCAGTTGAATTATTTTATTTTGCAAAAATCTTCATATACATTCCTAGGTGTACCTTCTTTGCCTCACATTTAATGTAGATGAAGCTTGGTATATACATACCCCTTCCCATATTTAATCTCTCTGCCAACTTTCAGAAGGATTGGATAAATGATTGGTATAAGAAATTAACCTATAAATGTGTGTCTGACTGTAACAGCTTTATAGTTCAAACAGTGTACATGACATTTGGCAGGCATCTTTATCACACATTTACAATCATCTCTGCCAAATATCAGAAAGATGTGATAAAGGGTCCCAATTTTATATGCCTGCAGAGAAGGAGCCTATGCCAGGGATTCTCTTACGTGTCATTGTGGTATAAGATTGGTTTGTGATGTCAATTGGCCAGCATAAATGTCAACCAAATATCCTCATTCTGTACTGTGACCATCCCAACATCTCTCCATCACTTGTTACTGGGAAGTCAGAAGCATCTGTTTAGGAAAGAGCCAATAGGGATTCTCTTATGTCCTCTGTCACAGTGCTGCAGGATGCGAATGTGATGATAATTGGCCAGCCTGTATGTGTAAACTATGGGTATTTTCAGACGTGACGGGGCTCAATTCGCTCCATCACGGAAACACCCTGCAGATTCCCCGCCAGGGACAACACATCACGGCCAACAGACATGTTGGCCGATCCCAGTGGGGAATCGGGGGGGGGGCTGTGCAGCCGCACAGCCCCCCCCCACACTCCCCCAGCAGCCCTCCCGCCCCCCGGGGAATTGACCATGGCCCAGAATCGACGGCGAGCACGGCTGCCAATTTTAGGGCCATGGTCAGTGGCCAGACATGACGTTGACATGCTCAACCATGGAGAATTCCCCCGTGGTTGAGCGTGTCAACATCTCGTCTGGTCCGTGTTACGTCGGGTGGTCACCCCCATGAATCATGGGGGGAATCAGATTCACCATGCTTCCGTTCCTCCTCTGGGGAGGAGGGACAGAAGCGTGGTAAATCTGATTCCCCCCATGATTCATGGGGGTGAACATCTGGCATAACACTGACCAGATGCTACAGGATCATGCTCACCCACGGGAAATTCACCGTGGTTGAACGTGATCTTGTAACATCTGAAAATACCCACTGTCCCCTGATTTCTGGGATGCTATCCCCAAAGTCCCAGTTATGTTCCTTCTATGCTCGCCTGAGGGCCGCCCCCTATGCCCACCTCGAAGCCACTACTGATTGGTCTTGTAAAGCTGGAAGCATGCAGCAATTGGCCAGTGAATGTGTATGTCAGTCTTTTGGGTTGCTCTACAACCTACCTCCTACAGTCTCTCTCCCCCTGCCATGTAGGGGTGCCTGCCTCTGACTGGCACTGCATGTGCTGCTATTTATCTGAATCATGGTCTTCAAGGAGACAATCTCAATTGCTTATAAAATTGGGTCCCTTTATCAAATTGTCCTGTATTCTGTCAGAGATGACAGGGAAGGTATGTGCTACATTCTTGCCAAATATATTGTAAACAGGATGGAATATAAAAATGTTACAACTGGAAATGTATTTTCAAGTTAATGTTTTATACCATCAGGACCCTTCATCCAATATTTCTGAAAATTGGCAGATGTATTCAGTTTGTGGAGTGACATAATATTCACAGACTTCATGCAAATTGGATGGAGGATAAAGAAGTTGTAGCTGTGAATGTGTATGGAGCTTTTCTTAAAATCACAATGTTCAATTGCTTCTACAATTGGTTCCCTTTATCTAATCATTTTGGAAATTGGTACACATAGTGCCCTCCATTGGGCATATAATCTCCTCAAGTTTCATCAGAATTGAATAAGTAACAAAAAGGTTATAGCCAGAAATATGGTTTTCAATTTTTTCCCTTTATTTCAAAAACAAAATGTCGTTTTCTTTCTATTTTTGTTATTATTTGATGTTTTTGTTATTGCAATAACGATAATGAAAACAGCAATTTTTGTTATTGTTATTGTAATAACAAAACAACATGCACACCCTTACCCTCAACCCCCTTCATCCTGACTTCTGTCCTCTCCACTCAACTGAGATTCCTCTCACCAAATCACCAACAACCATCTCCTAACCAGGTCTAAGGGCCTCTTTTCCATCCCTAACCTTCTTAAATTAATCTCTCTGCCTCCTTTGACACTGTCAACCACGCCCTCCTTTCAGTCCTTCAGTTCACTCCCTTCATTTCACTCCCTTGGTTTCCTGGGGCTCAGTTCTGAACTGATTCTCTTCCTATATCTCTAATTACTGCTTCAATTATGTCATTCTTGCTGGTACCTCCTCTGTGTCAGGTACCTCCTCTGTGTCACTTCCCCTCTCAGTTGGAGTTCCATAAGGCTCTGTCCTTGTTTTTTTTCTGTTCTCCCTTTACACTCTACCCCTGGGCAAACTCTTTGAATCTCATGAATTACAGTATCGCCTGTATGCTGATGACACTCAACTCTGTCTCTCTACCATGTTCTCTCCGTCTCCATCCAATCTTGCATCACGAATTGTCCCTCTGAGATCTCTGCTTGGATGTGTCACTCTCAATTCAAGTTTAATATGTCCAACACTGAACACATCTTCCCTCTAAACTATCTAGCTTGTCCTTGAGGAACGTAGCCTGGGGTTCATCTTTGATTTATCCCTCTCCTTTGCACCTCAAATCCAATCTGTTGCTAAGGAGCATTGTCACTTCTCTCTGCATAACATTGCATAAAAGCTGGTCCTTCCTTACTACTTCCCCTGCCAAAACCCTAGTCCATGCTTTAGTCTTCTCTCACCTTGAGAACTTCAACATCTTTCTTACTGGCCTCTTCCACTCTCACCTTGACACCACAACCCCCTTATTTTCAACACTCCACTACCAAGGTCAGCCACTGCACCTGCTGCTTTGATTATGTTCAACCCCATCTCTGCTCCCTCCACTAGCTCCCTCTAACCTTTCACATTCAACACAAGCTCCTTGTCTTTACCATCAAGACTCTTCATGACTTTACTCCTCATTAGCTTTCTGCACTTATTTCCCACTATGTTTTCACTCAGTCACTTCACACCACCTTCACCCTCCTCCTTTTCCCTAAAACATCTTCACTCCATCTCCCATGCTATCCCCTATCCTAGAACACCCCCATGAACACATTTGTTCTGCTTATTACTTCCCCAACCTTCAAATCCCTCTTGAAAACCTACCCCTTTCATCAGGTTTTACCTAGCTCTTTGTCCCTTTTTACACAGACACCACTGCGGGTCCAGTGGGTGGAGGTGGGTGGGTGAGCACACCCACCGCACACCTACCAGTGGCAAGTAGGGAGACATTCACATGGACATCGCAATGGGGGATTATGGGAATAGGGGGTGGTAGTCATAATTCACCACAGGGTCAGAACCACAGCAAGGCCAGGACAACATAAAGGGACAGTAGCACACACAGAGATGCAAGGTCTTTGAGCCATCGGGGTCTTGGCCCATCTTCCTTCCTGGATTTTGGATTCTAACTGGGAGAATCACATCCTGGTGATCGCCTGTCTCAGATAATGTTGTGGAGTCCTCAGGTAAGGAGCCGGAGAGTCTAAAGGGAGACTGTGTTGGTTTATTAGGATATGCCTCTGCTTTCCTACCTTTGCCCTGTCAACCTAACCACTGCCCTGCAACATGGCATGGGGCTCACTGAACCAAGGGAATACCGCTACAAAGCAGAACAGCAAGGTGGTAAACGTAATCCCTCAGAGGGAACACCCAGTAGAGACCCAGTAGCACAAAACACATACCCACCCACCTGGAGGAGCCAGAACACACCCCATATGGCCAGACAAGGGTACATGCCGCGTCCAAAGACACATGCCCATGGCTTATCCACAGCCCACAGGGACCGGGCATCCAGGGCCCCCGAATCCCCAGACCAGTTGCAGGAGGTGAGTGGCAGGGTCCTGCAGCCCAATAACAACCAGTGACAATGCAGAATGAGCCACAAGAGCCCACCGTTGTCTCTTCATAGATGTGTACATGGGCTTCTCGGGGAGGAGCCACAATGCTCAGATCCTGCGCTCCTCCCCGTTCTATGTCAGGATGTTCGATGAAGAGATAGCCCCTAAACTGTTCACGGTTATCGAGGGAGTGTCCAGTTATCGATGACTCCAGTTATAATCGGGGATCCCACCTACCCCCTGATCCCATGTCTAATGAGGGTCTATCCTGTTGCCTTCACCCCAACCGGGTGTTCTTCAGTGAGTGCCTGACCTCTGTGAGGTGCGTGGTGGAGAGGGCCTTCAACCAGCTCAAAGTGAGGTGGCACCTCCTACTAAACTGGAACTAGTTCGACCTCCAACACACACCCATCCTCGTCCTGACTGCCTGTGTACTACACAACATTTGTGAGACTTGTGGGGCTGCCTTGGACAATCCCCTCTGCAACAGAGAACTAGCCTTGTGCCCCTGTACCAGCATGTGCAGGTAAGGCCTTCAGCTGAATCTCTGAGGAGAACAGGGACGCCCTATGCAGGCGCATCCTAGCCCCAAACTGGCCAAGAACTGAACATTGCCTGTCAAATGCACCGTACCAACAGTCCTCTACCACTGTATACCTTGCTTCAATACATATTTGTTGTCTGACCCTGTACATGTAATTGTCATGTGAGCTGTGTGTTCTGGCTACCCCAATGGTCAGTCAGCGGGTGTAGCTTCCTGTTTGCTCTTGTCATGGCAGTGATCCCAATTGCTGCATCTTCCTGCGCAAAATATAAATTTCCCTCCTCCTCTGTCCAGACGCTAATCACTCCAGCTCCAGCCGCCGGCCCCAGCCGCCTGACCCAGCTGAAGGGGCACAGCCAAAGGGCAGGCCCCTTTGGACGTGCCCCCTTTGGACGTGCCATCGGCCACTCCTGGGACTCGAAGTAGTGACCCGGAAGCTGGCTTCCTCATGCCCCGCCCCCTTCCTGGGGGTGGGGGTACCAATGTCAGACTCCCGCTGACAGGTGGGCTTCCCCATGCCGACTGATGAATCCCAGGCAGGAGATGAAAAAAGTCCTCTGTCCCAGCCTCCAGGGGAGCGGGGGCAATAGCAACTTCCCCCAGCACACACCTCCCCACAGAGAGGGGGCTGCCAGGGCATATCCTCACTGACAGCCTCCAGAGGGGACAGGTGTCAGGCGGGATGAGGGGAAGGGGCGAGGAATAACCAAAGAAAGGTCTCCACAGGGGAAAGCCGTCTCTCCGATGGCACTTGGGTTGCCAATAATCCCCTCAGGTTCTTGGGTGGGCTTTCCTTCTTACTCAAAAGGCAACCCTTTTTATCATAGGGGAGGAGAGAATGTGCCAACCGGAGACAGGGAAAGATAGGGGACCAACCACACACCACTGCACACGACCCTGACCACCAAGTGTGACACAGGGCTGGGGAACCCAGATGCAGTGGGGGAATACGGGAAGGGTCAGGGATAAGGAAGGGAAGGAGGAGAGCCGGGAGGGGGGGGGAGAATCCGGGTACTGGGAAACAGGAGGCAACACAAACACTCCGAGGGGAGGTACACGGTAAGGGAGAACACTCAGGGGAACACAATACCAAGAACCAATGATAGGGGCAGGAAGGGGGGTGCAAGGAAGGGCTGACGCACAGTATTATCAAACAACCAAGGAAGGGGTAAGCAAGGAAGGTACAAGGGACTCACTAGACACACACACACGGCAGCAAGACAACAAGGCAAACACTTAGCTTTCACGGCAGGGACAAGGGCCAGCTTCTCTCAGCGATTACCGGCGGGGAGTTGTCGCCCCACCGGCGTTTTTATCCCTTCTGAAGGCTATCCAGGTGTGGGCACTTGCAATTGATTCAAGGCTATGCCCCCCACCGCACACGTCCTGCCGCTAAGTGTGTGCTGCATCGAGGCGGGGCCAGGCCCCCTGTCTGTCGGCCGCCTGACTGTGGAAGGGGGAAAGCCTGCGGTGTGGTTGGGGGGGGAATCCCCTGGACTGGGTGCGAGGCGCTTCTCCCTCTTGCATGGGCCCATCTGCTCTCCCCACGGGCCCCCCGCCGCCTCTGAGACAGGCCGTGGCATCGCGGCATGACAGTACCTCCCCGTCCAGGCCCCCCTGCACCCCCCACCAAGGTACGAAGGCCAAGGCGGGAGGGGTGACAGCGATGGTAAGCAAGAACAAGACGGGGGGCATGCAGATTGGAGGTGGCTCCCACGAGCGCTCCAAGGCCTCATAATGTTTCCAGTCCACCAAATAGTAAAATTGGGAGCCAATGAAATGGGAGGCCAAAATAGCTTGAACCTCATATTCCGGAACGCCCTGGAGTAGAACGGGGGGGGGGGAGGGCCACGTTGAAGGGGGTATAGCTGGGGAAACGCCCTTTTCAGTAAGGACACGTGAAAGGAGGGGTAGATACGGAAATGGGGTGGGAGTCCAATGGTATAGGTAACCTCATTCAGTCACTGTCGAATGGGGTAGAGCCCCATATAGGTGTCATCCAGCTTAGTGGAAGGGCGCAGAGATGGGTAATGTTTTTGCCGAACCCATACAAGTTCCCCCACCTGGAACACAGGAGCAGGCTTCCTATGCCTGTCAGCCATAAGTTTATATTGTTGACGTGCCTTCTTGAGGCATTGTAGTGCTCTTGCTTGGATTAATTTAATTCGATGCACCAAGGCTCCAGCAGCAGGAACGGTAGTTGGGGGGAGTGTTGGTAGGCCTAAGGTGGGATGAAACCCATAGGAGACATAAAAAGGTGAATTTCCTAAGGATGCATTTGGCCCGTTGTTATAAGTAAACTCGGCGAGGGGAAGTAGATCTGTCCAATTATCCTGTAAATAGTTACAAAAACAACAAAGGTATTGTTCAATATGCTGGTTTGTGCGCTCGACTTGACCGTTCGCTTGGGGGTGGTACGCCGTAGTTAGCTGGACCTTGATTCCCAGGAGTGTGCCGAGAGCCTTCCAAAACTTGGAAACGAATTGTGGGCCGCGATCTGAAACTATTTCATTGGGCAGGCCATGAAGACGGACAGTATCTTTTAATAGGTACTCCGCCATGCCCTTTGCGGTGGGAAGTCCCAAGCAGGCTATAAAATGCCCCATCTTTGTAAAATAGTCTATTACCACCAGAATGGTGGTACAACTGTTGGAGGGTGGTAGCCCAACGATGAAGTCGATTGCAGTCTTTTGCCAGGGTCCCTTTGGATTGGGGGTTAATTGTAACAGCCCCACCAGGAGTTGTTGGGGGATCTTGGTCTGTGCGCACACGGAGCACCCTCGGACATATTTTTCTACTTCTTGTCTTATTCCTAGCCACCAAAAGGTCCGTAAGATGAGGTTGAGGGTTCGTTGGTACCCTGGATGTCTGGCTAAAGGGGAGTCATGATGAGCCCATATAACTTGGGGATGGTATTTAGGAGGAATTACTACTAGTCCCTTATGGTAGCGCAACCCCTTGGTACCAGTGTCAGGTGGGGGAGGGGAAGAAAGCTCGCTTTCTCTTTGAAGTTCTTGAAAGGAGGGAAGTGTAGCAGCGAACACTCCGTTTGGTAAGACAGGTGCAGGGCAGGGAGAGGGTGCGTTTGGGGTTTCCTCACAGCGTGATAGGACATCGGCCATTGTATTTTCAGAACCTGGATGGTATTGGATCTTAAAACAAAAACGGGAAAAGAAAAGCGCCCAGCGTGCATGCCGTCCATTGGTTATTTGGGCGGTCTGGAGGTATATCAGGTTCTTGTGATCTGTTAATACAAGGATAGGGTGAGGGCCACCTTCTAAATAGTGTCTCCAGGTTTCAAATGCTGCCTTAATGGCTAGAAGCTCTTTATCTAAGATAGTGTAATTCTTCTCCGCAGGGGAGAGTTGTCAGGAGTAGTAGGCACATGGTAGCCGTTGTTTCTGATCTTCCGTGATCTGTGTAAGGACTGCTCCGATAGCTCTGTCGGACGCGTCAGCCTCGACCACGAAGGGTCTAGTGACATCTGGGTGTTGGAGCAGAGGGGCGGCAATAAATGCCTTCTTCCGCTGTAGAAAGGCTTGGTGTTGCAGGGCTAGCCAGCGGTAAGGTACCCCTTTCTTTAGTAATTGTGTCAAGGGGGTGGTTTTCTGAGCATAATTGGCAATGTACTGACGGTAGTAATTAGTACTACCTAAGAACCGTTGTAACGCCTTGACTGAAGAGGGGACAGGCCATCGATGGATGGCCGACACCTTGCTGGGGTCATTTGAATTCCTGTAGCTGATACAGTGAAACCTAGGAAGGGTACCGAGGTTGCATGGAACAAACATTTCTCCAGCTTGCAGTATAATTTATGAGCTTGTAACCTATAGAGAACCGTGCGGACATGCCTTATATGTTCCGCGAAGGATGAAGAGAATATCAAGATGTTGTCCAAATATACTACAAGAAAAGTATCCAGGAGGTCTCGAAAAATGTCGTTAATAAAATGTTGAAAGGTTGCTGGTGCATTTACTAATCCATAGGGCATCATGAGATACTCAAAATGACCAAAACACGGTCTTCCATTCATTGCCGTCACGAATCCTGACGAGGTTGTAGGCCCCTCGAAGGTCGAACTTAGTGAATATCTTTGCCCCTTGAAGTTTTCCCAATAGTTCAAGGATGAGGGGTAGGGGGTAGCGATTCTTGACAGTAATACTATTGAGACCACGATAGTCTATGCAGGGGCGGAGAGCGCCTTCCTTCTTGGGTACGAAAAATAGGGGAGCCCCTGCTGGGGACGAAGAATATCTGATAAACCCTTTTTCCAGGTTCTCCTTAATGTATAAGCGGAGGGTCTCAGTTTCCCCGGGGGATAATTTATAGATCTGCACATATGGTGGTTCTGTTCCAGGAATTAATTCAATTGGGCAGTCATAAGGCCAGAGGGGTAGGAGGGTGACTGCTTCCTGCTTGTCAAAAACCCTCTCCAAGTTTTGATACACTGCTGGGAGCCAGGGGGTGCCATCACCGGAATGACTCTCAGTATACCCCAAAACTTGGGGTACAGGAGACAGGCAGTTGTCGCGGCAGTGGTGGGACTCAAAATGCAGGTTTCGGTGCTCCCAATCAATCTTAGGGTTGTGCTGATGAAGCCACGGAAAACCAAGGACCAAGGAAAAGAAGGGGGAAGTGATAATGTCAAATTTCAGCTCTTCTTGGTGGTTCCCAAGGGTACACAGTAAGGGGGGGGTACACTCTAGCACTGGGCCAGATGAAATGGGGGATCCATCAGTGGTTTGAACTAACTCGATTCTCTGGCATTCTTGTACGGGGACCCCATGGGTTTGTGCAAAAGTGAGATCCATAAAGTTGCCAGAGGCACCTGAGTCAATCAAGGTACGAATAACCTGGGATGCCGAGGGTTTCAGCAGCACCATCAGGGGAATGACCAGCTGACGAGACGGGTTCACCTGAGGTTCCTCTGGGCCTGTGGGGAATAGTGAGATTACCCGGGAGGCCCCCTGTCCTTCCCGGTCATTGGCGTTTCCCAGTCCTGGAGGTCGACTTGGTTTCACTGGACATTCTCGACAGAAGTGCGTATTTGCTCCAAATTAAAGCATAGGCGCAAGTGGTGATGCCTTTCCCTCTCAGCAGGGCTTAATGGGCCTTGAACCACCCCAATCTGCATGGGTTCTGGTCCTCCTTCCACCCCCCGGAGGAGGGGAAAAACTCATGGGGGCCCGAGGTAGCTTGGGGATGGCACCCTTACTCTGTTCGCGCTGCCTTTCCTTCCTTGGTTCATCCAAACAGTCATCAATATGGATCACCAATGTGACTAGCTCTTCTAACGTAGCAGGCGTAGCTGCAGCCCCAGCAAGCTGGTATTTCATCTCTTCAGCGAGCCCCTGACGAAATAAGGCCCGTAAGGCAGCATCACTCCATTTTAATTCAAACGATAGACACCAAAAGCGGGTAACGTGTTCAAGGAGTGAAGACTTCCCTTGCTTAATGTGTAGAATCGCTTGTTCAGCATCTCGTGTTCGATGGGGGTAATAAAAAGGAACTTAAACTGTTTCACAAATCCATCATAGTTTCTTAACAGGGGGTCATTAGCGGCCAAGAGAGGTGTGACCCAATCCAGGGCTACTCCACTTAAAAGTCCTATAATAAAGGCGACCTTTGTTTGGTCAGTGTTGTAAGAGAGGGGTTGGGTCTGGAACATTAAGTTACACAGAGCCAAGAATCCCTGACAGACCCTCCGGTCTCCATAGAATTTGTCGGGTCGGGGGGCTTTAGGCTCCCGAGGGGCCGAGGCTGGGACAACAGGGTTCGCAGCTGGGGGCATTGGAAGAGGGGGAACTGGGGGAACTGCTCCTGCCACTCCACCTGAAGCCCCAACCGCTTCCTGTAGAAGTTGGTTCTGTGCAAGGAGGGTTTGATTCTGTTTTTTAAGGTCTTGGACCTCCATGGTTAACACTTGTACGGCCAAGAGAAGGTCCTGGATCTGTCAGGCGGGGTCCTGGGGCTCCATGAAGGAAAGGGGGGAAAAGGGGGTATTGTGCTGGTAATTCTGTCAGGTGGGATGAGGGGAAGGGGCGAGGAATAACCAAGGAAAGGTCTCCACAGGGGAAGGCCGTCTCTCCGATGGCATTTGGGTTGCCAATAATCCCCTCAGGTTCCTGGGTGGGCTTTCCTTCTTTTCATCATAGGGGAGGAGAGAATGTGCCAACCGGAGACAGGGAAAGATAGGGGACCAACCACACACCACTGCACACGACCCTGACCACCAAGTGTGACACAGGGCTGGGGAACCCAGATGCAGTGGGGGAAGACGGGAAGGGCCAGGGGTGAAGAAGGGAAGGAGGAGAGCAGAGGGGGGGGGAATTTGGGAACTGGGAAACAGGAGGCAACACAAACACTCCGAGGGGAAGAACACTCAGGGGAACACAATACCAAGGACCAATGATAGGGGCAGGAAGGGGGGTGCAAGGAAGGGCTGATGCACAGTATTATCAAACAACCAAGGAAGGGGTAAGCAAGGTAAGGTACAAGGGACTCACTAGGCACACACACACGGCAGCAAGGCAACAAGGCAAACAGGGACAAGGGCCAGCTTCTCTCAGCGATTACCGGCAGGGAGCTGTCGCCCCGCCGGCGTTTTTATCCCTCCTGAAGGCTATCCAGGTGTGGGCACTTGCAATTGATTCAAGGCTCCGCCCCCCGCTGCGCACGTCCTGCTGCTAAGCATGCACTGCGTCAGGGCGGGGTCAGGGCCCCTGTCTGTCGGCCGCCTGGCTGTGGAAGGGGGTAAGCCTGCGGTGTGGTTGGGGGGGGGAATCCCCTGGACTGGGGGCAAGGCACTTCTCCCTCTCGCATGGGTTCGTCTGCTCTCCCCACGGGCCCCCCGCCGCCTCTGAGACACGCTGTGGCGTAGCGGCATGACAACAGGACACCAAACACCCCTGTAAAAAGTCTCAAGGGGGGGCTGACTATCCCCAACCCCCAAGTCCAAATCCGCTCTCCTGCTCAGCATGTTACCACCGGGTCCACTCTTGCCGGCTCCAGCACAGGCTCCACAAGATTGTCCCCTGCTCCTGGCCGCTCCCCACACTGGTGCTGCACTGCTAGCTGTTCCTGCAGCCCTTTTTGTAACAAGAGTTACAAAAAGGTGTAATGCTTGTAAAACAGGCAGAAAAACTACTGACACTCACCACCTCATTCCTCCAGCACTACTCCCTTAGGAGTGTAATAATCAGAACCAAGCTAAAAGGATTTTGCCCTACCATATAAAATTCCATAAGGCCTTCATTATAACACACAAAAAGGGCCATGTGATACAGGGTGTTTTTAGACAAGCGCCTCACCACCCATCATACATGTTGCAGGGCCACATAGTGGGCTCCCCCTGCTCCGGAGGTTTGGGCAGGGATGTGTGTAGTTTTAGCCCTCTTTCTGCCTCTGACAAAGGCTAAGCCGTGTATGCCAGGAGGCCACGATAACCCCGTCCCTGCAGAGGAAGCGACCCAGCTGTTCAGCAAACTTGTGTGTGTGCATGGCACAGTTGGACTTGAGATTGTTGACCTGGATATGCTTGTATCCTGACCTTAAGTCCTTTGCCTGATGCATGCATTGGGGCCCATCCCTATTGTACCCCATGCGCTGCATTTCCTGGGCAATGGCTTCATAGACATGTTTTGTTTTGAAGCAGCGCACCAGATCTGCCTGGACCTTTTCAGCCTCCCACAGATGGGATTCGGCCTCCCACAAGTCCAGGGTCTTATCTATAAATTCCCCTTTTGGAGTGCGCCTGTGTGGGGTCGTCCCAGGGCCGGCCCCAGGCATGTGCCACATGTGCGGCCGCACATGGCCCCGCGGCCAGCTGGGGCCCCGCACTTGCCTGGCTGGGCAGCAGGCTGCAGCCAGATTCTTCCCCAATAAGTTTTTCTTTCTCCCCTCCCTGGCTCCAGATTCCATCCCTCACCTGCCTCTCCCTCCTAGCAGCAGCAGCAGCAGCAGCAGGGACACCCGATCGGACTGGGAGATAACACTGTTTGTTTACAAACAGCTCCTCCCCATGTGCTGATCAGAAGGTTGTAGCCTTGTAAAGAAGGTTCTTCGAGATGGCTCCCAACATTCTCACAACTGGGTTCTGCATGCTCACCCTATTCAAATAATAGACCACATGATGGTCTTGAGCTCCTCTAGTATAAAAAGCACCCTCCCCCTCAGAATGACAGTTCCTTCCGACCCTTTCTAGAAATATAAGAAAAGAATTCCATGTGGGGCTGGAAGGGTGGGTGTTGTGAGAATTTTCGGAGCCATCTCAAAGAACCTTGTTTACAAGGTAACAACCTTCTGTTCTTCTTCGAGTGGCTCCTCACATGATATTTCTACATGGCTCCACCGGGTGGGGAGTCCGTGGGTGTGCCCAGTGCATTGATTGGGCATGCACACAGCTGCACATGCATCCCCACTCACCCACCACTCATTCACACCCACATAGTAACCACCTTTTCCCCCGGTTGCTCCGTGCGTGGGGATGAGTGGGGGGTGAGTGGGGATACGTGTTAGGTGAGCACGCATGTACCCCCACTCACCATGGGCACGTGCACCGCGTTGTTCACATGGGGTTCCCCCACCCATGAACACACAGAAATCTGCGTGTTCATGGCTGGGAGGAGAGGCCTGTGTAAAAAGGACCACATTCTCACAACTGTCTTACTTATACTATCTTAGGTAGGAATTTAGGATGTAAAGCAATATCTATTCTGTCTTGGAAAATAAATCTGCAAATATGGTTCTGAGATTATTATGGCTGCTATTTCACTAACTCTTCTTAATGAAGTTATTGCTAACAGGAATACTGTCTTTAAACCCGCACCCCATAACCAGTTCATTTGCACCCCCATATAATCAATTCACGCTGCCCCGTGGGCACAAATTAAATGGTTATGGGTGGGGGCAGCGTGAATAGATTATATGGGGGCGGGGGCAGAAATGAACTGGTTATGGGGTGGGGGCAGCATGAACTGATTATGGGGGCACAACTGAACTGGTTATATGTCTCTTTTCATGGCATAATGCGCTTAATAAGCTAGCTGCATTTTGGGTGTCTTGTGTGTGTGATAGCAGCACCTCTGGACTGGTCACACCGCATGCGTGCACAAGGCACAGGCGGCACTGGCAGCAAGAAGCAACAGGCCCTGGAGGCCAGACTGGCTAAGCTCACCCCCTGGCCCCTCCTCCAGTAAGGCAGTGGACGCAGTCAGTCTCTCTGTGCCTGTGTCACTGCCCGCTTGGCTGCCCCTGCAGTGGAACCACTCCTGGGGAGTGGTGGTAGACACTCGGCTGGGGAGGGGGGGAAGCATTAGGAGGCCATGCTTCTCCATGGTTGCTCGGAGAGGTGGAGAATGGGAATCCTTCCTGTCCAGAGGGAGTAAGTTTTATGTGAATTTATACATTTGCATAATTAGGTGGGGCCTAATTATGCAAATTAGGCCCTGCACCAAGACTTCACACATGGCCTCACAAACCCTGGGGCCGGCCCTGGGTCATCCATCCTTGCTGCGTGGGGTCCACCCGGTGACTGTGGTGGTAGTGGAGCAGGTGCTCTCCTGTTGGGGGATTCCATCTGGGTGAGCTGTTGTCCTACTGTACCCCTGTTGGTGCTGTGGAGTGTTCCTTGTCCTCCCCCTGGGGGTTCCTGCTGTTTTACCTGACTGCCATGGAGGTCCTCCTCGGCTGTCTCCAGGATGTGGGTGGTCTCCTGTTGTTGGTGGTGGTGGAGCTGTCAGTGGTCTGTCCAGTGGTACCATGGCATGTGCTCGAGGCTTGTCTGTGCCCTCTCCTGTTCTCGTGTGGATGGGGTTCCCCTGTCTTACCTCACTGTCGGAGGCTCTCCTCCCTGGGCCGTGTTGCTGTTGCTGGGAGTGGGGGTGCAGCCAGCGCTGCGTTGCACCCTCTACCCTATTTCGGGACAGGAGAGCTGTCAGTAGGCATCCTGGCCCTCCCTCCCCAGTGCCGGTGGCCTGGGCCCCTTGGGCGGCCCGTGGTCCCTCAGCTTACCCTGCCCCTTCCTGCGTGTGGCATGGTGCTGGTTACCTTTGTCTTGTCTGTGGCTTTTCTGCCTGACATGTTGTGAGCCAGAGCACCCATGTCCTCACTCGCTTCTCCTTTAAGGACTCCCGGCCGGGCGTTCCATGTCTCTCCTGGTGGGTGTCTCTGCTTGTGGGCTTCTGCGGTGCCTCTCTAGCCATCTCTCACTGGTTTCAGTGGACCCTTCCCATGGGTGGGTGTGCTTCCCCTTTCACACGGATGGTTGGGTGTTCCAAGACCCGCCTCCACCCATGGAGCAATGACAGCTCCTTGGCTCTTTTCACACAGACACTCTAACACTGATAAAATGGGTGTTACATTTTATTATATATGTTGCAGGGCACCCATAGAGCACACCTGCCGTCCTGCAACATACATAATAAAATGTAACACCCATTTTATCAGTGTTAGAGTGTCTGTGTGAAAAGGGCCCTTCCCGGCTTCTTCATGGGTGTAGATGGGTGGGTTGCGGGAGTACGCCCACCCACTCAGCACCATTCACATGGACGCTCTCCCACCCATCCGATGGATGGAGATCCGTGTGAAAAGGGCCTTTGTCATCATAGACTGCTCAGTGATTCTCCCTCTACTACTGCTTCTCACTCAGGGGCCTCTTTTCCTCTGTAACTAAACCAAGATCTTGTGCCTGTGACTTCTCAACTTTATGAATGCATTCCTGTCTCTTCCTTTGTTCTATTTTGTCATGTCTCTCCTAGTTTATAAACCTCTTTGGGCAGGAACCTGTCTCTAATTGTTGTTCAGTGCTGGGCATATGGCTTGAACTATATAAATATTTAATTATAATAAAGACAAAAACACCCCCCAAACAAGGGGTTTCAATGGAAACCAGTTTCTGTGACTAGCTTACCAGGAAACAAGTGCTTAAGAGGTATAGCCTGTAATGGGGAGCCAGCAGTAGAGACAAGTTTTCTACTGGGAGGTTGGGCGGACCTAAATCCCTGCCCCCACTATCCTTGCTTCCTGGCAAATGGGGCATTCTTTGCCTCACAAGTAGGACCAGGCACTGCTCTTCTGGTTTGCTGCTAGAGTTTAGAGCTGAAAGATGGTACCTGCAAAAATGGGTAACTCATCAAGTTTCTAGTACCCAGATCAACCTGGTAATTATGGTACTCGATGTCCTGAAATGTTGACATACAGTTCCCGAATGTCGTCTTCCAGTACCAATTTTTATTGACATTTTTGTTAATGACATTGCTGACATTGCTGTTTCAGGTTTCTGTCAAGTTCCAATCATTTTTTTGTTTTCTGGGAATCTGGGTATCCGATTGGTACCCGGGTAAGCCATTGGGTACTGAATGTGGTACCTGAAAATGCAGGTATTACCCACAGGTACTAAATTTATTACCCATTTCAGCGCTAAATGTAACTCTTTAATTTGGTGTTAAAATGGCTGCTGAGCCTCTTTGCTCTGAATATTTGACATTGTGATCTTTAAAGTGCCTGCTCACCTTATGGATTACGTCAATTTCTGTATCTCCTTTACCAAAAATCTGCACTGATGTGTTCTGAGCAAGGGCAATTGAGTTGTGGTCCAAGGTGATGGATGGAACAGAATTATGATATCTGTTAGAGTGTTAGTTAGTTAGAAGTTTAGTGTGAATGGCTATTACAAAATACAAATGAATTAAACAAAACAAAACACCTGGTACATTGGGCAAACAGCAATTACATTTAAATATACACTTCTCAACCATATCAATGAATTCTCAAAGGAATATGCCATTAATTAAAGAAATTTTTCCAAAGACGAAAACCTCAGTACAAACCTGAGAATCTATACTCTAAACTGCAGTCCTCTGTAATCGGGCCAGAGAAACAAATGTTTGGTTCATTATCTAATTCTTGTCATTTATACGCTCCCATCTAAAATGGATAGCAGATACACAAAAAGTGGACACCAACCTTGTTGTCTCAGAGTCAGTTTTACTAAGCAATTTAAGGAGGAGCCAGTCATAGGTGGAAGAATGATCTGAGATTAAAGTTCTTAGAAATTTACCTCTAAGTCCAGAATAAGCCGGGCACACAAAAAATATGTGTTCGGCTGTCTTGACCTCCTGGAGGGGACAAAGAGGACAGAACCTTACTTCTCTGAGAATGCCCAAATAGCGCCCCTCCAGGAGGGCAGAACCAAACACATTACAACGAAACTTCGTAAAAGCTTGTCTATGAATTGAGTCCACCCATGTGACTAAGTAGCTCTGTCCCTTACTGGGGGGGCTAATCCCCAGGTAGGTGGGGGCTCCCTTCTGGGTTAGTAATAACTGACTCTCAGTTTGGAGCTCCTGGTCCAGAACTCTTCTTTTGAGGACTGCAAATGCTCCTTTAAATCCCAAATAAGAAAGAGCTTCCTTGGAAAAGCCCAACTTGTTGACCTCCAACTCCACATCAGTATCCTATAGCCGGAAAAAAACCCGTTTTCTAAAGCCAGTGATACCAAGGACCTTCCTTGAACTGGAAATACTGAAACTGTCAACCAGTATTTAATAAGTATCAGCAGAGCACAAGTGTGAATTGTTTGACTGGCTGCTTCGGAACACAAAATAACCTGGGGCTTTCCCTGGGGAACCTCCAAAATAGCTCATAAAAAGCCATTTTGCGCTGGTTCTAAATTGTCAAGGTAACGAACCCCCCAGGCAGGAAATGCATAGAGATATTGGCTGATTACTTTAGCCTTAAACAGACATAAAGCCAGCGGTACTAACCTGCCCCCACTTTTGTAAAAATAACTGATAATGGACACTGAGGTTTTCCTTGCAAGGATCGTGGCTGCTTCTACATGCTGTTTCCAACTTGAGGTGGCAGAGATTACTACCCCCCAAGTATTTATAGAAGCTAACCTGTTCGATTTGGTTGGATCCAATAAACCATTGACGGGAGACACCCCAACGCCTCCCTCCAACCACCAGAACCTTAGTTTTAGAATAGTTGATAGTTAGATTTTCTGCGACACAGTATTCCTCACATTTTTGCATACCCCGCCTCAAACCAACAGGTGTTTGGGAAATTAAAACTGTGTCGTCAGCATATAGTAGCGCTGGAATCCTCGTCTCACCTATTTTAGGTGTGTGAGTATCAATAGATTTGAAATTAGCTATCACATTTTTTAGCTAGAAATTGAATAAGACCGGGGCCAATATGCACCCCTGCCTAACACCTCGAGTGACCTGTACCTTCTTTGTGGGTTGCTTAAAGGGAGCGTACCTTATTTGAAGGGAATTTCCCGAGTGCAACTTAATTAATAAATACAAAATCCGGGGATCTAATGATGAATTGCTGAACTTAGCCCAAAGCCGCTCCCTGTCAACAGAATCAAAAGCCATTCGCAGATCTACAAAACAGAGGTAAATATTTCCCTGACGCTTTGTGGCTTATAAGCTGATGGAGAATAAAAACCTGGTCAGTGATAGATTTACCTTTCTGGAAACCCGCTTATTCTATTTCTATCACATTCCTATCCTCCAACCAGCACTGTAATTTTCCCAGCAGAAATCGCACATATAGTTTCCCCACTACGCTAAGCAAGCTGATTGGACAATAGTTTGCCAGGAGCTCAAGGTTCCCCTTCTTAAAGAAAGGCACCACAATACTATTTAGCCAACCTGTAGGGATATGACCAGTGGAGTTTATTTGGGTAAAAAGCGGGGCCAACAATTTAGCCCACCAAACCGGGGCACTCTTTAGCAATTCGGGGTAATATAATCGGGTCCTGGAGCTTTCCCGTCCTTGAGCTGTGCTATAAGAATACAAACTACCTCCTCAGTCACCGGTTGCCCCACTGGGAACCTGTCAATCGAGGCTAGAACAGGGTAATTACCGTCTATGGGAACTTTTGCGTAAAGTCTTTATAAACAAAAACATTTGTCCAAATTTCGGGGGACAAAATAGGGGCCCTCTCCCCACCCTTCCCAGAATTTGAAGCCCGATCTGTTAGAGTGCATCGCTCAAGTCCAGACTGTTACAAATTGAGGGCTCACTTTCTTCCAGCACAAAAATGTCTAACCTCTGGAGAGAAGGAAGGGAAATTGTTGAGTATGTGATTCTACAGAACCTCCTTCCAAATCACACACTGCAATGAGGGCTCTTATCTGATCAGGAAGACTTGTTTTTCTATGCTTAACAATGAGAATGCTTAGATTGAGACATAGTGGGGCTAGGAAAATGGGAATAATCTAGTGTAGAAAGAAGAGGCTTATGAATCTAAACAAGGAAAGTCATTGTGAACATACTTCAGAAACTTTTTGCTGTGTTCCATAATTCAAGAGCAAAGAAACACAATTGGAAAGGCATTTCCTAATGAGAGGAAATGCTTTTTTTTACATCACAAAGAGTCCCCTTGTGAAGACTATTGCCTCAAAATGTTAAAGATAAATAATTTAGTAGGATTTTGAAATGCTTAAAAAAACACATACTATTATACTGGAGATAGACAATGACACAATAAAAATTAGATTTTCTTTTGCAGCACATTATAAGGAATGTACACCCCATGAATTGGTTTCCATTATGGGCCAATTGTACCATGAACACATTCATTTTAATTTGAAGCTTCTGCCAAAATCCAATAACTGGATTTGATGGAACAACAACATCCTCTTGAAATCAAAGTCATGGGGCCTGGCTCTCCTCTCATTGTACTGGTTCTACACAAGTGAACTCCACTGAATTCAAAGTGGTTTCTATGGGATTTGCATGGGTATGCAAGGAGATCCCAATTTCATTAAAGCAGCACCTTCCAGTGGAACCAATTGTGTATTAGTGCTGCTCACTGTGCCTAATAGTAACATGATTCCACTATAGCCATGTGTTTTGCAGAGTCCTATGGCTATTCCTAATAGCCACCAAGTCGCTTGAATACCAGCTTCATTTAATCGTAATAGGAACCCACAGGAGGCAATTTCACTTGAAACTGACTTAAGATCAATTAGAGTTTAAGGTTATTATAAATAAATAATGTTATAAAGGTATTTATTTACTTTATTTAGGGTCAAGTTGTGTTCAGAAATGGAGAGAGGATGGGAACCATCAAATTTACACAGTTTCAAGGTAGGATATGTACATTTATTCCCTTTAATTTATATTATGATAATTTTGAGTGTTACAGGCTTGTGGTAGAGAGATGCATTTGATGTTATAGCAGCTTGATGATTGTAACAGGACACCCTAAGTGCCAGTAGGGTTAGACCCACAGGTGTGGACTTGGACCTGGGAGACCAAATCTCAATGAACACACTGGGTGGCCTTGGGCAAGTAGTCACAGCCTCTCCGCCTCAGTTCCCATCTGTAAAATGAGAGTATGCGTGTTTCTGTCTTTCTCCAAGTGTTCCCCTCATCCTTGTCCATCTTAGGCCCTTTTTACACAGATGTTCTCACACACACACACACACACACATATATCTGTGCGGGGTGGGGAGGGACGGGGGCGTCCATGTGACTGCCGTGGCATGAGTGGGTGGACATGGGTGGAGGTGGGTGGGCATTCGTGTAATGGGTCGTCTGCGCACCGCCCACCCACCACGGCACCCACGCATCCCCCCACACACTTGCACCAGTTTGAAAAGGGCCTTTGATTGTAAGCCCACTGGCAGGGAGCTGTCTCTGAAAATCCATGACTATAAAGTGCTGTGTCCGCCCAATAATGCTATAGAAACTAGTAGTAGTAGCAGTGGGGTATATCTCTACAGGGGTGTAGCCCTTAGAGAGCCAACTAGTCTTAAGCAATTGTCTGGCCCTTTAAGGGCCTGTCTGATTAGCCACCCAGAAGGAATGCTCAGCTGGACCTGGGTCTACAAACTGGATGGGAGCATTTCCAGCTGAGCTGGAAGCTCAGAAGTGCTAGACCACAAGGGAGAGGCAAGTTAAAACCAGAAGACACAGTCTTAGGCTTGCCTAAGAGGAGTCCCAGACGTGTGAGCCAGGAAGCCTGCCCCAAGCCCTGAGACACACAGGGCTGCCTTGGGAGCTGGCCAGTAGGTCAGAGGTCCATGGGAGTGGAGCCAGAGAAGAGCTTGCCTTCTAGGAGGGGGTTGGGAACCTGATGAGACTGCTCAAAGGAGCCCCGCAAAGAGAGCTCGTCTTACAGGACAAAGGTGTGTGTTGAGAGTCTGGGAAGGGGAATTGCTGACACCACCTAAGAACTTTGACTGGAAGCCAAGTATTGAGGCTCATCAATAAAGTGAGATGCACTATGAGTATTGTTATATATATGGGAACACAGGTCACAGCATAATAAAGAGCACTGGTTGAATAAAGAACCTCAGTGTAGGTTGTTTGTTACTTTGAGGGGGCTGGATCCTGAAATGACTTATAGCCAGAGGCCCTCACTGTTACAGCAATGTACAGTAATTCATAAAAGCAATGAATTGGTTCTGAAATAACAAGCATGGCAGGATGCTCAGAAATAGTTTTTTTTCTTTATGCTTATGAAAAGCTGAACAGTAAAAATAACAAGTCCATTCACAGTGGTTGTGATTCACAAACCAGTAACTCTGGATTACAGCCAGTGGTCCTAAATTAATGTCCATGGTTCACAGTCAGTGATTCTTCACTGGGCCCCTGCGCCAGCATATGTGGTTTCTGGGTTGGAGTAAGTGGTCCCACAGAACAAAAGTGATCTTGAGGCTATTTTAAGTGGTCTGTGGCTACAGCAGAGCGGGCTCCAAGGCTCATCCACATGGTACCAACTCCAGAGCTGAGGGCAGGGCCGCCCGTAATGGGCATATGCTGGCTGTATCGCACCCCAGCTTCTTCTCTCCCCAATGGATCATTGTTGTGCCAGTGAAAAAGCCAATTGCCATGAGCAGCCCATGAGCAATTGTAAGTGATGGCTATGGTCTGTCCACAAAGCCTGGGACCAACTAATCTAACCTATGTGTCTTAAGTCAGTCAAAAAGTTGTTTAAACATTGACTAAGAGTAAAGGTATCTGGAGATAAGGCAGATATATTTGTATTTGTTGGTTTATTTATTTTTCAATTTCTTTACCACCTGTCTCCCAAAAGACTCAGGGCAGTGCACAATATATAAAATATTCTCAAAAACAATTACAAAAATACTCCATAAAATTCCCTTAGAAATACCCATCCCAATCCCTATCCCTGTCTGCCATTTCTCTTTAGCACAATCAATGCAAATCAATGAAAAATCACCAACCCACAATACAGATACACAAGTACTCCCTCCTTTCCCCAAATCCCATCCCAAATCCCCCACTCTCACCCTTCTTCCTTCTGCCCTAATCTACTTTCCCCAGGCTGGGGCAGTCTGGGGGTGGGACAGGAGGGATGGGGGATGGGGCACACTGCAGGCTGGGGGGCAGGCTGGGAGGGGGGTGGGGGCAGGCTGGAGGCAGGAGGAAAGGGGGATGGGGCAGGCTGAGGGTGGGACAGGAGGGCACACTGCAGGCTGGGGGTTGGGAGGGAAGGGGCACGGGGGCAGGTGGGGTGGCACACACCACTAACCTGAGGCTGGGCCTGGGGGTCCCCATTGTTGCACGGCAGCGGCATCATTGCTCCTCCAGGGACTCGCGTGCTGCCTCCCCGTGCGCACGCAAACCCAGTCCCTGCAGAGTCCGCAGGGACTGGGTTTGCGGGCACACAGGGAGGCAGCGCGAGTTCCTGGAGCAATGCCGCCGCGAAGAGTCTGCGGGCAGTTGGGTTTTTAAAAAAATTGTCCTAGCCCCGCTGGGGAGGGAGAGGAGTGCACTCACTGCTTTCCCTCCCCGGGGGCCAGGACGCGGCGCGGGCAATGTAAAAGGGAAAAAAAAGTGTCCTTACCACCTGCCACTCGCCTCGCCACTCTAGGAGCTGCAGAGGGGGGGAAGCAGCAGGCAGCAACTGCAAGGGTGGCATGGCAGGGAGGGCCGGCCCGAGGTATCATGCCCCCCCAGCGAGGGGACCCCCTGCCGCCGCATGGAGTGGGGACGCTGCTCCCAGGGCGGCCCTGGGCGCACTGTCCCAACTCCGCACAGTGGCGGCGTTGGGTGGGCCCCCTCGCTTCGGGGCTATGATGTTCCAGCTGGCTGTGGACCCCCACAGACACGGGCATGGGTGCAACTGAGCCCCCCCACGCCACGGTAGCTACGCCCCTGCTCCATACTCATTGCTGCACATTTTAGGGTAGCTACAATCTAGGCCAAAAGAATCATGCAGTGTGCTCATAGCAAAACTTGGTTTATAAAGAACATTTTTTAGCCTCAATTTGAAACTTGTATATAAAAATAAAATGAACATTTTGATACTCCCGTTTATACGAGACTATTGCTCATCATGGCTGCATACAGTACTGATTCTCTGATGTTCCTGGGGAGATGGATAGCTGGTAAGCCTCTTTATCCTGTTAATTGCTGTAAACAGCCATGAGCCAATGTTGGGAAGGATGGTTTATAAATCTAAAGTAATATAATATAATATAATAATAATAATAATAATAATAATAAGAAGAAGAAGAAGAAGAAGAAGAAGAAGAAGAAGAAGGAGGAGGAGGAGGAGGGGGGAAAAGATACTAGGATTGGTCGTCAGGATCTGGGCCTTAAACTGGCAACCCTGAAGCTCCTGGGTGGTTCTAGCTGACAAGCACTGCTGGCATTCCTGGGGGGGTGGAGGTTTCTGTTTCATGCAGAAATGGTGTCACATACAATCGTGCAGCATTTGGAACACACTTTAGAGATCTGGCATGAATTTCTGCAGACCATTCCAAAAATGCAAATAAAATCTGCAAAGAGGTAAAGGGAAGTTAATTTTTCAGCCCTAATGCAAGGCCTATTCCTGTGGCCCTGTTCCCATTCCAAATTCTGTTTGTCTGACTCTGCTTTCTCCTGCCCCCCAAACTGGTACTTTTGGGTATCATGGCTCAAGGAATCACACAAACACATAAATGGTTAAATATGGGCATAGGCCATAACTTTATTAACGTACAGCAAGTGGCCCCTCCTTGGGCACACCTGGAAACTCTATCGGGCGCTCTGCACATGTGTGCCCACATCTGATGCCCTCAGGGCAGCTCTTTTTACAGGGCATACCCTGTGCCAATGTCAGCCAGGGAACCAAAGCCTAATCAATTTTTTCACTGGACGGCACTTCCAGCTCAAACTAATCTGCCCAATTAGGGTAAAGCCAGAAGGATGAGGGGGACAACTAGTTCAGCCGTTCAAAAGCCCAATGGTGTCCACCCCCAATTAAATTTGCAATGCTAAGATCCAATTTAAGCTTCATTAAAGGTCAACTTATTGCTTCTCAGGCTGACATCTGCCACAAAAAGGGTGGGAGGGGGGAGGGAAAGGGTGTAGATATGCTCCTACCCTCCCTTTCCCCAAACAGGGATACCCAAATGCTCATACAATGCGACCTGTATGTCACGTAACCACGCATCATTGCCCATGACTGACAAATGTACCCCGTCCTTGTAGTACATATTTTCATGGCAGAATGAAATGTCCGTATTATGTGGCCTCCCATGCCCTGAATTACTTTTCCAGCTGACCTGTTGATCTTTATCCTTACCTGCCCAATCTTTGTCGGGCGCTGGGCCAATTTATGCAGCTCAACATCTCCGACCACCAAATGACTGTTCCTGGCAATACCCCCCGCATTAGCTCACAATCCTTTATGTTATTTAAGAGCACACAGCTCTTCTTCTCGACCAGGTCATTCTCCCACAAGTGTATGATCAGGACATTGGGTGGTCCATAGTCGGCAGCTAATTGCTGTAGATGAGGTAGCAAATTAGCCCAGCGCATGCCATTCCACCCCATCCAATGTAATCTCAGCCTGCCATGCGAATCAAGGCCCAGCCAATGTCCAAAATGGGATGCCACTGAACAATACTATGAGATGTCCCTGAACAATACTATGACCACAAATCCAAACCATGATTGATCAATCGACACCTTCTAGGGAGGAGACAAGCCAACAAATGTGACGGGTTAGAATTCCATCCTGCGGTCAATTTCCCTAATATATGACTTATTGGCATCTGACCTCTATCGACCCATTGACTTTATCCTATCGCTTGGAAGGCCCCCATTGGCCGCAACATATGCAGCCCCAATACGGAAAGAGTGAGCGCCAAACCTCTCTGGAGGAATACCATTGTAGCGGAGGCATTCCCTAAAATATACATGAACTGATATTGTATCAAAGGAGTCCTGTTAATGTGGACCAAAAGAGGGCCTGACTCAGTTTCCCACACAGCACAGTATTTCTTGCATGCCTGAACCGGGCAAATTACTGCGTTCAGAGCTGGGGCCAGCAAAATAGTCTGCCCATGACCCAGCTGGTTTGTCTTTGAACATCTAATGGTGACCTGCAGCCCCACATGGGAGATTAAAATGTCTCCCCACCTCAACGCCCAATCAAAGGTATCTCCCTTTGACTTAAGGACTAGCTTGCTGATGCAAAGTACTGGAAAGAAAGCCAGAGTAAATGCAGCTCAAATTAAAAACATTTCATATGGGGAGGAGCATGCAGAACTCAGGACTCTCAACAGCTGTGCTAGGATATTGACTGACACTGGTTGGTGCGAATCCCCTTTCTTGGTCTGCATCTTGATCAATCCCTCCAATGTCTTTTTTGATTGAAAACTCCCACAGGGGTCCTTAAAACTATTTGCCTTATTGAAAAATGATACTGCTGCCAGGCAGACCCTGATGGTTCATGGGGCTAGTCCCGCTTGGATCAAATGAGCTACGAACTATTTCACATGGTCTGGTGGAATTGGCCAGGCCCCTTGAAACTCCTGCTCTACCAAGAAGGATTGAAACCCTTCAAAAGCACTGGTGTAAGCCCTCATTGAGCTCTTGGCCACAAATGCATGAATACAGTTGTCTACAACTCTGCTCCAAACTCCCATAGATCTTCCAACATCAGCTCCAGGCTCAGGCTTGTCCCAGGTGCCAAAGAACAGAATCTGTCCATCTGAAAGCAAGAGAGCGCATCAGCAATCTCATTCTGAACCTCCGGCACATGCCTGGTGGAAAAGCATGTTAAGGTTTAGACATTGCAGAACAAAATGTCTCACTAGCCTCATGACTTACAAGATTTAGACAATTGTGTGTTCACTACATGCGCCACCACCTGAGTATTTGTCCAGAATCTCACATGGGCATCCCTAAAACGTGAGCCCCAGATGTCAACAGCCATTACCAGTGGGAAAAAACTTCAAAAAGGTTATGTCACTGGTGATGCCCTCTGCCACCCAATTTGGGGGCCATCTTTGGGCACACCACTGGCCCTGAAAGAAAACTCCAAACCCAGACACCCCTGCTGCATCTGAGATTACCTGTAAGTCTGCCTCAAGCATTCTGACCTCTCTCCATAAGGAGACTCCATTAAATTCCTACAGAAAAAGGTCCCATGCAGCTAAATTGTCCCTCATTTCCTTGGTAATTCGGATGTTGTGGTGTGGAACTAATACCCCAGACATGTCCTTAGCCAAACGAGCACAGAAAGCCCTACCCACGGTGACCACCCTACATGGAAACTTTAGGTGGCCAAGCAACTTTTGGAGATCCCTAAGTGTGACCTTCTTCGTGCCCCTGCAATTGCATGAGCTGACTCAGAATATGCAACTTGTCCTGCGGAAGATTGGATGTGCCAGCTACTGAGTCAATTTTGATACCAAGAAATTATAGTTTTGTGGTGGGACCCTCGGTTTTCTCCTCGGTGAGGGGAACCCCAAGTTCAGCTGTTAGCTCTGCAAAAGAAGACATCATGTTTTTGCAATCCTGAGAGTCCCCGACCTCCTGTGAATGGGAACTCATCCAGATAGTGAATTATGGAGTTGCACCCCGACTTATTCTTAGCTGCCCATTCTAGCATCGTGCTGAACTTTTCAAAAACAGCACATGAAATTGCACAGCCTATGGGAAGTGTCATGTAATAGTAAAATTGACCCTGGAAGGTGAAACCCAATAAATCGTAATCTGAGGGAGATACTGGAAGAAGCCTAAATGTGGACTTGATATCACGCTTATTCATAAGTGCCCCCTTAATTCATAAGTGCTGAGACCTGCAGGGGGAAACAACAAACTGTGAGCTTGGGGGAACAGGGGGCGGAACGCAGAGGCCAGCCACGTGGGCTGACCTGTCCCCTCCCCCCCCACCCGGAAGTAGCTGGGGGCTCTAAAGCCCCGTGCCCAGGAGCCTGCTGGGATTTGTGAACTTACCTGCCTCGCTGCTGCTGCGGGGGGCTCGTGGAGCTCTGCCGCCGGCGGGGGGGGGCGCTGCTCCGCTGCTCCACTGCTCCGCTGCTCCGCTGCTGCTGTCATCGCTGCCGCTGCTCGCTGGGACCTGCAGGGGGAAACAACAAACTGTGAGCTTGGGGGGACAGGGGGGGAATGCAGAGGCCAGCCACGTGGGCTGACCTGTCTCCTCCCCCCCCACCCAGAAGTAGCTGGGGGCTTAAAGCCCCGTGCCCAGTGGCTGAGCCGCTGGCCACAGCCGCAGGCTCATGGCCGAAGGGCCACGGCCAAAGGGTGCGGCACTTTGGGGCACTTCGGGGCCACAGGGGGTGGCAGGGGGGCTTTTATTGTTTGGTGTGGGCTTTTTTGTACAGGGCTAGGGTGGTAGGGTGTGGGTTGTAGGAGGGGGGGTTAAAAGGGGGGTGGACCCAGTGACTCCCCTTGGTGAGAGCGGGGGGAGCACT
>QEPC01006951.1:1501970-1514879 GCA_003113815.1 Sphenodon punctatus | reverse complement strand
CCCCCCCCGCCTCCCTGACTCTTGCAGATTCTCTGCCTCCACCCACTCACCCCTGCTCGGACCACCTCAGCCGTGACAGCTCTCTGGACTCTTCTCCACAGCTCTGCTTGCTGCCACAAGCCCACCTACCTGCTCCATCCAGCATGCTGCAGGGGAGGCACTTCTTCTCACTCTGTTCTGCAGCTCCGCTTGCTGCCCTGAGCCTGCCTGTACTGCCACTGGTCTGACTAGCTTGGACTCTCACTGGGAGACATTTTTCTTACAACAGGAAGCTGGAGGGCTCATGTCAAAAGGAGAGAGCCTGTAAGGATTGTGAGTGGGGAAACAGTCATGGCCAAGTTTAGGGGTTTATTCTCAAACCCCAAATGCATCTCATTTTGTGATACCTGTTGAGTACTAAGTAACAAGGATGTTTATTAATAAGCTCATATCAGTAGTAGATTGTTACTATAATCACAGTTCATGATGACTGAACCATCATGGAACACTGTGTCTTCATCAACAGTGGTCATAATACAGGAGATGATTCACACCTGATCAGAACTCAAAAGGAAGGTGCTGAAATGTATTTTACATGCTAGTAATTAGGAACTTGCACTCCTGTCATTCCTTGGGATGCACTGAGCTCAGAAGTTGGCCCTGAAGAGACAGATAATGGAGTATAGGAGGAACTAGCACAAGAGAGTTACTGGGAAGTTAGGCGTGGTGAGCGAAAAGCCCGTCACATCTGAAAATACCCAAAGAGAGCCTAACCTTCCCACCCAAACCTCAGCCTCCCTCAGAACCATCAATAATTTAAGATAAATCCCCACCTCCAGGAATTGGCAGTCCCACCCCAGATCCCCCTAGAAATAGGTTTTTTTTAAAGTAAACTAAGCCCAGTCACCAGATCTCCAGCTACAGTCACCAAATGACCAGCAGCTGCTGTTGTTGCCAGTTGCTCGTTCCGTGTGTGGGAGGTGGGTGGAGATGGGTGGAGTGCAGGAGTGCGCATGCATCCCCACCTACCAGCCATCACATGGGTGGCCCCCATGCCCACGCATCACATCTGCATGGGCATGGCGGGGGGGGGTGGAGTGTCTCACATGAAAAGGACCATCGTTGCACCATCCTCCTGCCCAAGGCAGTCCAGAGCGACATACAATTAAAGATATAAAAAAACCACAAATATAAATATGAATAACAATAAAAATGAAAAAATACAAAAATGTTAGTCATAAAACCCTTCCCAACTCAAACCTTCCACCCAACTCAACTCACCCACTACCCATCCCCCCCACCAAAAGCCTGATGGAAAAGCCAAGTTTTACATCAAGAGGAGATCTGGGGATAGACACACTTCTCCTTGGGAGGGAGTTCCACAAATGGGGTGCCATGGCTGAGAACGCCCTCTCCAATGTGGCCCCCCCACCTAACCCGGGGGACCTCCAGCAGGGTGCTACGGATCAACCACAGAGGCTACTCCAGGGCTCGGGGGGGGGCGAGGTAGTCCCACAAGTAAGTGGAACCTAGGCTGTGTAGGGCTTTATAGGTAAGCACCAACACCTTGAATAGGGCCTGGAAGACTATAGGCAGCTAGTGCAGTAAAAAGAGCACCGGAGTTATGTGCTCCCAGCGACCCATCCCCATAAGGAGATGGGCCGCTGCATTCTGCACCGGCTACAGCCCCTGGACCATCACCAAGAGTAGCCCCACGTAGAGTGCATTACAGTAAATCCAGCCTCGAGGTGATGAAGGCATGGATGATGGTGGCATGGTCACAGTCCGAAATATACAGCACCAGATGTAATTGGCAGAATGTGCTCCTTCCCACAGCCGCCATTTGGGCATCCAGGCAGAGCTGCAACTTGAGAAGCGCACCCAGACTGCGAACCTGAGGCAAGGTAGGATGCACCTCATCAATGATAGGCGCCTCCACTCTCTCAGCCCTCCCCACCAGCATCACCTCCATCTTGTCAAGATTCAGCTTCAGACTGCTCACCTTAATCCACTCCCCCACAGCTGTCAAACACTGAGTAAGCAACAAGACTGCCAGGCCTGGGTCCGCTGAAAACCCGAGGTAAAGTTGGATGTCATCAGCATACTGGGAGTCTATTATACTGCATCCTAAAGAAACCAATGACACCACACCCCAAACTCTCTCACAACCTCGCCCAAAGGCTGCATATATACGTTGAACAGGAGAAGGGACATAATAGAACCCTGCGGAACCCCACATGTGAGGTCCCGGGGGTACAAAGAACATTCCCCCAGCACCACACGCTGAGTTCTCCTGCCCAGGAAAGAGCAGAACCATTCAAGAACGATCCTGCCCACCCCAGCATGGTCCCGCAGACGAGTCACAAAGCAGCTGATAGGTCCAGCAAGACCAAAAGGGTTGACTGTCCCTGATCTAAAGCACGGCGCAGGTAATCAACTAAGGCCATAAGCACAGTCTCAGTGCCATATCCAGGCCGAAAGTCAGACTGTGAGGGATCCAGGAAACCAACTCAATTCAGATGATTCTGAAGCTGCCGAGCCACCACTCATTCAATAACCTTCACTAAAAATGGAATGTTAGAGACAGGCCGATAGCTGGCAAGGGAGTCAACGTCAAGCAATGTTTTTTTGAGCAAGGGCCTGCCCTTCCGAAGGGTGGCGTTGACCACCCACGCCAGCACTGGCCCTATTGTCTCCCTGGTGGCCTTAACCTGTAGTGTTTCATGCCCCCCAGTTGTAATTGCCCTGTGGTGTTTCATGCGCCCCCCCCCCACGTGTAATTGCCCTCTGGTGTTTCATTCCCCCCCCATTGTAAAAAAAAAAATTTAATTTAAGGTGTATACTCTGATGTTTTTGGGGCCAGTTTGACTCCATTGCATGGAAAACTTGAAAATACTATGCGCCTAGGGTGCTGGGGGTAATATTGACCCCCAAAATGCTGTTAAGATGGCTTATTTTTTATTATTTCTTTAAATGCTTAAACCAGAACCTGTTCTTCCCACTTGTTGTGAGAAAGGAGGAAATAGAAAAAATAATATAGTCTGTTTACATAAATAACATTTTTGTGTGTACAAAAATATCATTACAAAGACATTGGGGGGGTCTATTGTACCCCAACCTAAAGAAATCAATTTACAAACCTAAAGTGTGTTGTTTATTTTTTAGCAGTGATCATCACCTTTCTGGTGCGAACCTTCAAAATTGTTTTTTTCCCCATTATAGCTGCTTGCAGAGTTCATGTTGAAGAATACTTACTAATCAGCAATGTGGGGTAGTTTCCACCCCTCCATTTACTTGCTAAGTGACCTTTTTGTCAGTAAGGGTCAACACCTGTTTTCAGAAAGTTTGTTATCTAAAGGCATATCAGGAGACTTCCTGGAGCCATCTCAGAGGAATACAAAGATAATTAGATAGAATCACTAATTGCTTGGTAAACACTTAGATACTTAGCACCCCATTTGAAAACTCAGCTTTGTAATTGTGTTGTTGGTTTTCAGAACAGTTAAGGTGCCTGCATTTCTTAAGTTTAACCTTTTAACCCCTTCTTAAACTGCCTGCATTTTCATTTAGTTGAAAATGTTACTTTTGCAATGTGTTCATATTTTATGTTCCATAAATTAGACTGCAACTGAAGAGCAGTTAAGTTGTCTGCATTTTTTAAGTTTAACCTTCTCAAGTTTAACCTTCTTAAGTTGCCTGCATTTTCATTTGGTTGAAAATGTTACTTTTGCAATGTGTTCATATTTCATGTCCCCCAAAATTGTGGGGCAAATTAGACCCTGCTGCCATTCCTGTGTAGTTGGTATTGTTAACATGGGGTGGGGGGAGGGGAGGGCATTGACCCCATTTCCTTTTGTGTTGTTCCTATTTCTGTCCTCCCCATGAAAAATCTTAATAAAGTGTGATTTATTTTCTGGACAGCTGGTGTCATTGGGTGATTTCAGACGATACGGAGCCCTTTGGCCCTGTACCGGAACCACCAGATTCATTCCCTGCCGGGGTCACCCCGTAACGGCACAACAGACGTGCCAGGGGGATCCCGGCGGGGAAAGTGGGAGGGGCCGGGGCCGTGTGGCGCAACGTGTGGCCGCATGGCCCCGCCCCCTCCACGCACCCCACTGCCCGCCCTCCGAGGAGACGGGCAGGCGGCGGGGCCAATGCGGCCGCCGCGTCCGGCCGAATGTGCCACGGCCCGGGATCCCGCCGGGGATCCCAGGCCGTGGCGCGCGGCCAGACGTGACTTTTCATTGGTCACGGCCCGGGGTCCGTTTGACCACGCTTCCCGGGACCTTCCCCTGGCTAGCCCGGGAAGCGTGGTTCAAACGGACCCCATGTGGGGATTCACCGTGGCCAACATCTGGCACGCCACAAACAGACGTTCGAGACACGGTGACCACAGGTGGGTATTCACCGTGGTTCACCGTGATCTCGTAACGTCTGAAGACACCCATTTTCTAATCCCCCCCCCTTTTATAATTATGGCTTTGGGGTCTGTTTGACCTCAATACCAGATTAATACAGTGGAATTTTTTGACCGGCTAGGGTTAAAAAAGTAACCCTAGTAACCAACCTTCCAACTACAAACAGCCACCAAATGACCAGTAGCTGCGTGCAAGGGCAGCAGGTTAAATAAGGAAGCTGGGGGGATCAGAGGTAGGCCCAGGCATTACTAGTCATAGCTCCAGCAACCCCTCTTCACCCTGCAAGGGCAGGAGGTTAACTATTATTTGCTGAAGTGTTATTATAGAGGCGTAGTTCAGCTCTATTAAGGTGAGACACTGTCAGATGAGATGATGAATTAGTCAAGTCAAGTATAATTTATTGCGTGCCCAATGACCATTGCAGAAAAGAAGACACAATACAATATAAAGCCCCCCCAAAATGGGCAAACAAAGTATGCAATTCAAATAGACCAATAAAAATGCAAAATAAAAAGGTAACATATCCCACCAAGATATTCTTCTTCTTATTATTATTATAAACATTTATCTAGCGCTGGTAGCGTGACCTGGTGCTGTATAGAACATAGAAATAGACGCCGTCCCTGCCTGTGGCTTACAATCTAAAAAACAAGGAGGGGGAGACAGGGGAGAAGACCAACAAACATTCAAGCGGATGCTAAGTCTCAGGTGCGTATGCTTGGCTTGGTTATAATCAGGTTGGTTGCAGCAGTCTGCAGAGGAAGGCAGACAGTAGGTATATGGGAACGACTAGCAGGCATTGGGAAAGGCAGCAAGGAAAAAGTGGGTCTTGAGGAGGGATTTGAAGGAGCGGAGGGAGGGGGCAAAGCGTATGTGGGTAGGGAGGGAGTTCCAGGCATGGGGGGCAGCGAGGGAGAAGGGTCAAAGGCGGTTAGGTGAGCAGGAGAAACGAGGGAGAGTGAGGGAGGGGACAGAGGAAGAATGGAGAGCGCGTTCAGGAGTGCTTAGGGAGATTAGGTCCGAGAGGTAAGGGGGAGCTTGGTCGTGGAGTGTTTTGAACGTGAATACCAGGAGTTTAAACAGGATACGTTCAGGAAGGGGGAGCCAGTGAAGAGAGAAGAGAAGAGGCTGCACATGGTCGAAGCGACGGGCAGAGTGAATGACCTTGGCAGCGGAGTTTTGGATTGCGATAAGGGGGGACAGGTGAGAGCGAGGGAGACCAGCAAGGAGGAGGTTGCAGTAATCGAGACGAGAGATAACCATGGCATGAACAAGGGTTTTGGCCGAGGAGGTGGAAGGGGTGGATCCGAGCAATGTTATGGAGGGCGAATCGGCAGGATTTGGCAACAGAGTCAATGTAAGGTTTAAAAGAGAGGTGCGTGTCGAAGATGAAGCCCAAGCTACGGGCTTGGATAACAGGATGGATGGTGACTCCATTGATGCAGATGGGCAGGTTAAAGGGAGAGGAAGAGGAGGGAGGAAAAATGAGGAGTTCAGTCTTGGCCATGTTGAGCTTGAGTTGATGTCAGGACATCCAGGCGGAGATATCAGAGAGGCAGTTGACGAGGTGTGAGTGGACAGAGGAGGAGAGAGAGGGGGTAGAAAGATAGATTTGGGTGTCATCAGCGTAGAGATGATATTGGAATCCGTAGGAGGCAATAATTTTACCAAGGGACAGGGAATAGAGAAGAGGAGAGGGCCAAGGACAGAGCCTTGGGGAACCCCAACCGAGAGGGGAGGGAGGAGGGGCTCGACTCGAGAAGCGAGACTTTAAAGGAGCGGTCAGAGAGGTAGGAGGAGAACCAGTCAAGGACAGAGCCATGGAAGCCCAAAGAGTAAAGTGGGTCCAATAGGAGTGAGTGGTCGACAGTGTCAAAGGCAGCAGAGAGGTCAAGGAGGACAAGAATGGAGTAGAGGCGCTTAGATTTAGCGACAAGTAGATCATTGGTGATCTTGGCCCAGGCAGTTTCAGGAGAGTGGAGGGGGTGGAATCTGGATTGGAGAGGGTCCAGGGAGGAGTTGGCAGAGAGGAGGTCCAGGCAGCGGGAGTAGACAACACGGTCCAGAAGTTTTGAGGGGAAGGGAAGGAGGGAGACTGGCCGGTAACTAGAGGGGTCAGATGGGTCCAGGGTGGGCTTTTTGAGGATGGGGAGATAGTGGCATGCTTGAAAGCAGAGGGGAAGGAGCCTGTGGAAAGGGAGAGATTGTTGACATGTAGAAGTGGGGGGGCGACAGTGGGAGCAATAGAGGTCAGGAGGCGGGAAGGGATCAGGTCAAGGGGGCAGGTGGAGGGGTTGGATGAAGAGAGCAGGGTGGAGACTTCCTCGAGAGAGGCAGGAGGGAAGGATGTGAGGAGAGAGGGGGAGGGGGTGGTACGGGAGCAGGACGAGGAGGTAGGTGGGAGGCAATGTCCTGACGGATCTTGTCAGTCTTTGACGTGAATAATGATGCAAGATCCTGAGCAGCAAGGGAAGAGGGCGGAGGAGGGCAGGGGGGTTTAAGAAGAGAGTCAAAAGTAGAGAAGAGGCGGCGAGGGTCGCGAGAGAAAGATTAGATCCTGGAGGCATAATGGTGTTGTTTAGCTAGGGAGATAACCAGGGAGAGGGAGACTTTGTGGTGGAGGAAGTCAGGGAGGGAACGTGATTTGCGCCAGAGGTGTTCGGCAGCCCGGGTGCAGGAGCGGAGGTACCAGATGTTAGGAGTGAGCCAGGGGTGGGGGTGTTGGGGCCGGATGGGGTGGGAAGAGAGGGGGGCAAGAGAGTCAAGGGTTGAAGAGAGAGGTGTTGAGAGCAGAGATGGTAGAGTCAGGGGAGGAGGAGGAGAAAATGGAGGGGAGGAGGGGGGATAGAGAGGAGGCAAACTCCATGGGGGTAAAGGCCTGCATATTGTGGAAGGGGCACGGGGAGAGGGAGGGGGAAGGAGGTTGGTGGGAGAGGCTGAAGGAGGCAAGGAAGTGATCAGAATTAGGGCAGGGATCAAAGGAGAGGTCAGCAAGAGAGCAATGTCATGAGAAGATGAGGTCAAGGGAGTGGCCGTCAGTATGGGTGGGGGAGTCGGTCCAGAGTTGGAGATCGAAGGAGGAGGTCAGGGAGAGAAAGCGGGAGATAGAGGGCGTGGAAGGAAAACAAACCACAAACCTAAGGAAAACAAACCATAAATTGCTTAACTTTAAAAACAAATAAATTACAATGCCCTAAAACAACAAGGAAGAAAGCTACATCAGTCAATGCCTACCCCCAAATTTCCCAGAATGCTCGGACCAGGCACCAACCCCTCAGCCTAGATTCTCGGGGATGGAATTATGAGAATGGTTGTAAGTTTGGCGGGGCCTAAACTCCAGGAAATTCTTATGGTCATAAAAAGCATGGAGCGGAAAAAATGTGACATTCGAGATTACCTGCACATCCAAGTTATTTAAGAGAAAGTACAGGAGCGCAAACTCGGATCTACCTGGAAATTTTCCCAGCAGGGGGTTCAACAACAACTTCTCTCTAGGGCCATCATAAAGATGGCAATTCAAAATGATGTGCCCTACCGATTCTACAGTAGAATAGTCAAACGGGCATACTCGATTGGCAAAAGGAATGTCCCAGAAACGCCCCTCCAGAATCTGAGATGGGAAGGTGTTAACTCGAGCCGAAAGATTAGCCCTCATTGAAATGGGAGATGACAAGTACTTTGCCATCTGACCAGGGTTGGGGGCCCAAGTAAGGTACATCGTTAGATGGGAAGAGTCACCAATTCTGCTGATTTCAGTTTGCTGATCTACATCACTAATTCTAGTTAGGACCTCCTTAACTATCGAACCCGGAAGTTTATGCACCAGATAAGCCTTTGGCATCCCCATTTTATTCAGAAAGGTTTCCATACTCTCGGTCCAGGGGTTCACAAATGCATCCCCCTCCTCCTCCTTCAGTAGAGGTGAGCCCTGCATAGCAAACAATTTACACCAAAACTTGGCGACCAACTCCATGGCCGTTGATTGCCAGGTTTTTTTGCCCAACTCAGTCCTGCCAACAGCGTGTGGGATGCTATGAGGGTTTCCCAACAGGCTCTTCAAAAATTTTGATTGCACTGAGTTGACCCTTTGAGACAAGGAGGGGGCCCAAAGTTCCACCCCATATAACAGTTGGACTCTCACTTTACTGTTAAATACCTGGATTGCCAATTCAACGGCTCTTCTACCCTGGCGTTTAAACAAGCTGTAAATGGCTTGTAAGGGTCCATTAGCTGCGATGATTGCCCTAGTAACATGTACGTTCCAATTGCCAGATTTATGAAAGAGGAGGCCAAGGTAACAAAAAGATGACACCTGTTCTACCGGATGATCCTCTTTATACCATTGGTAAACTTTACGTCTATTGGGAAAGACCATCACCTTAGATTTTCCATAGTTGATAGCTAATTTATTAGTGGAGCAAAAGGTGGCGAAGGAGTTCAATTGCTAGTTGAGCCCTAGCCTGGTCTGAGATAACAATGCCACGTCATCCGCATAGCCTAAGCAGCCCACTGCCCTAGAAGTGAGTCTGGGGGAAAGAATTTTGGATCAGCCATTAAAGAGAATACCTCATTAATATGGAAGTTAAAGAGGAGGGGGGCAAGGACGCAGCCCTGCCTCACCCCCAAACGGACATTTGCTGGAGGAGTAAAATGGCCAAGACCATCTACCCGAACCACTAGGGAGGAGTTGGTGTGAAAAGAACAGACCAGACTAGCAAGTCTTCTGTTGACAGAAGATTCCTGGAGCTTACTCCAGAAAATATCCCTGTCCACAGAATCAAATGCGGCCTTAAGGTCCAAAAAGGCCACATAAAAGGAGCCGTTAAGGGTTCTATACTTGGACATTAGTTGGAATAAAATGTAACATTGTTCGATGGTAGAACGGCCCTTCTGGAAGCCAGCCTGCTCCCAGGCAAGAATGTTAGCCTTACACATCCACGCCATAAGTTTCCAAGCAAAAGCTTGGCATAAATTTTCCCCACCACACACAGTAGGCTGATTCTATCAGTGTTATTTATAGCAGTAAACAAAGCTGACAAAAGGGGAATCCACCAATATTTATAGGCTTTGATGAACTCTATATGGATGAGATCTGGCTCAGGGGCCTTATGGTTTTTAAAGGAGTCCACCAGGTCTTCCACCTCGGACTCCAAAACTGGGGGCCCGGGGGGTAACTCGTCCAATTTAGGGAACAAATCATCTCGGGAATGAGATTCCTCCCCTACATCAAACAGGTGGCCAAAATATTCCGTCCATGTAAGTGGAGGGACTGGAAAAGTTGGAACCCTCAACTCCCTAATAGTAGAGCCATTGACTAATTGCCAGAATCTCCTCACATCCTTCTGGTCATCTGCCCGCAAAAGTCTAGTCCATCTGGCCTCTAAGTATTCCCTCTTTTTGTCCTTGATGAGTTTTTTATATTCCAATCGTAAAGCCGAATATTCAGGGGGCAATTTACTCGAGGTACCTCTCCTATAAGCTTGGTAGAGAGCATTTAATCTAGCACGAGCAGACTGACACTCCTTGTCAAACCAAATTTCCCCCCTATTAACGTGTGGAATATTCTGATTCCTAACTGATGCCTGAATATGGCGGGGGAGATCCATACCAAGCTGGTGGAACAGACTCACTATATCCTCACTCCCATCGGATCATAATAATTGATGCCGCAATTGGGCAATATCAGGCTGCGATATTAGCTCGGCTAAGGAATCAGCCAAAGCTTGGCTCCAACATGGTGCCCTACAGAATCCCAAATGTGATGTCTCGGTACTTTGAAAAGTGCTATGCACTGGGTTTGAGCAAGGCATACTCAGGTCGAGGGTTAAGGGAAGATGGTCCCCAACTAGCGCTATCCCCACTGCAAAATTTGTAACGTAGGTAAGCGCTGCTGGGGAAACCAAGATATAATCCACTACACTGGACCCATGAGGGCCCAGGTAAGTATATTTACCCTCTAGATCACTGAATCCTGTCCCATTAAGGATGCAAAGGTTACAGCTGACAGCCAGCTTAGTCAATCTAATTCCAGAGGAATTAGTATGCACATCCTTAGATTTTCTAGAGTTAAGGGTCTCGGGCCGAGCCTCGAGGTACAAATCACAATATGGTTCTATAGCGAGGTCATCAGGGTCCAATCTAGCATTGAAATTCCTAGTAACCAAGACTAGCCCCTCTGGATAATCAGAGCATAATACGTCTATGAGATCCTCCAAACTTTGCCACATAGTTCCCCTGAAAGTTCCGGCATATAAACTGTGAGTATAATAAGAGTTAAATACCCCAACTTAGCAACAAAGCCCAGTGCCAGAGGCGGGACAGAAACTACTTTAGGTTCCCTAAGGGGTAGGGACCAGTCAACAAAACATCCCAACCCCCCACAGGGCCGGCCCCTAGAATGTAAATTAATGGCTGGAAGATCCAAAGCCCTATATCCATCCAGTTCCATAGGTGACTTAGCTCACGTCTCTTGAAGCAGAATAATTTGGTAGTTTTTAAGACCATCAGTGAAACCCACCTCATCCTTACGTCTCTCCCATCCGGCTATATTCCAGGAACACAGGCGAATGGGTCCAGAAGGAAGAGCGGCAGGTAGTCATGGACTTACTGCAGGTAAATGTTCATGCGTTAATTTAGGTACATTCGGCCTCTGCAGGGCTTTTGTCGCCACCACAGCAGAATTGGAACCCTGACTAGGTTCATTAAATATATCCCTAGATGGAGGAGGAACAGACATTCCCCCCCCCCAAAAAAAATAATAATAAACCTTTATTATGTTCAGCCACATGGCCATCACATATTAGTTACATCCACAAGACAAATATCAAAGTAAGTTTTACACAACATATACATATACTTTACAGTTTCACATTCCCCCATCCTCAACAGACATATTAATAAAATCCCCTGCAAGGGAGGGTCCATAATTTAACCGAATCTGCTGGGCAACAGTTACCTCACAAGAGTCATTGGGAGAATGAGGAGCAGGATGAGAAGATAGGGGGGTCAACCCCGTCAAGGCCAGTGGACACAGTGCCTCTATTTGGCAGTGCAGGGGCGATTGGTGGAACCTTGCAAGTAACCCCTGAACTTACTTCCAGGCACTCTCCCTTAGCCCAGGGGAGTGGAAAGTTGCTTTCCAATGCCTCCCCTTTGGTGCATAACTCTGATACCCCTCTTTTAGAGCTTACTTAATTGGGGATTTGGTTGGTAAATTAAATTCTCAGTTGGAGGACTTACATATCCAGTTGAAAGCTCAGTCTCTCCATCTTAGTGCTCTGATGGAAATGATGAAAGTATGCCGAGAGGATATAGGAAGGCTAGGATCTATAGAGAAGATTGGTAGAAGCTCTGTTGCTACCCAAACTCAGGACTTTGTAGGGGGCCATTGTATGAAACCTACTCCATCTGGGCCTGAGTATAAGGGGGGGTGATCAATTATTTAACCTTGGTAAAGCCCTTCGACTTGAGGATGCTGCACTCGCATTTAGTATCGTGCCTTTGCCCTCTGGAAATTTCCCAGCATGGAACACCAAGCAGAATATTTGTAGACATCTCTTGAATATCTTGGGGCATCCAATCCCAGTGGTCCATGTTACCCGTTGTGTATTTTTACCTTTTATTCACCATACCCAGCACTTAGTATTGTTTTTTCATGCCCCCCCCCCCCCCATAGTGGCTAGTTTGTTATCCTATCTAGAATTGTTTAGCTCTAGGGGGGTTTACTTAAGTAGGGTATTCAAGGATCCCGAGTTGCACCCCTTACTTCTTTTGAAAGCAGCCCAGCTGGAGACAGCAGTTAGCCATAGTCCTTCTCCTCCCCCTAATGTTATTAGCCTCCCAAAAAAGATCTTTCTGGGCTCCGCCCATAGCTTCAGTTAAAACCAGACTTTTGGGTTTGGTGAGATACTGTTTCTATGCAATCCCTGCCTATCTATAATATGGGAGTATTTTTTTTACTGCATTTCCGGGTTGCGACCAAAAATTGTTTCAGACTACTTATTTACTTACTGCGGGTCTTTAATAAAAACTGAATGGAATAGAACATTAAAGTTTAAATTCAGGTATTTGCTGGTGAATTTTGGGATGTAAATAATAAGTTAGATGGGAAAAAAAGAGCGTGTTAATATCAAGGGAAGAAATCCTTAAGTCACGCATGCGCATTTCATGTACTAACGTTGAAAAACATCTCAGAAGTCACCAGGGTGGGGCGGGACGCAGACATGGCCGACCGAGGGCAAACGAAGCCAAAAGCGCCACAAGGCACCGCCCATGCAAGGGAAACGGTAAGGGAGGGGTCAGGGGGAGGAGGGAGGTGAGCGGCCGAGCTGCACACACACAACAGGGAGAAGGAAGCCACGGACAGAGCTGAACACAAACCACACACACGCTGGCGAGCACAAGCACAGGCAAATGGGAAAGGGAGCAAGGGGGAGGCACACAGGGGAGGATGGGGAACACCACACTGGGCAGCGCAAGAGACAGCGACAAGGACACCGGGGGGGGGGGG
>QEPC01006951.1:1456413-1489784 GCA_003113815.1 Sphenodon punctatus | reverse complement strand
CCCTGTTTTAGTGATATATTTTATATTCGTATTTTAAATGTTTTAAAACTGTTTTTACTGTTGTTAACCGCCCCGAGCTGCATGGCAGGATGGGGCGGTATAGAAATCTAGAAAATAAAATAAATAAATAAATAAATCACAGCGGGGAATCGCATTCACCACGCGATTGGGGCCGGCCCCGCTGGTCCCGCTGATCGCGTGGTGAATGTGATTCCCCGCCGTGATTGACGGGAGTGAACATTTGGGGGGGAACTTCCGTTCCCCCTTCAGACGTGACGAGACCTTTCGCATCTGGTGGGAATCCACCGTGGTTGAGCATGATCTTGTCACGTCTGAAAATACCCCATGTCAGCGTCACGTCTGTTCCGTGACCACGGCCCGGAATCGTCGGCCATGCTCGCCGCCGATTCCAGGCCATAGTCAATCTCCCGGGGGGCGGGCAGGCTGTTGGGGAAGCGTGGGGGGCGGGGCTGTGCGGCCGCATGTAGCGCCGCGCAGCCCTGCCCCCTAACCAGATTCCCTGCCGTGATCAGCCGACACGTCTGTTGACGTGCCGATATTGATCCCGGCGGGAAATCAATAGGGTGATTCCATGATGGGGCGAATGCCAACCCGTCACGTCTGAAAATACCCATACTGTGGTTGCTTAAAACTTAGGCTCTATGCACCCACACTTTGCCTTGGTCTTTCAGCCACAATCCTCTTCCTTTGCAGGTTGAGGGCAACACTAAAGCTAGGATGACACACTCCTCTCTGTCCAATATTACATTGTTACTCTACTTCCAATGTGGGAAGAATTTCTCTTTTTTTTACTTATATTCCAAATCTCCATTCTGTGGCACGAGATCAAGTACATCTCCCCACTGCACAAGTGACTAAGAGCATGTAAATATTCCAACATGAAACAACTAGATGGACTAGTTGTGCTGTCCTTACATTTAAATTTATTTTATTTGGGATCACCACCTACTCTAACCCACTACTTATTTCTCACACCCCAACCAACTAACCACCACTTCACTCTGAATTCAGCTCCCCCCAGTTTAATCCACTAGCTTCCAACTGGCCTCTACTACTACCCAATAAACCCCACTCACCTCCCAAACAATCACAAGACTTCTGTCCACTATAATAACCATAATTTCTCATAGCAAATACATCTACAAGTGTGTGAAATGACAACTCCCATGCCCTCAAAAAAAGAAAACCCAGGAGAGAAGGTGTACTAAAACACAATGGGTAATAGAGACTAGAACAACAAGGGAGTAGCTATGGTACTTACTAGCATTATAGTAGTGTTCCCCATAGTCTCCTATCACTCCTCCCAATCACTGACATCACCCAAATATTGACATTCCACCCATTTCTTATGGCATTCCTCCTATTATTCCACCAAGTTCCTTCCTGCTGTACTCAATCCCTATGGCCTCCTTCCTGTCATTCCACTGTCTCTCCGTGCTGCCTTTGCTATTTCACATCCACTTTCTTCCCCAGTTCCAAAGATGCATCTCCATTGTATCATTTCACAGTTAATGAGATACAATTTAATTTCAAATTAGCACTAATGTTTCCCCCATTCCTTCCATTGGCCATTCCATGGATTTCATGTCAGTGGGTATTTTCAGACGTTACGAGATCACAGTCAACCACAGTGAACCATGCTCAATCCCATGGCGGGACCAAAGCGCCCTGAACGTCTGTTTGGCAGCCACCAGATGTTCACCATGCTCAGTACCCACATGGGGTCAATTTCAACCATGCTTCCCGGGCTCCCCGCGGGACGAGCTCCGAAAGCGTGGTCAAAGTGATTCCTGCTGGGAAACAACAAAAAGTAACGTCTGGACGGCAGTCACCAGTCAGGATCAAAGAAAATTATTCCCAACCGGGGTCAAAGCATGCAGCGTCGCTGCCAGGCAACTGGCAACAACACAGACCGGGGAGGGAGATTTAAAGGACAATCAGCAGCAGGGAAACATGGCGGTATGGAGCAAGGAGGGAGGAGGAGAGCGGCGGGAGAGAGAGCGAGGGAGGAGGAGGAGGCAGTGGCAATGGTGGAGGGAGCGCAGGTGCAGGGGGGAGAGGAGCGGGTCGTGCTGCACATGGAGGTGGTGGAGGGACAGCAGCAGCAGGAGTCGCAGGTGCAGTCGGGACAGGCCGCCCCAGGGACATCAGCCGGACCGAGGCAGGAGGCGCCCCGGAAATGAGTAAGGGAACCCATGGGGAGGGGAACAGGGAGCACAGAGGCATCTGGGGGGGGGGACGGGGCCCAGCAGGGCACCCGGCAGGGAGGGGGGGACAGGGGGAGGGTCCCGGGAAGGGACAGAATGGAACCCAAGCAGTAAAACACCCCTCTGTGCCGCCCACAGATATGGAAATGGGCCCGGGTGGATGAGCCCCTGGAGGACACAGGCCCGGGCAGAGGAGGAGACGGAGGAGGAGGTGGTGGAGGAAGACGAGGACAATGAGGAGGTCGAGGAGGAACCACGGGGAGAAGGGGGAGATGGGCCTACCACCGAGGGGGCCAGTGGGGACTGCAGGAGACCCTGGACTTCATACAGAGCTGGGGGACTCTGGAGTACCAGCTGGAGCTCACTCTCAACCAGCGCAACGAACATGTCTACCGGGACATAGTGAGTGACATGGAGGCGGCAGGGCATCACCGGACCATCAAACAGTGCCGCTCAAAGGCCAAAGAACTCAAGAGGGGGTACAAGGCCATATGGGACAATAGCGCGCGGTCCGGCCACAGAGCCCGGACCACCCCCTTCTACGATGCCCTGGAACGCATCCTTCATACGAAGGGGTCCATCGTTGCCCCACGCCTAGTGGGGTGCACTCTGGTCCAGGACAGGGAACGGGCCAAGGTATCCCCTCCCCTCGCTGCCCCACAAGAAGGCACCAGATCCAGGGCCCCGGAAACCCAGGAGGAACGTCCCGGGACCTCCGGCACCAGCAGGCCCCCCCCCGGACAGGAACCCCAACAGTCAGCTCCTCCAGGCCAGGCAGGCAGAGTTTGAGGCTGACACCCTCAGTACCCTCAGCCAGTGGTCCTGGGGGGAAACACTCCGGCATGGAGGGGCCGGCCTCGGTGGGATCAGAGACCAACATAGAGGGTAAGCGAGCAGCCAGGGGAGGGGGGAAGGGCCGGGCCCAGGGGGGAGACACAGGCCGGATCTGGCCCCAGGGGCCCTGCAAATGTCGGGATGGGGGCCCGCGGCCCACCCAACCCCTGGGCACCCCTCCACCAACCCCTCCATCATGCACACACAGGGCACAGGACACTCCAGCAATGGACCCATGCGGCCGAGGAGGGGGGCGCCTAGGAGGCCAGGCAGCAGCAGGAGGGAGGCAGCCATAGAGCAGTCCCTGGAGCGGGTGGAGGCGAGGGACCAGAGGCTCCAGGCGGAGGTGCGCCTGGAGCGGAGGCGGAAGCGCCACGAGCACAGCAGGCAGGTGGAGGCGATCAGGCAGCTGGAGCGCTCTCCATCGATGCCATGGTGCGGGAGCACACCGCTAAAATGGACAGGTCCCATGACATTGGGACCTCCTTGCTCCTGCATGCTGGCATACTATGTACCTATGTCATGGCTCCATCCCCCCCCTGGCCGCACAGCTGTCCCAGGCCCCCTGCCGGGCCCCACGGCGCCCCCGCCCTCTCCCCAACCCCCTCCTCAACCGCACCAGCCGCCTCCATGTCCGCAGGGTCCTTGCATCTGCCTCCCCTGGCCCCTGGCCACCCAGAGGGTGCATCCACCCAGGCGGGCCCCGATACACCCGGGACCACTCCCACCACCACCTGCTGCCCTTCCGGCCAGTGAGGTGGCCCAGAACACTGACAGGGACACGGACAGTGAGGGGGAGGTGAGCTCACAGAGCTCGGTGTCAACCACCGGGCGGCCGAGGGGCCGACCCCAGACATGCTGGGGGAGGGGGGCCAGGGGGAGGGCAGTGTGAGGGGGGGCACCAGTGCGGGTTGGGGTGGTGGTGGGTGTGAGGGCGCACATGTATATAGGGTGACAATAAATGGGTTAAATGAATCCCTGTCTCCTGTGCTACTATCTGGGTGATGGGGGCTGGGGGGGCATGCAGGGGCAGGGCCCCGGGGCCCCGGGGGCACCACAGGGGTGGTGTGGGTGGTGCTCTCCCTCACACCCCGGCCTCGTGGCTGATGTGCCTCACCAGGACATCCCAGATGTGCTTGGCATAACAGTACTCTCGCGGGTTGTTAGCATTTACATATGGGGCACTGGGCCTGGGAGACGGCTGGGCTCCGGATATTCCAGGGCAGCCCCCTCAGTCTTGCACACGTTGTGCAGCACACAGCAGGCTCCTATCACCAGGGCAGAGGTCCCCACAGTGTAGTCCAGGCGGCCTGTGAGGCTCCTCCAGCACTGCTTGAGCACCCCGAAGGCCCGCTCCACCACGGTCCTTCTGGAACACAGGTGGGAGTTGTAAAGCGCCTCCACAGGGTTCTGGGGGACCAGGTACACCTTCATGAGCCACTGGGTGAGGGGATAGGCTGGGTCCCCCAGGATACAGGGGGGCATCGGGACCCCCTCGATCCAGGACATCCCCGTGTCAGCAAAGTCCCCCCGGAACATCCTGGCATAGAAGGGGGAGATGGTCATGATCCTGGCATCATGACTGCGCCCAGAGTTGCCCGTGAAGATGTCTATGANGGGAACAGGGAGCACAGAGGCATCTGGGGGGGGGGACGGGGCCCAGCAGGGCACCCGGCAGGGAGGGGGGGACAGGGGGAGGGTCCCGGGAAGGGACAGAATGGAACCCAAGCAGTAAAACACCCCTCTGTGCCGCCCACAGATATGGAAATGGGCCCGGGTGGATGAGCCCCTGGAGGACACAGGCCCGGGCAGAGGAGGAGACGGAGGAGGAGGTGGTGGAGGAAGACGAGGACAATGAGGAGGTCGAGGAGGAACCACGGGGAGAAGGGGGAGATGGGCCTACCACCGAGGGGGCCAGTGGGGACTGCAGGAGACCCTGGACTTCATACAGAGCTGGGGGACTCTGGAGTACCAGCTGGAGCTCACTCTCAACCAGCGCAACGAACATGTCTACCGGGACATAGTGAGTGACATGGAGGCGGCAGGGCATCACCGGACCATCAAACAGTGCCGCTCAAAGGCCAAAGAACTCAAGAGGGGGTACAAGGCCATATGGGACAATAGCGCGCGGTCCGGCCACAGAGCCCGGACCACCCCCTTCTACGATGCCCTGGAACGCATCCTTCATACGAAGGGGTCCATCGTTGCCCCACGCCTAGTGGGGTGCACTCTGGTCCAGGACAGGGAACGGGCCAAGGTATCCCCTCCCCTCGCTGCCCCACAAGAAGGCACCAGATCCAGGGCCCCGGAAACCCAGGAGGAACGTCCCGGGACCTCCGGCACCAGCAGGCCCCCCCCCGGACAGGAACCCCAACAGTCAGCTCCTCCAGGCCAGGCAGGCAGAGTTTGAGGCTGACACCCTCAGTACCCTCAGCCAGTGGTCCTGGGGGGAAACACTCCGGCATGGAGGGGCCGGCCTCGGTGGGATCAGAGACCAACATAGAGGGTAAGCGAGCAGCCAGGGGAGGGGGGAAGGGCCGGGCCCAGGGGGGAGACACAGGCCGGATCTGGCCCCAGGGGCCCTGCAAATGTCGGGATGGGGGCCCGCGGCCCACCCAACCCCTGGGCACCCCTCCACCAACCCCTCCATCATGCACACACAGGGCACAGGACACTCCAGCAATGGACCCATGCGGCCGAGGAGGGGGGCGCCTAGGAGGCCAGGCAGCAGCAGGAGGCAGCAGATGAGGCACACTGGAAGGGGGAGGGCCCGGGGGGAAGGGTATGGGAGAAACCCCCTGCTGGGCCTCCGAGATCTGGGCCCATCCCAGGGCCGGGGGCGCGTGCACGGTTCGATAACTGACCACCCCTCTGTACTCCTACAGGGCAGCCAGGGCACCCACGGTCACCCGGGCCCGTCCCCCCAGCAGAGCGGATGAGGGAGCACCGGGCACCGGTCCGCCGCCGGAGAGAGGACCAGGCAGAGGAGATTGTCCGGACCTCGGCGGAGCAGGGGCAGCAGATGATTGCAGCCGTGGACAGGATGGAGGCAGCCATAGAGCAGTCCCTGGAGCGGGTGGAGGCGAGGGACCAGAGGCTCCAGGCGGAGGTGCGCCTGGAGCGGAGGCGGAAGCGCCACGAGCACAGCAGGCAGGTGGAGGCGATCAGGCAGCTGGAGCGCTCTCCATCGATGCCATGGTGCGGGAGCACACCGCTAAAATGGACAGGTCCCATGACATTGGGACCTCCTTGCTCCTGCATGCTGGCATACTATGTACCTATGTCATGGCTCCATCCCCCCCCTGGCCGCACAGCTGTCCCAGGCCCCCTGCCGGGCCCCACGGCGCCCCCGCCCTCTCCCCAACCCCCTCCTCAACCGCACCAGCCGCCTCCATGTCCGCAGGGTCCTTGCATCTGCCTCCCCTGGCCCCTGGCCACCCAGAGGGTGCATCCACCCAGGCGGGCCCCGATACACCCGGGACCACTCCCACCACCACCTGCTGCCCTTCCGGCCAGTGAGGTGGCCCAGAACACTGACAGGGACACGGACAGTGAGGGGGAGGTGAGCTCACAGAGCTCGGTGTCAACCACCGGGCGGCCGAGGGGCCGACCCCAGACATGCTGGGGGAGGGGGGCCAGGGGGAGGGCAGTGTGAGGGGGGGCACCAGTGCGGGTTGGGGTGGTGGTGGGTGTGAGGGCGCACATGTATATAGGGTGACAATAAATGGGTTAAATGAATCCCTGTCTCCTGTGCTACTATCTGGGTGATGGGGGCTGGGGGGGCATGCAGGGGCAGGGCCCCGGGGCCCCGGGGGCACCACAGGGGTGGTGTGGGTGGTGCTCTCCCTCACACCCCGGCCTCGTGGCTGATGTGCCTCACCAGGACATCCCAGATGTGCTTGGCATAACAGTACTCTCGCGGGTTGTTAGCATTTACATATGGGGCACTGGGCCTGGGAGACGGCTGGGCTCCGGATATTCCAGGGCAGCCCCCTCAGTCTTGCACACGTTGTGCAGCACACAGCAGGCTCCTATCACCAGGGCAGAGGTCCCCACAGTGTAGTCCAGGCGGCCTGTGAGGCTCCTCCAGCACTGCTTGAGCACCCCGAAGGCCCGCTCCACCACGGTCCTTCTGGAACACAGGTGGGAGTTGTAAAGCGCCTCCACAGGGTTCTGGGGGACCAGGTACACCTTCATGAGCCACTGGGTGAGGGGATAGGCTGGGTCCCCCAGGATACAGGGGGGCATCGGGACCCCCTCGATCCAGGACATCCCCGTGTCAGCAAAGTCCCCCCGGAACATCCTGGCATAGAAGGGGGAGATGGTCATGATCCTGGCATCATGACTGCGCCCAGAGTTGCCCGTGAAGATGTCTATGAACCTCCCCCGGTGGTCCACAACCGCCTGCAGCTGCAGGGAGTGATATCCGTGCCTGTTGACATACTCTATGGCCTCAGCTGCAGAGGGGTGGAGGATCTCGATGTGCGTGCTGTCCATGGCGCCCATGCAGTTGGGGAAGCCTCCAGCCGCAAAACCGGCCATCACGGCCCTCTGGTCCACCAGTTGGATAGTTCTGTCCAGGATCACCCCCTCCACCGCCTCGCAGACATCCCGGAGAATACAGGCAACGGTGCTCAACCCGACCCCGAAGTGCTCGGAGATGGACTGACAGGAGTTGGGCGTTGCCAGGGCCCACACCCCAATGGCCACCTGCTGGATCATGGGGATGGGTGCCCTCATGGAGGTGTGCTTGCGCTCTAGCCAGGGCGTGAGGAGCTCTGCGAGCCGCAGCAAGGTGAGCTTGTCCATCCTGAAGTGGGCCCTCCAGGTGGCCTCATCCCAGTGGGCCAGAGCCCAACCCCACCAGCCCTGGGTCCGCTCTGCGACCCACAGCCGCCGGTCGATGGGCATAGCGAGCATGACTGCCCGGCACAGGGCCTCTGCCCCCCTTTGGAGGCACCTGGCCACCTCTCGGATCACTGTGGGCCATCTCCGGCCCTGGCTCACGGCCTACTGGTCTGCCCCAGACACCCTCTGTGCCCTGAGATGGGCCAGTGCCCGCCTGCGGCCATGGTGGGCCCTGCGGGTCTGCACAACACTCCCAGCCACGTGCACCCGCATCTGGACGCCCGTGTGCACCTCTGTGGTCTGGATGCGCTGCTGATCCATGTGGACATGATACCACTCACCCGCGACTGCTAGGAACATGCAGTAGGCACGTGCCCTGTCCCGCTCCATGCTGTTGCTGGCCCAAGGGGGTGGTGATGTGTAATGCCGGGCCGGGAATGGGAAGGGTCGGCGGTTGACCCACCCCCAGGTGCCCTGCCTTCCCTGTGTGGGGCGGGTGTGCCTGGGAGTGCTATAGGGTGCACCTGCTGGGCGAGCGTGAGGCCAGGCGCCAGGCTGGGCACGTGTGGCTGTGCGTTCCTGTTGCAGCTGCATGCCTTCTGTCATCAACCCATTCCCCCCCTCTCCCTGTTAGCTACACCGTGTCCTTGGAGGCCTGATTAGATGGCCTGGCTGGACGCTTGTGTCCTGCAGCTGTGCCGGGTCCACGTCCCATGCCTGGCTCTGCAGCTATACATTGTTGCGGCCCGTGACCACCTCGCCTGTCCTTGGGACCCCTTGGAAACCACCACCCCACCGGCCCCATGGTGTCCACCTGCCCCCCTGTCCATGGTGTTATTCTCCCTGTGTAGCTGGACCATGTCTGGTTGTGCTTCCACCGGGCTCCCGCTTCCCGGCCCCCATGGGGCCCCCATAGTTGGGCCTTCATGAGATCATGTCCCTGTGTGAACTGTGGCATACCCCAGCCGTGCAGTTGCTCCTGGGTCACCCAGACAGCCAGTCAGGTGCTTATGCGAGCCTGAACTCTGGGCTTCGCTACTTCGGCTATGAGGCAAGCACCCGGGATTGCCACCTGCATGCAGCGACTCTGGGACTGGTTCCCTTTCCCGATGGGCGCATCCCAGAGATGAGGTGTTCCTATGTGACCTGGTCTGTGGCTGAGACCGTGTCTGCGCTGTCTGTGTGCAGCCTGTCCGCCTACACGCTGTGCCTTGAGGAGAGGGGCCCTGCCTTGGCCATGTCCTACTTTGGCTGTATCCACGGGGCCCGTGGGTACCAGTGCTCCTGTGGGGTGGTGTATCACCGGCTGTTGGAGCTGGATCAGCTTCCTTGGCCCCCTGCTGCTGACTGCTGTGCGTCGGAGCCTTCCGCGGCGGAGCTGTCGGTGCTGTCGGACGTGTGGTCCCGTTCTGATGTGCAGTTTGGGCTGTCCATGCAGGATCCCTTTGAGGCCTACTACCTGATCGCCCATCACATGTCCTTGTTGGGGTACCGACGAGGCATGATCCATTGGCCCCACGTGGTTCAACGTGCAGGGCTCCCAGCCCCTGGCCCTGTGGTGGTCCCCAGAAGCTGGCTTTGAGTCCATGGGTGCCTCCCGGCCCCTGGTTGCCTGTCCCCATGTGGGCTCTGGCTCCCACCCGAGGTGCAGGTTCCGCTGATGGCTCCCTCCCTGCTGTCTCTGGCGATCGTCTGTGCTGTTTGCTTCCTGGGGTGCATCTGGCCCTGGCTGTGGAGCCGGGCCCCCTCTGGGGGTTCCCCCCCATCTCCCTGTGCACCCGGAATTCTCCTGCATGGTTGCCTTCTCTGGATCCTGGGTCCGGCTCTCTGCATTGCCTTCACAACTTGCCTGGGTCCCGCTGGGTATCATCGGCCACCTGCGCCCCTCCTGTGGCCCCTGCCCCCGCTTGGGTGCCTGTGTGACCTCTGGGTTCAGGGGTCCCTGCACTGCCCCTCCCGGCTTCCTGCAGGGGTGTGTGTGCGCCTATGGGCCTGCAGCCCTGCACTGGCACTCCTGCCTGGCCCCCCTCGCCCCCTCGGCAGTGTGTGGGGTCAGAGTGTGCCTGCAGGAACGTTCCCGGCCCACGCCCGGGTCTGTGTGGGCTCCCGCTGTGCCTTGGGACCATGCTCCTAGGGCCCCCCCATTCCGGGACTGCCTGTGTGTTGGACTTCCAGCCGTTTGGTTGCTTCCCCCCAAGGCACCTCATCTCGTGTGTCTGCTGGACACGACGGCCGTGGCCGGACTGTTCAGGGCACCCTTCCCCCATCCTAACTGTCCTGCGCATGCTGGGACCTGCTTTGTCGCTCTCCTGTGCCGGGATGTTCCGGCTCTCTTCGTGTCCCTTCCTGGGCATGGGGGAGCTTCCTTCCTCCTTCCTGCACACACCGAGTCTTGGGGCTTGGTATAGCTCTGGGCCTTACCTGTGTTTCCAAATAAACCAACTTGAACATGCTTATGTCATGTGTCCTGCCTGCTTCTTACTGCTTGGGTACTGACCCCCTCTGTGACAGCTGCATTGGGCTACTGGATGCATGGCTCTCCCGCTCTGTGCATTTTCACCCCTGTGTTGTTGGGGGGTCCCGTGTGGCCTGTTATGATGTGGGGGTTGTGGTCCCGGTTGCCTGTGTCCTGCCCTGCCCCTGTGCCATTTCCCCCCCCTCCCATGTTCCACCCCCCCCTTTGCCCGGTGTGCCGTGTGTGCGGTATGGTCCCGCGTGTCTTCCCTTCCCTTCCCTTCCAGTCCCGTGTGTGTGTGTATGTGTGTGTGTGTGTGTGTGTGTGTGTGTGTGCCCGGGTGTGTGCTTGTGCTGTGTGTTCCGTGGTGCCCCCGTTGTCCGCGTGCCTGTTGTGTGTGGTACCCGGGCTGCTCTTCTCCCTCCTCCCTCCTCTCTTCCTGTTTTCCTTGTGTGGGCATTTCCTTTTGTGCCTTGTGGCTTCGTTTGCCCTTGGGCGGCCATGTCTGTGTCCCACCCCTTCCCGGTGGCTTGTGGGTGTTTTGACCATGGCCGGGGATCGGCATATGTCTGTTGTGCTGCCCCGGTCCGTGATCTGGTGGCCCGATTCTCTGTCGTGGTCCCCGTCCCGTAACATCTGTTCGGGGCTTTTATTGACCACGGGGGGTGGTTGTTCATTCACCCCCCACCGGGGATTCGCTGTGGTGAATCAGCCCAGCGTAATGTCTGAAAATACCCAATCTCTACCCACATTCTAAATAAACACTTACATAGCATTCTCCCCAGTCTTAGTGTTGCCCCCAACCTGCAAAGGAAGAGAATTGGGCTGAAAGACCAAGACAAAGTGTGGGTGCATGGAGCCTAAGTTGTAAGCGAGCACAATATGTGACACCATACAACAACTTCACTGCTTACAAGGTGTGCAAGTTAAGGCTAGAGCCTTAACATACAATTTCCTGGTTTGTTAAAGTTTGCTTGATGTGAATCCGCCTTAACTAGGTTTTTTAAACTGTAGTTTTTTTGTTTGTCTATATATATTAATGAGTTGGTTAGGTCCCTCCCCCAGGAGGCTCCATGGCCTGTACCGCAGTTAACGACTCACTATTTGCATGCATTACAGAACTAGTTGCGCTGTCAGGTTGGGATGGAGAGAGCTTGACTGGCTGCCTGAAATGCTGCTTCCACAATCAATGCTGCTTGTGTCTGGCCCTGAACCTCCACTGCAACTCTGAGCCTGGGGGAGAGGCACTGAAACTGCCCACCCCTGCAGCACTTCCCTGGGCTCCTTCCCTGCACACCTCTGGCTCCTCTCACCCCCCACCTCCGCTGCAAACTCTGAGACTGGGAGAGAGGCACTGAAACTGCCTGCCCCTGCAGCACTTCCCTGGCTCCTTCCCTGCACACCTTTGGCTCCTCCCTCCCCTCCACTGCAAACTCTGAGCCTGGGGACAGAGACACTCTTGGCTCCTCTCACCCCCACCCCCTATCTCCGCTGCAAACTCTGAGCTTGGGGGCAGAGTCCCTCTTGGGCAGTACCAGATTTTCCCATGATTTTTTGCCACATTATGCAGAGAATTTCAATTGCTACGGGACGAGGACTGAAATGGGGCAAGGAACTTGCACAGGCTCATGGGAATTTGAAAGCGATCCTGGCATCTTCCCCAGTTGTAGCCAACCCAGATGGGGAAGCACTGTTCAACCTGTTTATCACTGTGGAAACTGTCAACATTGGGGTGGCCATGACTCAGCTGTTTGGGTCAGATCACTTGTCAGTGGCATTCACCTCCTGGCTGTTGTCCACTGTGGAGCTGAAATATGGCCAGTGTGAAAACCTTTCAGAAACACTATAAAACTATAAAAGATTGCATGAAAAACAAGTATTTTGGGAGTGTTTACATTGCTGTAAAATGATTAAACATAAGAAGTCTGAAAGTAAAGCCCTGGGAAATGTTTTTAAAATTCTACCTTTATTTTCCCCCTGGTGTATTCAGTCAGCCCACAAACTGTCCAATCATCAATCCAATCAAAAGTGTAAGAAAGCCTTTCAAATATCAGATCTCACAGGGATGGGAAACATAATTCAAAGAGGCTGTACCATAGCAAAGGGCAGGACTTACAGTCATACTTCTCCATCGTAGCTATTTCTCAGCTATTTCTTCTCCATTATCAATGTATCTGCAAAGTCTCATCCAGTATCTGCAAAGTCTCATCTCACCTTTCTGGACAGTGAATGGCATGGTTAACCCAGTTTGTCTGTGCCAGAAATTAGAATAATCTATTGCCTACTGCAATGTTTTTGTTAATTAATTTGCAGACCAAAATCACTTATTCAGAATGTGGGTGCTGCTACTTTGACTGCAGAGTCAGGGTTTGGGGTTGTGGAAGCTCAGCCTTGTCCTGTTTGCATCAGTTTCAATTAGTGTTACAGTTACCCATGGATGCAGAGGAAGTACTTGGAGCAATGTGGGCAACCAGTTGTGAATGATTTCATTTATTTTAACAATTTATACCCCGCCCCCTCCTGCAAAAGCAGCTCAGGATGGCTAACAAACATCTAAAAAATTGATAAAGTGCAAACAATATAAAATCATATAAATCATAAAACACTCAAAGTATAAAAATACAGCATAAATATACAACAGAACAAAACAACCAAAACAACAACAAAAACCTCCCAAACCCCCCAGCCTCATCCATCTCCCTCGCCAAACGCCAGACAGAACAGCCAGGTCTTGCACATCCATCGAAAAGAGGAGAGGTACGGGCCACCCGTGCCTCAGCTGGAAGAGAGTTCCACAGCCTCAGTGCCGCCACCGAGAGTGCCCTCTCCATTGTCGCCCCCCGAGAAACCCAGGGGACCTCGAGGAGGGTGCTCCCCAATGACTGCAGGGGCCGATCCAGTGCTCGGGGAGTGAGGTAGTCCCACAGATGCCTAGGCTGTATAGGACTTTAAACATCTTGAATTGGGCCCAGAAGACAATAGGCAGCCAGGGCAGAGCTCAGAGCACAGGTATTATGTGCTCCCTGTGCCCAGTCCATCTAAGGAGCCAGGCTGCCGCATTCTGCACCAGCTGCAGGTTCCAAGCCGTCACTAGGGCTGATGTGGCAGCAGCTGTTACCACGCCGCGATTCCATTCCGCCATTTCGGAATTGTCCACGCCACACTATGGCTTTTCTGCGGACATTCCACTAATTCCGCTGGCATTCTGCAAATTTCAGAATTGTGGGAAAATTGCGGAAACTGTCAGAAAACCACTGTTCTGCTATATTGTGGCACTGGCAGAATGGCAGAAGTAGAAAAAATGTCATGTTTCCGCTATTTTGCGAAGCCTGTGGAAGTAGCGGAATGAAATTAGCGGAACTGCGGAAGTAGCAGAATGAAACTAGTGGAATGAAAGCCTCTGCCATGCTATACCACTAATTGCGGAAACGCTGTTTCCGGCGGAAATAGCTACTGCTGCGACATTCTGCTACAGCCCTAGCCATCACCATGGGTAGCCCCACATAAAAGCGTGTTGCTGTAGTCCAGTCTAGAGGTAATGAAAGCATGGACGATGGTGCTAGGTCAGAGCCCGAGACATATGGCCGAAGCTACCGCACCAGCCAAAGCAATTAGATCCTAGCTAGTGAAAGCCAGCCAGGAGATGTTGGGGCCATTGCTGGCTGGGATTGTCAGTGCCTCCTTTTGGGAGGGTAGGGTGTCAGAGATCCTCAAGCCATCTCTGGTTGTTGACTCCCTGACTCAAACGTGGGTATTACCTGTGGGTGGTAAGTGTGCTACCCATTTTAGTTCTAGTGTGGAATGATAAGGAAGGCACAATTGAGTGGGTGGAATGACAAGAGAATGACTGGAATGAGAGGGAGGAGACTAAGGAGTGGGTGGAATAACAAGTTTTTGTTTAGAATGAGTAAAGCCATGACAAGGTTCTGGATGAAATAAGTGATTGGGAGTGTAGCAGGTATGATGCCTTGTCCCCGACCAGTTCCCCTTCTTATCAACCCTACTGTCCCAGGAGCCTGACTAAAACCCCAGTCACCAGCCCTTTGGCCGCTTTAATGTAGTCTTTCACCCATTGAAGCAGCTTCCTTTAGCCCTGCTGAAGCTAGCATGGACTTCGGTGCTCACCTTGAGGTTGTTCCTCATTCAGTCAGGTCTGGAGTCCCAACTTAACAAGCTCTCAGTACTGGACCAGGTTCGCCAAGGCCACTAACTTTCTGTGCTGGCTCCAGACTCCAGTTTATGAATGTGCAGCTAAACTTCGTATCTTTGTTCAGCTCTCAACCCTGGATTTCACAGCCCTGTTAATTGTCAAGGCAGATTAGTGCATTAGCACGTACACCAATACACAAGATTTGCAATCACATGCTCTCTTCCAGCCTTTTAAAGATGCTTTCAGGTACATGTGAAAGCAGCCAAAGTTGTAAGCGAGCAAAATATGTGAGACTGTCTTTACTGCTTACATGACATGGAAGTTCAGGAGGGAGCCTTAAGTTACACTGCTTACATGACATGGAAGTTCAGGAGGGAGCCTTAAGTTACAATTTTCATCCTTTTTGAAGCATGGTAAACTTATAAGAGCCTAAACTCCTCTCTTAAGCTAAAGGTTTTTTGATCCTATAAATAGAGAGCAGATTTGCAGTTGCTGCTTTAACTAGTCTGGTCAGTAAGAACTAACTATTGGCATGCTTAGTCTATTTGAAGATTATCTTACGCCACAGAAACTTCTGTTCATTCAGTGTGTCTACTTAACAAGTAGGCTACTGTAATGGGAACAAAGATGTCAGAATCTCACCACAAACCAGGATCTAATTCTACAGTCAGCACTGGAAAGGAGATTCATTTTAAGCTGGAAATGTGCATTACCTAACAAATTAGTGTTTAATGGTGATTTAATTAAGATATTCTCGAATATAACTTGGTATTTCTTTGAAAGATTAGGTAAAGTTTTGGTGCTGGTGGTGTAAAATGTAGTATTCTCGTCAAATATTTCACATCCCTTAAGGTTCACATAGACCTATTATGGGATATTTAAATTTTAAATGTAGATATAGCATCTACAAGTAATGGGAAACAAGAAAAAGGAACCGCAAATAATGGAGAGTATGTGAGAACATAAAAAATACTGTTTGCTTGTTTTTCTGCAGATAATGCAGAAGTGAAGGTGGGAGAGTACAATGCTGTGGCAGATACACTGGAAATGAACAACACCACCATCAAATTCTCAGGTAAGACAGGAGACTGAACAGATGCACAGGGAAGGTTTGGATGCTGGAGAATTTGCAGACTGCGTGCTATAAACATATCTCATTATTCTGTCACTGAGAAGAAAAAAATGGCTACCAAATCATAACCTGGACATCTGGGAAGGGGATCAATATTTATTTAGTTATTTATTTAATATATTTATATCCCGCCCCTCCTGCAAACAGCTCAAGGCTATTTTAATCTGATGCAGATTCTAAAAGGCAAGGCAAGGACATGTCTTAGGAGACAGTAACAACATTTCTAATGTCTGTGTCTGTGTCACTCTAGTGCCACCATTTTAAATGATGTGTGGCAATGGTTATTGTTCATTGGAGGGATGAGTCAGCAAATATAGGGCAAGGAGAAAAAGGAGGGGGCATATAACTCTATATAAAGAGGGAATGTGGTTGCACTGAATTCCAGAAAGAAAGAAGTGGCAGGTTTGTTGAAGTTAACTGCCACTTCCTTCTTTCTGGAAGATATAAGGAGGGAAAGAATAAAAGAGGTGTCATGGTGCGGGGTCTATTATAGATCTCCTAATCAGGCAGAAGAGGTGGATGAGCCATTCTTTGAGCGGGTAGCTAAAGTTGCTAAAACGGTGAGGTGGCAATAATGGAGGATTCAACTATCCTGCATCTGCTGAGAGGATAATACAGTGGATGCTGGATTATCCAAAAACTTCTTGTCGTGCGTAAGGGACAACTTTCTCTTTCAGAAGGTTGAGGAAGCAACCAGAGAGGTCAGCTATTTGAGATCTGATCCTCACAAACAGAGAAGAATAGGGGTGTGCATGTTGTTTTTGTTATATCAATAACAAAAACAAAATGTGTCATTTTTTGTATTGTTATTGCAATAACAAAAATAACAAAAAATAATAACACAATCAATAATGATAACAAAAGCTGTTAGTGATTTTGTTATTGCCTAGCAGCCTGGCAGGTGTTTTTTGGAGAGAAATATGGTAAGAGGAGGAAGGAGCAGACATTTTGGAGCCAGAAACCGTGTTAACTCTTGAACTGGGCCTGTGATGGGATGGGAAGGACCTGATGGATGTAATCGCTGGCCAATGAGCAGCGCAAGCAGGTCCCATGCAGTTGAATGGCACCCTGTGATTGCTCAATGCCTCCTGCCTCCCAGACCCCACTGCAACCCTTTATATTGCAGGGCTGTGCTGCTTGACTCTAGTTTTGGGTTAACTATTGCTATGTCAGGGTGCATTTACAGAATCTGCTGGTGCTTGCACTAAAAATCCTCCCATATATATCCCTACCACCTTACCTTTCCAGTTCTTATTCCTTACCCTTACGTTTTAACAATGATAACAAAAAAATGACATTTCATTATTAACACATTTTAATAATGAAAATGATAACAAAAAATGAAAAATGACATGGGCCCCTGGCGCACACTCCTAGAGAAGAATAAGTTGAAAATGTAAGCATGGTGGACATTCTAGGAGAAAGTGATCATGACATTATAGCATTCACAATACTCAGAAAAGGAAAGAGATTAGCAAATTGCTGGGAATGAATTTTTAAAAAGCAGACTTCAATAGACTCAGAGCTGCAAGGCAAGGTTCCATTGTTGGAGGAACTAAGGCAAATGGAAGTCCAGGAGGCTGGTAATTTCTAAGGAGGAAATATTGGAGGCACAACTACATGCTGACCTTACCTATGAGGAACAAGTATGGGAGGAGTCAAAAGAGTCCATTATTATGGTTGCACCAAGATCTTTTGCAAGACCTTAAAACCAAGAGAGACATACACAGGAAATGGAAGAAAGTATGTGCCACTTCGGGCACATATCAAGTAATGGCATGAGTGTGTCAAGACAAAATCAGGAAGGCAAAGGATATCGGAAACAACAAGAAGGGATTCTACCGATATGTAAAAAGCAAGAGGGAGGCTGAGGAAAGTGTGGGCCCCCTACTCAATGTGGAAAGAATGGTTTTAACAGCAGATGCACAGAAGGCCAAATTGCTCAACAGCTACTTTGTCTCAGTATTCACAAAAAAAGATAAAATGTGACCAGATGCTTAACAAGAAGGACATGGTCAATGAGAGGGAGAGTGTAAGGACCCAGACTTGAACCATTGCCCCATGGGTTCTTTGAGCAGTGGCTGGGTCTGCAACAATAGGCCCTTGCCTCAGGCCCAGACACTCCCCCTCCCACAAGAGCCCTTCCTGCCTTGCTCTTGCCATGCCCCTCCTGTCTGTCTCCCACCCTTGCCACGCCTCCCAGTTTTCTGGTTGGCTGACAGCCAACATATAAAGTTGTCTGGTAGCACCAGGAAGCTGGGCAGAACAACTCACTTTTTTTCTCCTTGTCTTGCTTCAGCCCCAGCCTTGTACCTTGCTCTTGTCTCCAGAACCTTGCTCCTGTTCCTAGCCCCAATCCATCATCTGTGTTTTTACTGCCAGTTTTGTCACGCTTCTAGTCCCAGCCCTGATCCTGTCCCTGCACCCCAAACCCCACATCCACCCACAACCTGGATGCCCCTCAACCCTTATAGAGGGGATGTCAGTCAGGATAAGTAAAGAAGATATCTGGCTAACTTGAATTAATTTAAATTGTAGTGGCCAGACGAACTGAACCCTAAGATCCTGAAGGAACCGGCTAAAGGCATCTTAGAACAGCTAGCAATTATCTTTCAAAACTCATGGAGAATGATTGAGGTCCCAGAGGACTGGAGAAGAGCAAACATTGTGTCTATTTTTAAGAAACTGAAAAAGGATGACCCAGAAAAATAATAGGCTGGACAGCCTGGCCTCAGCACTGGGAAAGATTCCCAAACAAATTATAAAACAATACATTTCTGAACAGCTTGAGGAAAGGAGAGTGATAAGTTATCACTAATAACTAGTAAACAATATGGAACAAATCATGTCAGACAAATCTAGTTCCCTTCTTTGACTGTTGTTAGCTTGGTTGACAAGGAAATATAGTAGACGTAATCGAACAGTATCAAGTTTTGAGGAGACATCAAGTGGCATCCCTCTGGGATCTATCCTGGGTCCAGCTCTCTTCAAAATCTTCATTAATGATTTGGAAGAGGGAGTGGCTAGTATACTCAGCAAATTTGCAGATGACACAAAACTGAGAGAGGTTTAGCATGGTACGTGTAGTGGATAAGGTACTGGACTTGCACCTAGGAGACCAGGGTTCGAATCTCATCCTAGCCAATGAATTCACTGGGTGGTCTTGGGCAAGTCGCTAGGTCTCAGACTCAGTTACCCATCTGTAAAATGGGAATATGTGTGTTTTAACTGCAGAAGCAATGGAGAAATGAATCTGGGAGTTATGATGGATCATAAACTGAACAGGAGTCAGAAATATGATGCTGCCACAAAAAAAGGCAAATGTCATTTTCGGCTGCATTAATAGTTGCATCGTATCCAAGGTCTGAGTTGTTACTGCTGCTTTGTTCGCTGCTGGTGAGACTTCATGTGGAGTACTGTGTCCAGGTTTGGGCACCGCACTTTAACAAGATTGTAGACAAAGTGGTGAATATTCAGGGAGCAAGTAAGATGAGAAAGGAACTAGAGAATAAGTCATATGAAGAAAGGCTGAAAGAACTGGATATGTTTAGCCTTGAGAAAAGAAGTCTTAATAGTTGGGGCTACACCCCTGGCTAGTGGGTGCGGTCAGTAGGATATGGGTCACTCACACCTCCATGACCTGTACATGTACTTCTCTTGAGCTACTGGTGCTGGCCACTGTCAGAGACAGGATGGTGGCCTAGATGGACTGCTGGTCTGACCCAGTATGCCACTATTTATGGTCTTAAAGGAGACATGATAGAAGTTTTCAAATATATAAAAAGATGCCACTGCCACAGAAGGAAGAACAAAAGGGGAATGGACTTAAATTGCAGCAGTGTAGATTTTAGAGATAACCATTTGGATTCAATTGCGGATTTGGATCTGTTATGGATTAAATTGCAGATTAAATTGCAGATTTGGATCTGTTATGGATTTATGGGCCCTGACATGTACTTACTGGCCTCAGAGGAGTTGATTGAAGCTCCACTCTCCTGCTGCTGCTTCTGTGGGGGGCCTCCCAGCAGCATGTGCAAAATGCCACCCTTAACCATAAAGGCGGTGGCCAAAATGATGTCACTGGCATGTCACTGACCTTTTGGTTAAGGGTAGTCGGGGCTGATTTGTGCATGCCATCCTGAGCGCACACCTTAAATGCTTCCATCTCCAATTCTTGTGTAACCGAGGTGATTGTACTAATTATCAAAGTGGCTTGCAGAAATTAAGTTTCCCACCCCTTCTTTCTCCATTTCACCCATGCCCCACTGGCACCAAAGGGGTAGGAGTACAGGTTCCCTCCATTTCATCCATGCCCACACTGGAAGCAAACTGTCCCCTTTCTGAGGGAATGACTGTCTAACAAAACTGGGCACATCATTATAGGCTACAGAGGCCCAAGCAATTGCTGTGCAAGAGGCCTTGTTAACATTTCCAGTCTCGATGGTCATCTAGTACAACCCCCAGCTTGGATGCAGGAAGACTGCCGATACAGTATCCCTGTCCAGGCTTTTTTTGAAAACCTCCATCCTACAACCTCCCTAGACAACTTGTTTCATTGCTGCAGAGCTCTTACTGTCAGCAAGTTTTTCCTAATTATTTAATGTAATCTGCCTTCTTTTATTTCTAATCCTGCCTTCTGTAGCCATGAAGACCAGTTCCTTGCCATCTTCTTAGTGGCAGCCCTTTAGATATTTGAAAACTGCTATCATGTATCCCCTTAATCTCCTCTTCGCTAGGCTAAACATACCCAGTTCCATCAACCTTTCCTCATAAGACTTGCTTTCTAAACCCTTTATCATCTTTGTTGCCCTACTCTGAACCCACTCCAATTTGTAAATGTCCTTTTTAAAGTGAGATGCCCAGAACTGGAACTAATACTCCAGAGGATGTCTGACCAGTGCTGAATAAAGTGGAACTATTACTTCTGCTGAAATGGAAACACTGCTTCTGTTAATGCAGCCAAAAATTGCAATAGCCTTTTCTGCTTCTACATCAAATTGTTAATTCATGTTCAGTTTGTGACCAACCACAATCCCTACATCCTTTTCACATATGCTGCTACCAAGCCAGGTATCCCCAAACCTATACTTGTGAATTTGGTTTTTCTGTCGTAAGTACAGAACTTTACATTTATCTTAGTTGAATTTCAATTTGTTAATTTCAGCCCAGATTTCCAACCTATCAAGATTTTTTTTAAATTTCTATATTCCAGCATGTTAGCCATCCCTCCCAGTTTTGTGTCATCTGCAACTTGATAAGTGTTTCCTGCACTCCTTCATCCAAGTCATTAATAAGATGTTGAATCAAAAGTTGGAAGAGACCTCAAAGGTCATGTAGTCCAAACCCCTGCTCAATGCAAGAAATCCACAGCTACAGAATCCCTGACAGGTGGCCATCCAGCCTCTGTTTGAAAATCTCCAGCGAAGGAGAGCCCACCATTTCCCTAGGCAATTTGTTCTACTGTCAAACAGCTTTTACCATTAGGAAGTTCTTCCTAATGTTTAACTGAAATATGCTTTCTTGTAATTTGGGTCCATTATTGCACATCTTGCCTTCAGGGGCTAGAACAATTCTTTGCCATCAACTGTGTGACATCCCTTCAGGTATTTGAAGAATGCTATCATGTCTCCCCTTAGTCTTCTCTTCTCTAGGCTCCCCCCACTCTTTTACCCCTTCCTCATAAACCCTCACCATCTTTGTTGCCCTTCTCTGAACCTGTTCCAATTTGTCAATGTCCTTTTAAAATGTGGCACCCAGAACTGGCCACAGTACTCTAGGTGAGGTCTGACCAGCTCAGAATACAGTGGAACTTCATGACTTGGAAACTATGCTTCTGTTAAGGCAGCCTAAAACTACATTTGCTTTTTTTTCAGCTGCATCACACTGCTGACTCAGTTTGTGAACAATTATAATCCACAGATCTTTTTTGTATGTATTGCTGCCAAGTAGGGGTGTGCATGTCATTTTCGTTATTGCAATAACAATAATGAAAATTGTCATTTTCATTATCATTATTGCAATAACAAAAATGACAAATAATAATGATGATGAAAATAGAAATGAAAATGACATTTTGTTTTTGACATAAAGGGAAAAAACTGACAAACATATTTCCAGCTGTACCTTTTTTGTTTCTTATTAAATTCTGATGACACTTGGGGAGAGCGTGCCCCCAATGGAGGGCACTATGTGTACCAAGTTGTGAAATGATTAGATAAAGGGAACTGATGTTAGAAGCAATTGAATGTTGTGCTTTTAAGAAAAGCTCCATACACATTCATGGCTACAACTTTTTTATCTTCCATCCAATTTGCATAAAACCTGTGAATAGTATGTCCCTCCACAAGTTTAACACTTCTGCCAACGTTCAGAAAGATTGGGTAAAGGGTTCTGATGGTATAAGACATTAACTTCAGAATACATTTCCAGTTGTAATATTTGTATATTCCATTCTGTTTACAGGACATTTGTCAGGCTTGTATCATATACCTTCCCTGTCATCTCTGCCAAACTACAGGACAATTTGATAAACGGTCCCAATTTTATAAGTAATTGAAGTTGTCCTCTTTAAGACCATTATTCAGGTAAATAGCAGCACATGCAGTGCCAGTCAGAGGCAGGCACCTGGCATGGCAGGGGGAGGGAGGCTGTAGGAGGGAGGATGTGGAGCAAACCAAAAGACTGATAAACGTATTCACTAGCCACTTACTGCATGCTTCCAGCACTACAGGACCAATCGGTAGTGGCTTTGAGGCAGGCATAGAAGGGACATAACTGGAACTTTGGAGATAGCATCCCAGAAATCAGGAGACATAGTTTACGCATCCAGGCTGGCCAATTATTTTCACAATTACTGCAGCACTGTGACAGAGGACATACGAGAATCTCTATTGACTCTTTCCTAAACAGATGCTTATGACTTCCCAGTAACAAGTGGGGAACGAGATGTTGGGATGGTCACAGCACAGAATGAGGGTATTTGGTTGACATTTCTGCTGGTCAATTGGCATCACAAACCAATCTTATACCACAGTGACACATAAGAGAATCCCTGGCATAGGCACCTTCTCTGCATATGCTGTGCAGGCATATAAAATTGGGACCCTTTATCACATCTTTCTGATATTTGGCAGAGATGATAATGAAAGTGTGATATATAACCCTGCCAAATTTCATGTACACTGATTGGACTACAAAGGTGTTACAGTCAGACATATATTTATAAGTTAATTGCTTATACCACCAGGACCCTTTATTCAATCCTTCTGAAAGTTGACAGAGTTAGTAAATATAGGAAGGGGTGTAAACATGATAAGTTTCATCTACATTAAATGTGAGGCAAAGAAGTTACAGCTAAGAATATATATTAAGATTATTGCAAAATAATATAATTCAACTGCTTATAAAACTGGATTCATTTATCAAATATTTTGGAATTTGTAAACTTAAGGCCTTCCATTCCAGGTTTCAGCCAAATATAATGAAACACAAAAAGGTTACAGCTGAAAATGTATTTTCCATTGAAACAATGGAAAATGTAAGCGAAAACAAAAACGAAAACAAAAATTTGATATTTATGAAAAGGAAAATGACAGATGTAAATAACAAAAACAAAAACAAAAATGAAAATGAAAATGACATGGGCCCCTGGTGCACACCTCTACTGCCAAGCCAGATGTCCCCGGTCATGTATTTGTGCATTTTATTTTCCTTACCTAAGTGCAGAACTTTGCATTTGTCTCTGAACTTCATTTCGTTAGTTTTTGCCCAGTTTTCCAACTTATCAGGATGATTCTGAATTTTATTTCTGTCTTCTAAGGTGTTAGCTACCTCTCCCAGTTTTGTGTCATCTGCAGATTTGATAAGCATTCCCTCTACTCCTTCATCAAATCCTTAATAGAGATATTGAACAGTACCGGGCCCACGACAGAGCCTTGTGGCACCGTGCTTGATTCCTTCTTCCAGCTTGATGGGAAGCCATTGATGAGCACTCTTTGAGTACAGTTCTTCAGCCAGCTGTAAATCCACCTAATGATATCATTATCATCTAGTCCACACTTTACCAGCTTGTAAAGAGGATATCATAGAAGACTTTGTCAAATGCTTGAATGCCACTGGACCCAGGACAGTGCCTTGCAGAACCCCATTCACTGTACCTCCTTCCACTTTGATGATGAGCCATTGATGATCATTCTTTGAGTACGGTTCGTCAACCAACCATCAATCAACCATGCTGTAGTGTCTTCCAGTCCACACTGTACAAGGTTGTCAATGAGGAGCTCATGTGTAACTTTGTCAAATGGTTTGCTGAAGTCAAGATGTACATGATCATGAAAATTCTAACATATTATGTCCAAAGCGTTTCCCTCATCCACTAAACTGCTTACTCCTATCAAAGAAGGAAACAAGATTAGTCTTGCATTATTCCTGACAACTCTGTGCTCACTACGAGTAATCAGACATGGTCATCAAGAATTACTGTTTTATAATCTGTTCTAGTATCTTCCCAGGTATTAAAGTCCCAGGTATTAAAGACTGATCTATAATTTTCCTGATCCACCTTTTCCCCTTTTTAAAGATAGGGACAACATTTGCCCATCTCTAGTCTTCTGGCAGCTCAACTGTTTTCCACGAATTCTCAGATATAATTGACAGAGGTTGTGAGAGTATTTTAAATAGTTCTTCCAGTATCCTATCATGTAATTCCTCTGATCCTGAAAATTTGAATTTACTAAAAGTACTCCCCAGTATTGTCAGACCACTTTATTTATCCTGCACTGCAATCTTACCATCCTCTTTGTACATTTTCCCAGGCTGGACACAATTTCCCTTTTTTAAAATTTTATTCTCTTTATGACTGAGGGGAAAGGGGAACTGAGAAGTTTTGCCTTCTCTTTGTCAATTACGGACATTTCACGTCTTCACGTCTCACCATTTCCTTATTCTTCCTCTTCTTACAAACTTAAAAAACCACACCCTTTTTATTGTTTATACACCCCTCACTAGCCTTAGCTCGTTTTGTTCCTTAGCCTTCCTGACACCATCCTGACAAATTTGGACTACATGTCTGTATGCGTCCTTGGTAAACTATGCTTCCTTCCATTTGTTATATTTTCCCTTTTGATAATACCTTTGACTAATACGCAGTATTTCCATGAGCTTATTAAACAGCTTTTTTGAAGTCTAAGATTCTTGTTAGTTTGCCTCCCCTCTTGCCTTCTAATATTAGAATGTAATTCTAATATTACATGGGTACCTTCCCTCAAAACGTCCCCCTCCCTTGACATCATTCACTAATTTTTCCCAACTGGTTATCATCAGTTCCAAGATAACTGACCCCTGGTTTCTTCTTCAACCTTCTGAAAGAGGTAGTTGTCACTAATGCAATCCAAGAATAATTTGGATGTTCTTTGCATAGTAGAATTTGTCTTCCAACGATGTCAGTAGAGACAAAGTAGTACAGTGATACTTTGAGTGATTTCAGACGTTACACGGTCTCAATTCACCACAGTGGATTCCCAGCGGTGGCGAGCCGCCCAACCACCCCCCGTGGTCCAGGAAGGCCCCGAACAGACGTGACGGGACCGGAACCACGGCAGGGAATCGGACCGACAGACCACGGCCCGGGGCAGCACAACAGACGTTACACCGATTCCCGGCCATGGTCAAAACACCCAGAAGGCAGCGGGGAGGGGCGGGAGGCAGACATGGCCAGCTGAGGGCAAAGGAAGCCAAAAGCACCTACAGGGGACGCCCACACAAGGGAAACGGGAAGGGAGGGGGAGGAGGGAGAAGAGCCGCTGTGGTGGCACACACAGCAGGCATAGAGAGAACGAGGTCACAGTGGAACACACAGCACAAACACACGCCCGGGCCCATACGGGGAAAGGAAGGGAGGGGGGGACACAGCGGCACANATTCCCGGCCACAGTCAAAACACCCAGAAACCACCGGGCAGGGTGGCCGCCTGAGGGCAAACAAAGCCAAAAGGCACACAAGGGAACGCCCGCACAATGGGCACAGGGGGGAGGGAGGGGGCGGGGACAGGGAGCAGGGGGGGAACCAGCCCAGGGGCAGGGTCAGACACGGGGAACTGCATCCAGAACCCCCAAACCAGCACAGCCTGCATGGGCACTCCCACAGCTACACAGTCAGTCCCAGAATGGGGGGACCCTGCATGGGCAGAGCACAGGCACAGGGGGAGGCCACATAGAACAGGGAGTGGTCCGGGAATGGTTCAGGAAGCAGACAGGCACCCCAAGCACCGGTGAGGGTGCAGTGGATGGGATGGAGGAGAGCTGGAGCCGTGCAGCTGGTCCAAATACACACACACACACCCCGGGAGGATGCTGGGAGGTGCAGTCCGGGGACCCCAGAACCCCGCGGTCACAGAGTCACCCAAAGGGGGGCACGGGCACAGGAGGGATCACAGGTGGACTAGGAAGGTCAGCAGCACCCCGACTCGGACATCAGGACACAGCCACTGGAGAAGGCAGCCACAGAGGGGAACACCGGTTGCAGAGGCGGATGGGGGGGGCATGAAGGGGGCCCAGAGCCACAGGCAGGGGCAGCGGAACCCCGGGAAGCAGGCAGCACAGCAGCAAGGCCGGGACATCATGGAGGGAGTGGGCAGCGACCCACAGCATCAGGGCAGAGGTGGGAACTCACAGCGGGGCCAGCAACCAGGGCCCGGAAGGCACAGGGGGCCTCACAGCCAGCTGCAGGGAGCCACCTGCTAGGTGCACGAAATGAGGCCACTGAAGCATGCTCTGACGGTATCCCAGTGCTGCCATGTGGTGGGCGACCAGGTAGTACGCCTCGAAGGGATCCTGCACGGCGAGCCCCACCTGCACATTGGAACAGGACCACACACCAGCTAGTGCCGCCAGCTCCACCCCGGGGGCTCTGACAAGCCATAGTCAGCAGCTAGTGCCCATGAGCCCCATGAACACAACCAAAGAAGGACACGGTCAGGGCGGGGGCCTCCTCCATCCGACAGGCCGTGTAGGCGGCCAGGCTGCACACAGGGAGGGCAGACACGGTCTCTGCCACTGACCACCCCACATGCATGCACCTCATCTCTGGGATGTGCCCATGGGGAAAGGGACACAGGCCCAGCATCTCCGTGTGCAACCGGCAATTGTGGGCACTCACCTCATAGCCAAAGTAGCGCAGCCTGGAGCTCAGATTTGCATAGGCACCGGTGAGGTTGTCTGGGCAGCTCAGGAGCAATTTCACAGCCGGGGAATGTGACAGATCACACAGGACCATGGTCTCGCGGAAGGTCCAGCTATGGGGAGCGCTGGGGGTGGAGGGGCCCATGAGCACCGGGGAAGCCCTGCCAGCCATGGTCCAGCACGCGCCTGATACTAAATATAAGGCGAGAGGGGCCCCACAATCCCTGGAGGGATGGGAGGGGAAGCTGGGGAACTCCAAGGCCAAGCAATAAGGCCACAGGCTGCAACATTGCCCAGCTAATGAGCGAGGCGTGGGGTGCGGACCCAGCACAGCTGCTGGCACTACATGCCCAGGCTCAGGCTGTACCATGCGCCAGGCCCCGTGCAGGGACCACAGGTGTGCGCAATGGGGCGCCCACTGCCACCCAGCCCCTGTCGCCATGTGGGAGCCGGCCCAGCCGGCTGGGGGGGCAGAGGTGACCCAGGGCCCCCTGGCAGGTGGCGAGCAGAGGGTGTGGCAACACGTGCCCCAACCTACAACGGGTGCGGCTTCAACCCACCCGGGCCACCGTTCACCATGAAGCTGGGCCAGTTGGGTGCCTGTGGGATGCACCTAGCAGTCTGCGCTGAGTGGTACCGCTCGCACACGGACCTCCTGCGNGATCCCAGCAGCGATCCCTTGGCCTACTGGGCCGGCAAGGCCAACGTCTGGCCGGCCCTCTCCAAAGTGATCAAGGGTATCCTGTCCTGCCCACCAACCAGTGTCCCCAGCGAGAGGGTGCTCTCCATCGTGGGGGACATATGCGCCCCGCACTGCCTGAGACTGGGGGCCAAGTTGGTGGAGCAGTTGCTCTTTCTGAAGGTGAACCTTCTGCTGCTGGGATTCCCCGAGCTGCCCCTGGACAAGGAGTGATGGTGTAGTGGCATACTGACTCCCATGCCAGGGGCAGTCTTGGGACAGGGTTCCACCTCCTCCTCAATCTGGGCTACGGCTCCTGCTCCTGTGCTTCTGAGGTGCTGTCCCTCCCTCCCAATGCCTGGCACCTGCCCTGCCTCTCTCTCTGTCTCTCTCTCTCTCTCTGCCTCGCTCCCTCTCTCTCATACTAGATGGCCTCGTTCGCCTTATCTGACTGACCTCAGGACAGAAGGGTGGCATTGGGAAACAAACTGTAAGCCTGCCAGCCGGCCTATGGCTAGCTACACAATCTCGGACCGCCTATGTGACACTGATTGGCTCTCGCTCTCTCACGCTGCAGTCTTTGCTAGCCTATCTGATTGCCCTGCTGCCAATGTCCCAGTCTGCCTGCCCTACTGACTCTCGTGCAACGCTGCCTGTCTGCCCACCCTGCTTGCCGCCAAGCTCAAAGCATGCATCAGTCCTGCCTCCCATGTCAAGGTGCCTGACTTCCCACCCAGGTTACCTAGCTAAAAGCCTGCCCAAGCCCGCCTGCCCAGCCCTACTGCCTCTCATGACATGCTTCCTGCCTACCCACCCAGGTTGCGAAGCTTGAACCCTGACCCTCCCTCAGTCTGCCTGACTGCCGCTCATGCCACGCCACCTAACAGCCTGCCCAGGCAACCAATATCTTCTGCTTCTAGTGGCACTAGTGCTAGTTATTCCACCGCATGACAAGAAGCAGCCACTCCAGCCCTGGGACCCACTGTCAGGGTCCTGGGGCCACGTTACAGGCAGGGAGGGCTGTGGCCAAAACCCAGAAGCTGCCACTCCATCCCTGGGACCCACCGTGATGGGTCTGGGACCATCATTCATCGCACACTGCGCTGTCATTCCGCTAAACCAAGAAGCAGCCACTCCTGCCCCGGGACCCGCTGTCAGGGTCCTGGGGCCAGGTTACAGGCAGGGAGGGCTGTGGCCAAAACCCAGAAGCTGCCACTCCTTCCCCAGGACCCACCGTGATGGATCTGGGGCCATCATTCATTGCACACTGTGCTGTCGTTCCACTGCACCAAGAAGCAGCCACTCCAGCCCCAGGACCTGCCATCAGGGTCCTGCAGCCAAGTTACAGGCAGGGAGAGCTGTGGCCAAAACCCAGAAACTGCCACCTTAGCCCCAGGACCCACTGTGATGGGTCTAGGGCCATCATTCATTGCACACTGCGCTGTCATTCCACTGCACCAAGAAGCAGTCACTCTTACCCTGGGACCTGCTGTCAGGGTCCTGGGGCCAAGTTACAGGCAGGGAGGGCTGTGGTCAAAACCCAGAAACTGCCACTCCATCCCCGGGACCCACCATGATGGGTCTGGGGCCATCATTCATCGCACACTGCGCTGTTGTTCCACTGCACCAAGAAGCAGCCACTCCAATCCCGGCACCTGCTGTCAGGGTCCTGGGGCCAAGTTACAGGCAGGGAGGGCTGTGGCCAAAAACCAGAAGCTGCCACTCCATCCCCAGGACCCACCGTGATGGGTCTGGGGCCATCATTCATCGCACACTGCGCTGTCATTCCACTGCACCAAGAAGCAGCCACTCCTGCCCCGGGACTCGCCGTCAGGGTCTTGGAACCAAGTTACAGGCAGGGAGGGCCGTGGCCAAAACCCAGAAGCTGCCACTCCTTCCCCGGGACCCACTGTGATGGATCTGGGGCCATCATTCATTGCACACTGCGCTGTCATTCCACTGCACCAAGAAGCAGCCACTCCAGCCCCAGGACCTGCCATCGGGGTCCTGGGACCAAGTTACAGGCAGGGAGGGCTGTGGCCAAAACCCAGAAGCTGCCACCTTAGCCCCAGGACCCACCATGATGGGCCTGGGGCCATGATTCATCGCACACTGCGCTGTCATTCCACTACACCAAGAAGCAGCCACTCCTGCCCCGGGACCTGCCATCAGGGTCCTGGGGCCAAGTTACAGGCAGGGAGGGCTGTGGCCAAAACCCAGAAGCTGCCACTCCATCCCCGGGACCCAGCATGATGGGTTTTGGGCCATCATTCATCGCACACTACGATGTCTTTCCACCTAATTCAGAAGCAGCCACTCCTGCCCCGGGACCCACCATCAGGGTCCCGGGGCCAAGTTACAGGCAGGGAGGGCTGTGGCCAAGATCCAGAAGCTGCCACTCCATTCCTGGANAGCAGAGGGTGTGGCAACACGTGCCCCAACCTACAACGGTTGCAGGCGCTCCCTGGCCCAGCTCAGGGCCCAGTGGGTGTCCGGAATGTCCAGGCAGGCCCTCATCTGCACCCAGCAGTGGGCTGCAGTGCTCTGTGAGGCATCCAGCCGACTCCAGTGGCAGAGGGAGACCATGGGCCATGCTGCCCAGCTCGCTATTCCCATTGCCCGGTGGCTATGGGTCACGGAGCAGGCACAGGGGTGGTGGGCCAGGGCGCTGGCTCAGTGGGACGAGGCTGCCTGGAGAGCGCACTTTCGGATGGACAGGTGCACCCTACTGCGACTCGCAGAGCTGTTAACGCCCTGGCTGGAGCAGCAGCACACCCCCATGCAGACCCACATTCCCAAGGTCCAGCGGGTGGCCATCAGGGTCTGGGCACTAGCAATGCCCGACTCCTGTCGGTCCGTTGTGCAGCATTTCGGTGTTGGGGTGAGCACCATCGCTGGTATCCTGCAAGACATCTGCGAGGCAGTGGAGGGCGTGCTCCTGGACCAAGCGATCCAGCTGGTGGATCAGGCGGCCGTGATGGCCAGCTTCATGGCTGGAGGGTTCCCCATCTGCATGGGTGCCGTGAACGGCACCCACATCGAGATCCTCCGCCCCTCAGATGGAGAGGCCGCGGAATGTGTCAACAGACACGGGTACCACTCCCTGCAGCTGCAGGCGGTCGTGGACCACGGGGAGCAGTTCATAGACATTTTCACGGGCCACTCAGGGCGTAGCCATGATACCTGGATCATGACTATCTCACCCTTCTATGCCCGGATGTACCATGGGGACTTTGCGTACATGGGGATGACCCAGATCAAGGGGGTGCTGATGCCCCCCTGCATCCTGGGGGACCCGGACTACCCACTCACCCGGTGGCTGATGAAGTCATACCCAGTCACCAGGAACCCTGTGGAGGCGCTGTACAATACTCGCCTATGTGCAAGCAGGACCATGGTCGAGAGGGCTTTTGGGGCCCTCAAGCAGCACTGGAGGAGCCTCGCAGGCCGCCTGGAATACATGGTGGAGACCTCCTCCCTCATGATAGGAGCCTGCTGTGTGCTGCACAACGTGTGCAAGACCGAGGGGGCTGCTCTCGACTACCCTGTGCCCCGGCGCCCTCCTGGCCTCGTGCCTCTCTATGTGAATGCTGAGAACCTGCGGGAGTACCGATATGCAAAGCACATCCTGCCACCCTGGCGAGGCAGATCAGCCGGGAGGTCGAGGGCTGAGGCCGCGCACACACACACCCCACCACTCCGGGGCCCCCAGCAGCACCCTGGCTGCACCTCTACTCACCTCTGCGCCCCTAACCCCAGGCCCACTATCAGACACACGGAGGCAACTGTGGTTCCCATGCATTTATTGTTTCAGCCCTCTACACGTGCTTCTGCCACCTTGCCCTCTCCCCACCCCCCAGTATGTCCCCCCCCTCAGGTCACCCTCCACCTTCCCCCCATCCCCCCGTCTCTGGGGCCGCCCTCGCGTCCACCCGATGGGCACCGTGGAGCTCTGGGAGCTCCTTTCCCCACCCCCGCTGTCTGTGTCCCCAACAGTGTTCTGGGAGGCCTCGGTGTCTTTAATTGGGGCAGTGAAGGGAGGGGGTACCTCAGCCCATTCCCTGTCCTGCACCACTGTGCTCCCCACGAGGCGTGGGGTGACTATTGAATCCTTCATGTGTAGGATACGGTACAGGGCTTCATAGTAGGGGGCGGTCTGGGCTCCGTGGCCGGACCGCCGGTTGTTGTCCTTAATGACCTTGTACCCCCTCTTCAGCTCTTTGGCCTTTGACCAGCACTGGGCCACTGTCCTGTGATGCCCTGCTGCCTCCATTTCCCGCACAATATCCTTGAAGATGGGCTTGTTCCGTTGGTTGACCACGAGCTCCAGCTGGTGCTCCAGCGTTCCCCAGATCCGGATGAAGTCCTGGGTTTCCCTGTGCCCCCATTGCCCCCCTCGATGGTACAGCCATCTCCCGCAGCACCCTCCAGATTGTGCTCTTCCCCTTCTCTTCCTGCTCCTGCTCCTCCTCCTGCCCTCCAGCTGTCTCCTCCGGGGGCTCGGGTTCCCGGGCCCGTTTCCATGTCTACGGGTCGTGGGGGGGGGTTGGTTATCGAGTTGCCACAGCCCCTTGTCCCTCCACCGTTCCCCCCACCCGCCAGCCCGCAGAGGTGGGTACCTTGGAGCCCCTGCGCTGTTGCCCCCCCTTCAGTCCCCTTACCCATTTCGGGGGTGCCTCGTCCTCCAGGCCAGCAGCAGGCACCGGTTCGGCCCATCCTGGCTGCTGCAGCTGCAGCTGTCCCTCCACCACCTCCAGGTACAGCATGACCACCTCCTCCTCCTGCCTTGCTTTCTCTCCCACCACTCTCCTCTCCCTTCCCCCTCGCTCCATCCCGCCACGTCCCCCTTCCCTGTGTGCCCTTTAAATCTCCCTCCCCGGCCTGTGTTGTTGCTGGTTGCCTGGCAATGACGCTGCATGCTTTGTCCCTGGCTGGGAATCATTTTGCTTGATTCCAGCCAGTGGTTGCCATTCAGAGGTTACTTTTTTTTGTTTCCTGGTGGGAATCGCTTTGACCACACTTTTGGAGATGGTCCGGGCTGGAGCTCTGGAAGCATAGGGATGGGCGAACGCGGTTCGGAAGTTCGGGGTTCTGCCTGAACTCAGCCTGTTCAGACAACTGAACTTGAACACGAACACGAACAGACCGATCCGGCCCGATTCCAAACGTCAAAATGGCCGAACACTTCGGTAAGTTCGGATCGCGTTCGGTTGAGTTCGGGTGGCTAAAATGTGGTCTGCTGTCAGGTCACTGGAAGGCAAAACGTAGCAGGGGGGGAAGTAATCTGATTCATCTAGGAGTAGACTTCCAGGCACCAGGGGTGGAGGGGTGGTGACTGGCTTGGAGTAGCAGCCAGCCTGCCGAATCACCATCCCTTTTTGCCTCAGACCACTGGCTTGGCAATCTGTGATTGGCCATGGGCTAGGCTGCATGGAGCCAATGGGGCTTGCAGTGAGGCGGGTGCAGCAAGAAACAAAACTGTCTGCCTCCCCCCTTTCCAATACCTTCTGAGCTAGTCACTGTTCCTGAACAGCAGGCGTTTCAGAAGGCTCCCTCTCCCCCAGCAATTTTTGTTCTCAATCCATTGCAATCCTCCTCCCATTTCACCCATCCAACCCATCTACCTCCATATTATCATTTATTTAGCTTTCCTTAGATAGATTTAGTTGTTATTTTTTGTTTTTATCCCTCCCTGTGCTCCCTGTGTTCAATCTTCCTTCCTCCCTCCCCCCTCCATTGAATCCTTTCCCTCTCCCATATTCCATCCCTGATTCCCTTCCCTTCCCCTGTTTTTTTATTCATTTAGAGTAGGATTATTAGATTGATTTAGGTTTCATTTCAGTTTTGTACCCCTCCTTGTGTTGTTTG
>QEPC01006951.1:1392662-1453108 GCA_003113815.1 Sphenodon punctatus | reverse complement strand
AGGCTGTCATTCCACTGTACCTGAGTCAGTCATGCACGCCCATCACAGGAACCATCAGGAGATTCTGGGACCATCATTCCGGTCACTGGGGGCTGTATTCCATTCCACTGCATCCAGAAGGCAGAAGCCTGTTGCTCACATGCCAGCCTGCCCCACCACCAAAAGCCTACTCCTCCACACCCAACCATGGATGCCCACTGACGCTGCTCGATGATATAAAACACCCTTCCTACCACCCGCTACCGGCACCTGCTCCCCACTGCCAAGGAGCCAGTTTCACTTTGTCTCTGTCACACCCACCCACACAAACACAAGCCCTGCACCTCCTAGGGTGCCGTCTGCAAGTTGAGACCCTGTGGCTGGCACATCTTTGGGTTAATAATAACTACACTACATAGGGTGGCAGGTGCTGCTGGAAGGGATCGACAAGCTGCATGAGATTCTGCCACCTGCCAGCCAGAACTTCAGCACAAAGGGATAAAAAAAATATTGGACAGTTCAAACAAAGTTCGTAACAAGAAATACTTTACAACTACTTTTATTATAACAATTTTAATAACATCAACAATGACAAAAACAACAACATTAAATAAAACAAAAGCAAACATGGAAATGAAACTTAATAAAAAACCTAAGTCTGTGGCTCTGCTGCCACCGGGCCTATCCCCTGGAAATTGGGATAAGGGCAGGAGAGGTAGGGGCACTTCACAGGGCTGAGGGCCTTCGATCTCGTGCGCGCTCAGCACGCCATTTAGCACGGTGTGATCCAAGCCCTCTTGCATCGCCCTATGCCACCTGGAGAGCGCCTGGTGGTAGAGCTACACGCGGCGGAGCTCAGCGGAGACATACTGGGTATATGCCGCCATCTTCTGCCGCTCTGCCTGGACCGCCTGCAGCTCATCCACCAGGCCCTTCTCCAGGTTGGCAGAGGACAGGTGCACCGCTGCATCCTGGCCCGAAGGGCCTTGACCTCCGCATCCTCCGGGGGGTCGGGGGGACTCCACGTCGGGGCTAGAGGGAGGTGGGGGAAGGGCTTGTATGCCTCTTTTTTGGGTTGCCTTCCCCCCCTTCTTCGGGCGCTGAGGCTCCATGGGCACCACTCCAGACTCCTCCTCGCCCGCCCGCCTCACTCTCATATCATGCCGCCGCTCGATATGATTAATGAGCCCCCAACGTGGTCACCTCCCTCTGCCGGCGGACAACTTTATTGCAGATCTAAAAAGAGCAGAAAAATATAGGAACATAAGAAGTGTCATACTGTGTCAGACCAATGGTCTGTCAAGCCCTGCTTGCATTCTGTCTCCACAAGTGNGAATGCTGAGAACCTGCGGGAGTACCGATATGCAAAGCACATCCCCCCGTCTCTGGGGCCGCCCTCGCGTCCACCCGATGGGCACCGTGGAGCTCTGGGAGCTCCTTTCCCCACCCCCGCTGTCTGTGTCCCCAACAGTGTTCTGGGAGGCCTCGGTGTCTTTAATTGGGGCAGTGAAGGGAGGGGGTACCTCAGCCCATTCCCTGTCCTGCACCACTGTGCTCCCCACGAGGCGTGGGGTGACTATTGAATCCTTCATGTGTAGGATACGGTACAGGGCTTCATAGTAGGGGGCGGTCTGGGCTCCGTGGCCGGACCGCCGGTTGTTGTCCTTAATGACCTTGTACCCCCTCTTCAGCTCTTTGGCCTTTGACCAGCACTGGGCCACTGTCCTGTGATGCCCTGCTGCCTCCATTTCCCGCACAATATCCTTGAAGATGGGCTTGTTCCGTTGGTTGACCACGAGCTCCAGCTGGTGCTCCAGCGTTCCCCAGATCCGGATGAAGTCCTGGGTTTCCCTGTGCCCCCATTGCCCCCCTCGATGGTACAGCCATCTCCCGCAGCACCCTCCAGATTGTGCTCTTCCCCTTCTCTTCCTGCTCCTGCTCCTCCTCCTGCCCTCCAGCTGTCTCCTCCGGGGGCTCGGGTTCCCGGGCCCGTTTCCATGTCTACGGGTCGTGGGGGGGGGTTGGTTATCGAGTTGCCACAGCCCCTTGTCCCTCCACCGTTCCCCCCACCCGCCAGCCCGCAGAGGTGGGTACCTTGGAGCCCCTGCGCTGTTGCCCCCCCTTCAGTCCCCTTACCCATTTCGGGGGTGCCTCGTCCTCCAGGCCAGCAGCAGGCACCGGTTCGGCCCATCCTGGCTGCTGCAGCTGCAGCTGTCCCTCCACCACCTCCAGGTACAGCATGACCACCTCCTCCTCCTGCCTTGCTTTCTCTCCCACCACTCTCCTCTCCCTTCCCCCTCGCTCCATCCCGCCACGTCCCCCTTCCCTGTGTGCCCTTTAAATCTCCCTCCCCGGCCTGTGTTGTTGCTGGTTGCCTGGCAATGACGCTGCATGCTTTGTCCCTGGCTGGGAATCATTTTGCTTGATTCCAGCCAGTGGTTGCCATTCAGAGGTTACTTTTTTTTGTTTCCTGGTGGGAATCGCTTTGACCACACTTTTGGAGATGGTCCGGGCTGGAGCTCTGGAAGCATAGGGATGGGCGAACGCGGTTCGGAAGTTCGGGGTTCTGCCTGAACTCAGCCTGTTCAGACAACTGAACTTGAACACGAACACGAACAGACCGATCCGGCCCGATTCCAAACGTCAAAATGGCCGAACACTTCGGTAAGTTCGGATCGCGTTCGGTTGAGTTCGGGTGGCTAAAATGTGGTCTGCTGTCAGGTCACTGGAAGGCAAAACGTAGCAGGGGGGGAAGTAATCTGATTCATCTAGGAGTAGACTTCCAGGCACCAGGGGTGGAGGGGTGGTGACTGGCTTGGAGTAGCAGCCAGCCTGCCGAATCACCATCCCTTTTTGCCTCAGACCACTGGCTTGGCAATCTGTGATTGGCCATGGGCTAGGCTGCATGGAGCCAATGGGGCTTGCAGTGAGGCGGGTGCAGCAAGAAACAAAACTGTCTGCCTCCCCCCTTTNTGCATTCTGTCTCCACAAGTGGGTGGACTGGGTGGCCATCCAATCTCTCTCTGCAGGGGACTTCTGTTCCTAACAGGTCATAGGGCAATTCATTCCCTGTTGTCCCAGCACCCCATGCCATACCTTGCATGTGCCGGTTCTGTCGCCCTTGTGATAGAACCTCCAGACATCCGACGACTGGCGCCGAATGTCTGGGGGAGTCACTGGCGATCTCCGCCTAGGTGTCCGGTGAATCCTCAGCCTTGGCATGGTCCTGGCAGCAGCAGCAGGGCTGTGGCTGGAATCCAATTCCTCTCTGAAATGGGAACACATAAGAACACCAAATAAATATCATGGATTTATGATGATGCCTCTAGTCCTCCCTCCTTGGGGTGCCACTAGTAGGGATTGCAACTAGATATTTCATGCAAATCCTGCGCTCCCGGGGGTGCTAGTGGATGCTAGGGATTGCAACTAGGAAGGCCCTGGCTGGCACGTGCAAACCCTGCCCTCCTTGTGGTGCTTGGGACTGCAACTAGGAAGGCCCTGGCTTGTGCAAATCCTGCCCTCCTTGGGGTGCTAGGGATGGCGACGGGAGATGGAACCCTGACTGAAGGAAAGAGCCTGCCCTTAGTTGGGGGTGCATAGGGAATGGGATGGCTGGAGAGTGGAGACCCTTGCTAGCCTGGCACATGTTTGGGTGGGGGTGCTGCTCATGCCAAAGCCCCCCACACTACCCTCTCTCTCTGTTGCAGACATCCGCTGCCATCCGCTGATGCCCACTGTTTGTGCCTGACTGATGCCCACCACCCACCCGCACGCCAGTGAGCTCTCTCCAACGGATAGAGCCTTTCTTGTCCTCAAAGTAAAAAAAAAAAGTTTACAAACCTGGCAGCACCTCCAGAGCCCACCATTTCCTCCTCATCCGAGGAGTAAGACACCAGTGGTGCCACGGGAGGTGTAGTAGCCAGGGCAGCGGCCTCGACCGCTACCTCCTCCTCCTCCTCCGCCTCGAGCGGCAAGTTGGTCCCCAGCCGGGGGATCAGCACCACAGTCTGAGCCTTCTTCATTTAAATTTTATTTTTATACACACCAACCACCCAAACACACAGCACAGCCAAACAACACAATCACATGCCAAAACACACAAACTAAGTAGCCACCGAGTCAAACACACACTCACTTGCCACACAGCTCTGCACACACTCAAATGTCCGGTTTCCGGCGCGCTTTCCGACACTCGCATAATTTTTACGGCTGAACGGCCGAACCGAACGGCCGAACCCGGCGAACCCCCGAATGGCCAAACCCAAACGCACAAATCAAATGCGGCCGAACCAAACGGCCAAACCCGAACAAACGTCTGTTCGCCCATCCCTATGGAAGCGTGGTTAATTGTGTCCCCTGTTGGGGATTGACTGTGCTGAACATCTGGTGGCCGCCAAACAGACGTTCAGGGCGCTTTGGCCCTGCCACGGGATTGACCGTGGTTCACTGTGATCTCGTAACGTCTGAAAATACCCTTTGTCTCCGTTGCCTATATTTGGGACAAACACAGCAACCTTAAGTTTCTCTACACAACTGATGTCAGCATAGTTAAAGTCTCCCATTTCCACTAGTTCATGCATTCTTGAAGTCGCTGCGATCTACTCTAAGGCAGGCTTCTCTGTTTTCTCTACAAGATTTGGTGGTCAGTAATAGATCCCCACCATAATATTCTCTGTGTTGTTTCTCCTTTTATCCTTGCCCAGATCTTCTCAACAGAACAGCCACTCCTCAGTCTGATATTGGGAAACGTTTGTGTTCAATCCAGATGCAGGGAGGAAAATATAGTGATTCTTTTAAAGATATTTTTTTCTAAGCTAGACTTCGTTTAGAATCCTAGATTCATAGCTATATGTTTTTTACTGATGTTTTTGAACAAGGTGCATGTAGGAGGAAAGGATGAGAGCGTGCGCCAACATTTCTCAAGGTTTCTTCTTCTCCCCCCATCCCCTCATTTTTGGCTGATTCAGGGGTGCCCTTACCAGCTTCTCTCCCTTGGCCCCATAAAGCTTCACCATCACCAAAAGTGCTACAGCTCCACCCACTCACCCAGGTTTTGGGATGAGGCCAGAGAGCAGAGCAGCATCACAGTGCAGGGAGCATTCCCTTCTTAATTTCTGCCCACTCTGGCCTCCACAGCAGTCCCCAACTTCAGGGATGCCCCGCCCAGTTTTTATACCCAGGGTGCTCATCGATGGATGTTTTGCCCCTTCTTTTGCTGTTTGTCAATCCTTATTCAATGCTGTAATAGGAAGTACTGCGTGAGGATGCTGGTGCAGCAGATCCTGAAGTGCTGGTTTGTATTCAGGCACATTCCCATTCATTTCAATCACAATCTTCCTAAGTAAATATGCACAGGCAGTCTAGTAAGAATTTGGGTGTTTATCCCATTGCAAATACAAGCAACCTTAGTGCACATGTAATCTCTGATATAGAAAAGCATCTTATTCAGGACAGTATTTGAACACATGGTAAGGGCACTCCTGAACTGCTACCTTCTCCTCCAGTCAGTGAAATAGTCTGCTGCTGCTCCAAAAGTCCAAGCCCTTTTTGACTAGCTTTATATCAAGGATAAATATTGCTCACTGTCTTTAGATTTGCTCACGCTGTGAGTAGGACAGGATGGGGGTGGAGTGTATTGTTGCAAGAATTCTGTATCCTAATGGACTTCAGCCTATTTTTCTTATTGAAATTTTAGGAACAAAACCTCCAAAGGACAGAACAATTATCCTAGAGCAGCTCCGCAAGATCTCCTTGCCTCTCTACAGTATTCTGTCAGCACTCACTATCCTAGGAATGATCATGGCCAGTGCTTTTTTATTCTTTAACATCAAAAACAGGAATCAGAAGTAAGACATTCACTTTGTCTTGTAGATTTGTCATTTCTTTTTCCTACTTAAACTCCACAGTTTGAGACTAGCATTATACATATTATGAGGGGAAAACATTGCAAACATGGAAATGTAATACTTTTTAAAAATCCATTAATTGGTTAAATTGACATTTCTGTATAATGTCTTTGTGTTGAAACATTTAAGCTATTCATTAGATCAAATACTTTTATAATTCTGGAGTAAAATTTGTGTTTTCCACTAACATAAACCTTAGTTAATTAACTAATGTGTATTTGGAGGAGTTGCTTTGTGTGAAAACAAACAAAATCTTACCCACCCAGACGATTTTTTGCATTTGCACAAAAACAAATGCAAAAAACCCTCTGGGTGTGTTTTGTTAAAATGTCCCGGCCAGATTGGTGGGCACTGGCCACCTGCCAAGCTGGGAGGAGGGAAGGAGAAGAGGTTTAAAGCTGTGGCACAGAGCAAACCGCTTCACACTGTAGCTCCATCCCCTGGGCTGGTGGGAAGACTCCTCTTTATCTCCCAGCCACTTTTGCGTGTCCTATTTGGAGGTCCCAGAAAGTGGCTGGGAGCAGAGGGACACCCCTCCTTCCCCCCATGCCCCATGGCTGGCTCTGCTACTGCAAACAGAGAGGGCCCCGTAGGACGTTTTTGTTTGGAGGTCCAGCCCCCCCCCCCCCTCAATTGCTTGTCGTCCTGCCTCCATGGATTACAGTGGAACTGAATAGACCAGGAGGCTCCTTGTTCATTTGCTTTCATTGCAAGCCCCAGCAGCAACAGCAAGTAGCGATTGGGGGCACTTTCGGGGCTCTGAATGCCTTTCCAAATGAGAGCCCTAAAAGCAGGAAAGTCTCTGCCTGCTTTCCATACTCCCGAGAGACATGATGAGGGTGAATTGCAGTGGAGAGGATTGCTTGACAAAACTGACATGGTATCCTTCATGTTGCAAGGCATCCTCCCCCATTGTCTCACTGGAACACAGAGCTGGTGGGGAGCTTTAATGCTGCCACTGGGATAGTGGCGAAGAGTCTCCAGGTCCACCACCCCCCTGCTGCCACCCCAGTGGCAGCATTGGAAGCTGCTTCTGTTGCTGTTGGGGATAGCAGGGAGAGAAAACAAACCCAGAGTCTTCCTGCAACCGAGAGAGAGAGAGCTCTGGATCTGTCCCCCTTTCCTGTTACCAAGCAGCAGAAGCTGCAGCAGGGAGAGGATCCAATCTACAGGTCGCCTCCATACTGCAGGTTCCTATCCACCAGTGTGTCTGCTCCCCACCCCCCGACCCCACACGCTTCTACGCAGCTATTGCCACAGAGATGACAACAGCTATGCAGAAGGGGGGGCGGGACACATAGCCACACCCCTGGTGGGGTCCGTCATGCTGGAGCTTATGCTGTGGATCTTCAGTGTCAAGCCAGCATGTGGCAAAAACCTGCTCTTTAACAAACATGCCACTAACCACCCATTTTTGTTAACAACCTTTCATGTCAAAGATCAAAGACCCTTAAAAATAATCCGCTTCTCCAAATTTAGTTTGAAAGCATCACGTGGATTTGCATATTTTTATAATTCTAGACAAATTCTACAAGCCAATCTAATTCCATCACATAGAAAATAGGTCCTTCTTTCTTTAGCTACCTAATAGTTACTGTTTTCTGTATACTATCTATTTCTGTCTGTAGGTTGATAAAGATGTCCAGTCCATATATGAACAACCTTATTATTCTTGGGGGAATGCTTTCATATGCATCTATATTTCTCTTTGGCCTCGATGGATCTTTAGTCTCTCAAAAGACTTTTGAGACGCTTTGTACTGTAAGTAACTGAATATTTCACCTAAGAACACTTTACAATTATTTGTATTTGCTACGGAAGAGAAAACTTAGCACACATTAATTGCATGTTTCCTGTGCACTTCTTTGGGCTTCAATGGGACTACTCCCAAGTAAGTGATATGAGGATTGTGGCCTGGTAACTGTTCCTTTTGAGGCAGCTAAGTAAGAGTTTCATTACCCTGAACCAAATTCTGAGAATTTGTGAGCACTGGCATCTCCCATGGAGATTAATTAAAACATTACAGTTACTCCAGCATTAGAACTAACCATATTTATCTTTCCACAGAAAATTTTCAGAACATTCTTTTTTTTATGATATTGAAGCTTCTGGAAGGATAGGGGCTGCATTGGAAGGGAAGGTGAGGCTAGCAGGCATGCCTCAGTGCTCTGTTGGCTGGCCTACTGGCTCTACCTCCCACTTCAATGCAGTCCCTGCCCCTTCGGAAAGCTGTATTTTGCACTGTTATGGCATCTCCCTGCCCCCCTCCTAGCCATAAGTGATCCACCAATGCCCCTGCCCTCCCATGACCCCCTACCTGTATTTTTCCCACCTGTGACCCCACCACCACCCATGCTCTTCTGCCTGTGACCTCTACTGCCCTGCTTTGCCCATTCCCGCCTCCTCTGTTCTGGCTGCCATATCCCACTGACCCTACTCTGGCTTCAGGAGGGAGAAGCCACAGCAACCATCACTGGGAATCCCCAGGTTTTGTTTTTGCTCTTTAAAGCCTTGATGACACAACGAACTATACAACTGTGGCCAAAATGAATGAGCAGTGATCTATAATAATCCCCAGGGTCAGCCTACATATGGGCTTCTCCCCTTGTTTTTGAGCTGCTTTTGCATCACATAATAGGCTAGGGATTTACTGTCAATTAAATAAGAGAATTAAAATTTAGTTGCTGAAATCAATCTTTTTTCATATATAATTTTTATTTATTAAATATACTAATTTTCACTGATTGTGTACAAAAGTTTGACCAGAACATCTCAGCAACTTTCTACATTTGGGCCAAGAATTCAGACTGAAGTGTACTTGCACTTCTACAAGTATAGTTTATAGATCTTGATAGACTAATACAAAGATTGTATACTATCTATATTTGCAGGAAGCAACTGATCAGCCTTTTGATGCTCTTACGAATTCCAACATAAATGTTTTCTTCAAAGATTAAACATTGTCATATTCCTTCTCACTGAATTTCATACAAAACTTTCTAGCAGTTTAACTTACCCATCTAGTTTAGAACTGTTAACTTAGAGTGCTTTCTGCTTTGGGCTTTACATCCCCCACATGAACGCAGCCAAGGCCATGCGACTTTCTTTTCCCACATGACAAAAGCTGTGCCTGATGTGTGTCACGCAGTTTCTCACAGAGGCAAATCAGACACATTTAGGTATGTTGGAAAGCATCCAGAGTTTGTGAACAAATATTAATGCTGCAAAAACTGACACACAGAATCACAGCCGGCCTTACGGAAAGTAGAGTGTGACTGCTCCAGGTAATGGGTCTGGAGTGTGCTAGTGTGCTTCTGAAGCCAGTTCTCAGCCCCAGGACAGTCACTTGTTATGGGAGCCCTGTTCTCTTGCTGGGAGGGGAGGGGAACAGGACCCTGCAGGAAGTGGCTACCCCTGCTACTGCAAACAGAGAGGACCCCATAGGAAGTTCCTGTTTGGGGGCCTTAGGAGCACTGCTCCTGAGACTCTCAGGACTAGGCTTTGTGCAGGGCCCTCTCCGACTACAGGACTTGGGGCCACAGCCCCTGCTAGTCCAGCTTAAGGCTGGCCTTGCATAGTGGTAACTTTGCACAATTGGTAATCCCATTGGTTTCAGTAGGAAAATAGTCTTTGTGCTATCTAGGACCCACTTTGTCCAGATTCTTTTATATTAGGACCAGAATTAGGATAAGAAAGCGAGCCTTTGATCTTTAAATGCTTGCACAGATGGAACCCTATTGATATCAATGAAGCCAGCACTCATATTTTGAGGCTCAGATCCTCCATCTGGAATTAAGCGAAGAACAAATGGAGGTCTCTAACTTTCAGAGTGAGGGTTGCTGCAAGGGTCAAAAGATGGAATCTCTAAGTCAGCTACTTTTATCATTTGACTTTCATCATTTAAGAATAGATACACAAGTTACAGTTTCATTGTTACTTCTAAGAAACTATAGTGTAGGAAAAAATACTTTGGTAAGTGACAGTGGCGGCTGGTGGGGCAGTGGGTGGGGGCAGCAGTGGGCAGGGCCAACAGTGGGCAGAGCCAACCCCACGGTAGGCAGAGCCAACCCCAAAATTGCACACTTACATGATCAATGGAATAGAACATGCACACAAGGAATAGAACATGCATGCACACGTCTTGTCTTGAAAATGCTACGAAACCCAACAGCATTATGTGAAATCTTAAATGACACACCACAAATGCTTCATAGAGTTTCACAGAGGGCGAGGAGACATGCACAGTTCAGCAGAGGGCATGCAACACACACCATGTGGGGCATTCAAGGAAAGCCACACCAAAATGCATGGAAAATATAGGAAAACCCAACAGCAGTATGTGGAATGCTAAAATGCACACCTGCCATAAATGCTGCCATTGGTCCCTGGGAGGGGAAAGATACCCCGCCCCTCATATAGCACTTTCAGTGCTTCCTGAAAGCCCCCAGAGCAGTGAACAAGTGATAGTGATTCACGAAAAAAATACATTGAAAACTCCTTAAGATCCCAAGTACAAACTTCAAAGTAGAATGAGGGGCAAAATTCAAAGTGACTAATATGGCTATTTTCTCCTTCAAAAACACTAAACCACACAAGTCTGACTGTGTGCAAAATCAGCAAGTATTTAAGTGTCCTTAATCACCAAATAAATTATTTGGAAAAGCGTCTATATTTTATCTCTGATTTTTTTCCGCTACAAGCCTGCCAAAATATCCCAACCAATTTAAACATTCAGAGTTCAGCTTTTCTCAAGCATTATCACAAAGCATGAGCAAGAGGGACAAAATATCTGAGAAGTATTACCAGAAGAGATCTCTTGACTATTTCTTAATTTCAAGGCTAGGGGGAGCTACGCATCTAGATGTATCTCGTGTGGTTTAGTTTTTTTCTTAAACCAGTGCTTCCCAAACTTTTGATATCTGGAGCACACTTTTTTCTAGGTTAAAATTGGCAGCACACTACACAATAACAATGAAGAACATTAAAGAGGAATAAGTGACACCACCTGAAAGCTAAATTCATAGGAACTCATTATGCATTAATTGAACTAGTAACTACTGATACTGAACTGTATACTATTAGACATCCAGCAAGGAGTGAAAACTGCCACAAAAAATGTCAGAGAGAAAACTAAACAAGTATTGTACTTGTTTAGAGCACAAAAAGTACTGGGAGATGGAGACATGATAAGAAGATACAATTCACTGCTGAAATATCTTCAGAGGCGCAATTAAAGAGTCTCACACAAAAGAGTTCCACATATTCAGGGTCATATTCAGCGGTAGGTAGATAATTATAATGAGCAGGGCTCTGACTCTCCAGGTTAAGGAGCCAGAAGGGTAAGTGCAGAAGCTGGCAGCTCCTGTGCTTTGCAGCTGGATCAGCAACCCACATACAGCTGTTCCTGTCTGGCACACACTTTAATTCTCTTGTGTTTGTTAGCTTGCCTGTTGGGAGAAGAGTTTGTGGTTGGTGGTTTAATCATCCACAGGTGTTGAAACAAGCAAAGAAAAATAACAAATTTAACATAGCTCCCTGCTCTCCTGCCAACCAGCCCAATAGAGCACAGAAGAACAGGCTCAGATTTCCTGACTACTGACTGGGCCCGGGCCCCAGGGTAACTAAAGACACCCCTCCCAAGGACCCAAAGTTGGAAAGGGATGGGCATGGGGGAAGCACGGGGATCCCCTCCCACCTAGGGATCCTCCCCCACCCCACCCTCTGTCCCTGTCTTAAGTTGCAGCCTCAGCAACACATGGCCAGGGCATGCCAAACTGGCCCAAACTTAAGTCACACAAGCACATATAGCAGCAAAGTGCCAATGAAGAAGAGATTGAACAACTTACTGAACTGAAGACAGTCATCTCAGGGAGCTGAGCAGCAGAGTAGCAAACTAAGAGATGGACACACAACAGCAGACAGCAGCTGCCTGCCAAACTCGGAGCTAGCCAGCAGCAGCTTCAGCAGTTAAAATGGAAGCCGAGTTGGAGAAAAAGCCCGCACAGCTCTCCTTATGCCTGCTTACCTGTAACTGTCAGTCAGTCTCGCTCACTGCTGAGCTGTCTCCACCTCCCACACATTGATCCCCCAACACTCCCTCTGCAGTTGCAGTTCCATACCACCAGTCCCAGGCAGCATTAAAAATAGTTCCTTAAGGACTCTTTGCCACAGTGCCTCCAGTGGCTAACTCTTAAAAGTGCTATTTTCAATGCATGCAATATGGGCGCTCCACCCAGATGCCCATACCACAATTGTAATCTTTTTAACCCTTAAATGATTCCTTAATATCCTCCTCCTCTCCCCTTAATATCCTCCCCTGGCAGTCAGTCACAGTGGAAGCCCGCCCACTGGCACCGTGTGACTGCACGGATCCTGATTCCAGCCCACCAGCACCAGTCCAGCCCACCACATGGCCACCCACCCAGCTTTGTCCTGCTGCGCACTGAACAGCCTCAGCCAAACCACACACACCTGCAATTGATCAATCATCACAGCCTGAGTGAGCCTGACTCACTCCAAGGCTTCCCAGGCAGCAAGCTCCCTCCTGGGCACACCCTTCCCCAATAATTGGGTCCACAGCTTCTCTTTGACCCAGTCTTCAGGACCCTGGAGAGCATAGAGTGGCTAGACTTCTTCTCAGCCTAAGACCATAGATCAAGCTTCTCCCCAGCAGGTTTTCAGGACTGGTCAGCTCTCCTTCTGAGAGCCTCTAGGGGATGCTGTCTCCTCATTTCCCAGGTAGAGACTGAAGCCCTCTCTGGCTTCCAGCCTCTTATGTAGCCAGAGTGGGCATGGCCAACTCACCAGCTGTCTGCCCACTCTCCTTCTCTATCAGTCTGTAATTAGTTCAGACTGGTCTATATCTATAAGGCAGGCTCTGCCATGCCTGAACACATGCTCAGCCCTAAGGCTGGGACACTCAGCCTCCTCTTAAAGGGGCAGCAGCCCCTCAGGACTGCTCCCTGCTACACAACATCTCGAGAAGCAAATTAGCTTTGAGCTGGCAGACTGTGGAGAAAACCCAACCCCTTCTGGCAGGAAGGCGAACCCCTCTTTCACAGGGGAGACATCGGGATTTCTACTTTACTTTTTAGGGCCCCCCTGTGTTCCCCTGCACAGGAGGGCCATGGCCTTCTCACCCACCCTTACTTAACCCACACTATCCCTTATCTCTCCTTCCCTCCCCTCCTCCTTTTGTAGCCATCCCCCAGCCAATCTCCTTCATAAAAACAATTATAACTACAAAGGAAAACACTCCCAAACCTACCCTCTCTCAGCTCAAGACCATGAAATGGCCACTAAATGGCTAGCAGCTGCTCAACGTGACTGGCAAATCTATGTAAATATATTTACATAGGGTGTTTTTAGACGTGACAGTTCTGAGCGCGCCATGATTTAATCCTTCCCAGAGTGAGGGCATGGGCCCATCCTCACGCAGTTTAGAGCGACCCACCCCCCTCTCTGATGAGCAGTGTAAGTGGGCCATCAAACATGACAGTCCATTGTACCCCGGTCTGGGCCACTGTAGCATGGCCGCTGTAGCACTTAGCCCGGGCTGTGACTTGCCCATGGACAGAGTCACAGCCTGGGCTAAGAACCACCGTGGTGGTCCAGGTCGATATCTAGCAACTGTTTCAGATATGACAACAGGACAGATTTCTACACGTGACAAAGTGTGAAAATCCATGCTATTGTCACATCTGAAAACACCTATAGATATAGATGAACATTAATTAAGTGTTTGCTCAAAGTTTTTTTTTGTTTTAGGGGTAGGAGGTTTTTTTTTTTAAGAAGAGCCCTGAGACAATGGCCCTTTTTACACAGATGCTCTAACACCCATAAAATGGGTATTACATTTTATTATACATGTTGCAGGGCACCACTGCAGCCCATCACCATGGGTCCTGTGCACACATGATGCCTCCACCCAGTTCCTCTGGGTGGAGATGGGTGTTGGCCGGTGGGTGGGGAGCATTTCCCTGGGTGGAGATGAGTGGGGGCGTCTGTGTAAACGCCACTTTTGGTGGGTGTTGGTGAGTGTTTGCTCCTGGCCAACACCCATCTCCACCCACACCCAGCCATGGAGCAACCGGCAGTGGTGTCTGTGTAAAAAGGGTCTTTGTGTCCTTCTGAGCTGTAGATGGAATACATCCCAAGGGCCATTACTCTTTTGTGAAAACTTTGAGCCTTGGACCAACTGTTTTATTTCAAGTTGGAACAAAACTCCACAGCTCAAATCTTCAGTCCATGGTTGGGTCACAACTAGGGAGAAGGAAATCCCCAGTCCTTGGGAGAAGTGCCCCTGTCAGGGGAGAGATGGGAAAGCACTTCATGACAAAATCCAGAAAATGCAGTGTGATTTTAAAATGAGTTGCTTCACTGGGTGTTTTTAAACAAGCAAGATGATTTGGGGGGGCAGTGTCCATGGCCGCTACATGGCACTACCGTGGAGCACCCATTCAGGTGAAGTGCGTGGGGAGAGATTCAAACAAGTGGCTCCCAGCATGGCTACCCTGGCCACAGAGGCAAGCCGCTGTGCACTCCCTCTGCCACGGACCATGGGGGAGGGGGAAGAGCACCAGGCTGGCCTTTGCAATGGACATGTCCCCAGATTGAGTGCTGGGGAACCTGGGCTCTCCAGCACTACTTGTCAGTTCTGTGATTTGCAAAGGCCATTCTCCCACCCACAGTGCCTATGAGCAGCAGACCAGTTTTCTGGTGTGGCTGGCTGCCCCATACAGGGACTCCATGGCTGCCTGTTGCCACAGAGCTATTTGGCTTCCCCACACGGAGCACGTTAGAAGATGTCTTGGCAGTGCTCCATGAGTGGCCATGAGTGAGTGCTGTGTGGCTCATAGGAGCGGACATTCCCCCACTCCACCTTCAGATGGGCAGCTGAATGTGTGGCTTCTGGGTGGCCATGCAGCCAAAGCATCTCGTTTAAAAACATCCACTGTTGAAAAGCTGGATGCTCCCTTCAAAGAATCATGTGCAGTTTTACTTCAAGAACCTCTTTTCATCCTTGACACAAATTTCATTAATTGCTGACTGCTGTCTACCTGTTCCCAACTCAAGAGTCTGTCTTGGATAAGCCTGATAAGCCTGCCAACATCGAGAAAATGGTTTAAACAAAATAAGGCTTCCATACGATTTTCTATATTTTGGCAGACCAATGGTTGAATTAGTCCAGCATCCTCCTGCCTCTGACCGTGGCCCCTTCTGAAAAGTGCACAATGGGTCATAATGGAACAGTGCATTTCCTGCTATTCACTCCCAGCCATTAACAGTCATAGGTTTAATCTCCTTGACTAAAAGACGTTTATGGACCTATTCTCTAAGAACTTGTCCAATCCTTTTTTGAACCTAGGTTTTAGCCTTCATGACATCCTCTGGCAAGGTCCCACAGGTTAAATGTGCACTGAGTGAAAATGTGCTTCCTTGTCTCTTTTAAATCTACCACCAATTAATTTCAAAGAGTGTGTGCTCATTCTAGTATTTTGAGAAATAGTAAACAGATCAGTTTACTAGTAAAAAGTAAACAGTTTACTAGTAAACATATCAGTTTACTTTTCCATGCAACTCCTGATTTTAAAAATTTCTATCAAATCCCTCTGTAGTCGTCTCCTTTCTAAGCTGCAGAGAAACCTATTGAGCTTCTGCTTGTATGGAAGCCTTGGATCATTTTTTGTTGCCCTTCTGAGCAGCTTTCCCAGTTCTGGTATGTCCTTTTTGATATGGAACCTCAAGATAAATGACCTCATTGGCACTCACTGAGTAGTTTTAACCAATTGTTGTATGCAAGGAACTTACATTAATTACATTTTTATTAATAATAAAATAATAAATTATATATTATTATTATTATTATTATTATTATTATTCCAGCAATGTGCTTGGCACTGAACAGTCATTAAACAGAGATTAACAATAATTAATCGGAGACTGCAGCTGGTGCAGAACTCCGTGGCCCGTCTCCTGGTGGGATTGGGCCTCTGGGAACACATTACACCGGTTCTTCAGTCTCTGCACTGACTGCCTATAGTCTTCTGGGTCCGATTCAAGGTGTTGGTGCTTGCCTATAAAGCCGTAAATGGCCCTGGCCCAAACTATTTGTGGGACCGCCTCACTCCCCAGGTCCTGGATCGGCCCCTGAAGTCATCAGGAGGTGCTCTCCTTGAGGTCCGCCGAGTCTGCTGGGGGGCCACAATGGGGAGGGCCTTCTCAGTGGCTGCTCCACAGCTGTGGAACTCCCTGCTGGTAGAGTCCCGTTTGTCCCCGGATCTCCCCTCTTTTTGATTCTGTTGTAAAACGTGGCTGTTCTGCCTGGCGAACAGCCACGGGGAGGGTGGGGGGAATGGGTTAGGGTGGGGGTGCTTAGGGATGTTTTAATTCCTCCTTGTTTTGAGAATTTTAAGTGTTTTTATTGTGGGTAAGCTGCCCAGAGCTGCCTGTGGCAGGATGGGTGAGGTAAAGATTTCTAAAATAAATAAATAAATAAATAAATAAATAAATAGCTTGGAATTAATTAGAATTAGTCCTTCCCTGGAAGACTTACAATCTAAGATGGACACAGGAAGGAAGACAGGAGAGGGGAACATAGGAAGAGACAGAGAGAGATTTGTGAAGTTGAGAAGTCATAAGTGCACATGCTTGGCTTAGTTATAGGGGAGAAGGGGACCCTGAATGAAAGGATAGTTAAAGGAACATTAGTGAGCCATCTGTGGAGATGAAGAGTTAGGGAAAGCTTGATGGAAGAGACAGGCTTTTATGAGGGATTTCAAGGGAGGGAGGGAGCAGAGCGTATGTGTTCAGGGATGGAGTTCCAGGCATAGGGAGCAATGTGGGAGAAAGAGTAAAGAAGGCTTAAGGAGCAGTAGACTCCGGGGCAGGTGACTGTGCTGTCAGAGGAGGAGTGAAGCTCCTGGATGGGAATGTAGTGAGAAATAATGGCAGAAAGATAGGGAAGAGCAAGGCCATGGAGAGCCTTGAAGGAGAAGACAAGGTGTCTATACTGAAAGTCAATGGGGAGAGGGAGCAGAGGGGGGGCTGAATATGATCAAAGTGGCAGGAGAGATGGATGTTCTTGGCAACAGCGTTGAATAGCAGTGAAAGGGTCAAGGTGAGAACACAGAAGGCACAGAAGGAGGTTGCAGTAGTCAAGACGAGAGATGACTAGAGCATGAACTAGGGTTTCTACAATTGGAGCAATACAGAAGGACCAGAAACTGAAGTACAATGGATAGAGAGGAGTAAAAGACAAATCCCAGGCTGTGTGCCTGAGTGGAGAACTGGATAGAGAGAGAACTGAATAGAGAGGGCAGAGGGCAACCTATGTGGCAGGGCGCGCTTGCCCCACCACGCTTGGAGCAAGACTGTGGGGCCATGAGTCATGCGTGGCCCAGCTTAGAGATAGAGGCCGGCTGTCAGCTGGGCTGGGTGCAGGGGTGGTGGGGTACAGCCGGACAGCCGCTCCTGTGGGCAGTACCTCAGCTGTCTGAGATGGGTTGAGCTGCCCGGCTCCCCCAAGCTCGAGTGCCCAGCTCCCTGAGCTGGCCCCACAGTGTGACCAGGCAGATTGTCCGCCATGAGGCCCCGCAGAGATTGGGCCCAGGCAGCTCATCTGGCTGCACCCATTGAAAGTATGGTTAGAGAAATAAGAAAAGAACCAGTTGAGAGCTGAGCCCCAGAAACTAAGGGAATGAAGAGAATCAAGAATGAGGAAGCGGGCAACCATGTCAAAGGCAACAGAGATCAAGGAGGACAAGGATGGAATAGAGGCCCTTTGCTATGAGATGCCATTGGTGATTTTGGTGAGAGCAATCTTAGTGGAGTGAAGAGGACAAAAGCCAAACTGAAGGAGGTCAAGGGAGGAACTGAAAGAGCAGAAGTCAAAACAGCTGGTGTACATGGCTCATTCTAAGATCTTGGAAGCGAAGGGGAGGAGTAGCGAGATGGAGCCATAGTTTGAAAGGTTGGAAGGGTCAAGAGTGGACTTTTTAAGGGCAGAGAGGGAGAGGCTGATGATGTGCAGCAAAGGGGGTACAACAGTGGGGCAATGGCAGGAGGTGAGTGGATAGGATCAAGGGGACAGGTTGGATGAGGAGAAGAGTGAGGTGATCTTATCAAGCAAAGTTGGAGAAAAGTAGGATAGAGAAGTGGAGAAGGAAATGTGGGAGGGAAGGGTGAGGAGCAAGGTCAGGGTAGATTTTATCAGCCTTGTCCTTGAAGAAGCAGGCACGGTCCTGAGAAGAGAGGGAAGAAGAGGGAGGAGGACAGGGTGGTTTGGTTTGAGAAGGCAACTGAAGGTTGAGAAGAGATGGTGGAGGTTACAGGAGTGAGATTCAACTAGGATGGAGAAGTAATGTTGTTTAGCAAAGAAAAATGGCAGAGGGGGTGAATTTGTAGTGGAGCTAATCAACAAGCTTATAACATTTCTGCCAAAGGCTCTCAGCAGCATAAGAGTAGGAGAGGAGGTGGTGGATTGTGGGGATAAGCCAAGTTTAGGGGTTGATAAAATGAATAGAGGTGGTGAGAGAAAGGAGCAGGGGAGTCCAGGGTGGAATTAGGGGATGTATTGCAGGCAGAGGCAGTGAGACAGGGCCAGGTGAATAGGAGACAGATGAAAGAGGATTGGATTAGATTAATATTATTTATTTAATATTTATTTAATGCTGCCTTTGACACTGTCGACCATCGCTCTTATTGGACTCGCTTTACTCTTTGGGCTTCCGTGGCTCTGTCCTTGACTGGTTCTCCTCCTACCTCTCTGACCGCTCCTTTATAGTCTCGCTCCCTGGGTCGACTTCCTCCTCCCTCCCCCTTTCGGTTGGGGTCCCCCAAGGCTCTGTCCTTGGCCCTCTCCTCTTCTCTATTTACACCCTGTCCCTTGGCAAAATTATTGCTTCCCATGGATTCCAATATCATCTCTATGCTGATGACACCCAACTCTATCTTTCTACCCCCTCTCTCTCCTCTACTGTCCATTCACGCCTCGTCAACTGCCTCTCTGATATCTCCACCTGGATGTCCCGACGTCAACTCAAGCTCAACATGGCCAAGACCAAACTCCTCATTTTTCCTCCCTCCTCTTCCTCTCCCTCTAACCTGCCCATCTGCATCGATGGAGTCACCATCCATCCTGTTCTCCAAGCCCGTAGCTTGGGCTTCATCTTTGACACGCACCTCTCTTTTAAACCTTACATTGACTCTGTTGCCAAATCCTGCCGATTCGCCCTCCATAACATTGCTCGGATCCGCCCCTTTCTCTCTACCTCCTCGGCCAAAACCCTTGTTCATGCCATGGTTATCTCTCGCCTCGATTACTGCAACCTCCTCCTTGCTGGCCTCCCTCGCTCTCACCTGTCCCCCCTTATCGCAATCCAAAACTCCGCTGCCAAGGTCATTCACTCTGCCCGTCGCTTCGACCATGTGCAGCCTCTCCTCTTCTCTCTTCACTGGCTCCCCCTTCCTGAACGTATCCTGTTTAAACTCCTGGTTTTCACGTTCAAATCGCTACACGACCAAGCTCCCCCTTACCTCTTGGACCTAATCTCCCTACGCACTCCTGCACGCGCTCTCCGATCTTCCTCTGTCCCCTCCCTCACTCTCCCTCGTTTCTCCTGCTCACCTAATTGCCTTCGACCCTTCTCCCTTGCTGCCCCCCATGCCTGGAATGCCCTCCCTGCCCACATCCGCCTTGCCCCCTCCCTCCGCTCCTTCAAATCCCTCCTCAAGACCCACCTGTTCCTCGCTGCCTTTCCCAATGCCTGCTAGACGTTCCCATATACCTACTGTCTGCCCGCCTCTGCAGACTGCTGCAACCTGACTGTAACCAAGCCAAGCACACGCACCTGAGTCTTCGCACCTGCTTGAATGTTTGTCTGTCTTCTCCCCTGTCTCTCCCACTGTCCCCTCTCCCTGTCTCCCCCTCCTTGTCTTTTAGATTGTAAGCCACAGGCAGGGACCACATCTATTTCTATGTTCTGTACAGCACCAGTCACATGACTGGCGCCATATAAATGATTATAATAATAATAATAATAATAATAATAATAATAATAATTAATAGCACCTGCAGTGTACCTGGCACTGTACAATCAATAGTTATAGGCAGGTTCCTATACCAAGGGCTTACAATCTAAGACAGACCAGGGAGGGGAAGACAAGGGAGAGGTGAACATTGGGAGAGAGAAGGGTACATTCACAGGGTTGAGCAGGTGCAGGTGCTTAACTTAGGTACAGGGAACTAACTTGATTAGTAACTTAGACCACTTTCAGAAATCCAGTTTTGTAGTCTTTGTGTGCTTACTGGCAAAGCTGCGTGGGGTGGGGGGGCTTTCAGACCGGCCAAACCCAGTGCATATTCTGGCTTGTGCATTCCCTCCCACAGCCAAAATATGCACAGGGGGTGGGAAGGTGGGAAAGTGGTCATAGTTACAGGGAAGAGATTCTGAGTGAGGGGGAAGAGGAAACAATTTCACTGATGACGAGCTAGGGAAGGCTTGATGAAAGATACAGGTTTTCAGGAGGGATTTGAAAGTTGGAAGGGAGAGAGCAGAATGAATGTATCCAGAGAGGGAGTTCCAGGCATGAGGGGGCAGTAAAAGAGAAGGGGTGAAGATGTTTACAGCAGCAAGGGGGTTGTGATCAGGTGAGGGTGGGGACACAGGAAGGAGTGAATCTCCCAGACAGGAGTGCAATGGGATACAGGAGTAGAGAGATATGGGAGAGCAAGGCTATGAAGAGCCCTGAAGGTGAAGTTTATTAGGGATGTGCAAACACAGTTCGGAAGTTCAGAGATCGTCCCGAACTTGGCCTGTTCAGATGACTGAAGTGAACTTCCAAACCGAACGCTTGAACTTCCGAACAGTTCAGAAAAGTTCGGATGAGTTCGGACGAATTCGGGGGCGGGAAAAATGTGACTTTGGGTGGGAAAAACGTGACTGGAAGGGGGAGGCATCTGAGGAGCAGCCTTCCTGGCACCGGGGTGGTTTCAGGGCCAAAAATACCGATACCGAAAAAAATTCGGTGTCTGTATCGATAGCGCTATTTTCAGATGTTCGGTCGACTTTGGCCGAACCAAACTCCATTGAACCAAACAGCCAAACTCGAACTCAGGTTTCGAACCGAATGACCAAACGTCCCAACATCCAAACGGCATTCTGTTCACCCATCCCTAGAGCTTATGCCAAATGCATTCACATAAAAGGAACAAGTGTAGGGCGGAGAGGAGGGGCTGAACATGGTCAAAGCGCTGGGCAAGGTGAATTACTTTAGCAGCAAAGCATTGAACGGAGATGAGGGGGGCAAGATCGGGAGACCAGTAAGGAGGAAGTTGCAGTAGTCAAGACAAGAGATGACTAGAGCATGGACTAGGGTTTTTGCAGTGAAAACAGTAAGGCAGGGCCAGATTTTACCAATATTATAAAGACTAGAGTGAAGTAACAGGATTTGGAAGCAGCCTAGATATGAGGCATAAAGGAGAGGGAGGAGTCAAAGATGAATCCCAGACTGCGCGCCTGAGGAATATGCTGGATGGTGATTCCCTAACAGAAATTGAGAAGGAAGTAGGAGGGGAATGTTTTTGGAGGAAGATGAGGAGTTTGGTCTTGGCCATATTAAGCTTGAGTTGGCAGTAAAAGGATCTGACTAACTGAGTCAGACTAATGGTCGATCTTAGCCAAGTATTATCATAACCTGACACATCAGCAGGGTTTCAAATCCAGATCTCCAGGGTCTCTGGCAGAGGCCTCACCCAGGTGTGCTACCTGAGACCCTCCAGGATTCCCAGCAGAGGCCTCACTCAGGTGTGCTACTAGAGATCCTGAATCAGAGATCCTGGGGATTGAATTTGAGTCCTTATACATGCAAAGCACATCATCTACCACCTGAGCCACAGTCCACCACAGTCAGACAGCCAAGCAGAGATATCAGAGAGACAGTCAGCAATACGAGACTGGATGGATGGGGAGAACACGGGAGTGGAAAGAGAGAGTTGTGTATCATCAGCATACAGGTGGTACTGGAAGCCATGGGATTCAATGAGTTTACCCAGAGAAAGAGTGTAAAGAAAGGGGAAAGAGAAGAGGGTCCAGAACAGAGCTTTGGAGAACTCCCACAGAGAGGGGAAACAACACAGAGGAGGTACCAGCAAGAGAAACATTGAAGGATGATCATTGAGATCCCTTCCAACCCTAAAATTATATTATTTCATGGAAGAGTGAGAGGATGATGAAGGGGGAGGGAGGGATGGGAGTCATGGAGTGAGGCAAAGGAATTGTAGGAGATGGGAAAGAAATCAAAGGAGAAGTCAGAATAGTTTTTGGAAAAGATTAGGTCAAGAGAGTGAGGGCAGTGAGTCCAAAGGTGGTCAAAGGGAAAGCTTAGAAAGAGAGAAAGAATGAAGTAAGAGGGCCAGAGGGCATGTCAGCATAGATGTTGAAGTCCCCAAGAATGAGGGTGGGAAATGGAATGTTGTCAGAAAAGAACCCAGATATCGAAGTGGGGGGGGGGGGGCGGGGGGAACAGGCCAGTGGAGCAATAAATAACAGCTGTGTGGAGGGGTAGTAGAGGTAGATGGAATGTACCAGAGAAGGAGTGAAAGGAAGAAAGTTAAGGGGTTGGAACTGGCAGGGGATAAGGTTGGCTGAGAGCAGGTGGTGGCTGGCTTTGGTGATTGGAGAGGTGTCCTGAAAGGGGCAAGGGAACAGGAGGCTGGGCAGGTTGGTTATCTTTTGTTTTTAGGGTTACCACACAGATATATTTATATTTATACATAATTATTTTTCCATATTTATTTGTAGCTTCACAATAGTTCAGCTGTTTTTAGGGCTGCCTCAGAACTTTCCCTTAAAACAAAGAAGGACTATTTAGGAAGCCGTAGAAAGCAAATGAAATCAAATGGAAAACTGTTAAAAATGTAACAAAACCTTGAGTTTTGTTACAGGATAATAATAGTCAGATTTTGTTACCATTTGTCTTTCAAAAAATTGTTCTAAAGGTTTTCACACAGTGTGTGGGGCCAGCACTTATGACCTTCAGTCCTAGAAGACTTGAGAAGAGCAAATATTGTGCCCATATTTTAAAAGGGAGAAAAGGAAGACCCAGGAAATTGACTTCAGTTTGACCTCTGTACCTGGGAAGTTACTACAGCAAAATATAAAGCATTCCATTTGTAAGCATGTGGAAAACAAATGAATGACTGCTAGCAGCCAGCATGAGTTTATCAAAAACAAATCATGCCAACCCAATTAATTCTCCTTCTTTGACGGGATGACTGGCTTAGTGGATAAGGGGAATGCAGTGGATAAATAATTTACTTGGATTTTAGTTAGAATTTTGACACAACTCCACATAATGAAGTTGGAGAAATGTGGCCTAGATGAGATGACCATAAGACGGATAAGTGACTGGATAAGCAAAGACTAGTAATAATTAATAGGTCAATGTCAGATGGGAAAGCTCTCTCAAGCAGGGTTCCACAGGGGTCAGTTCCTAGACTGGTGCTATTCAACATTTTATTAATGTCTTGGATGAAGGACTAAGGAGTATATTCATAAAATTTGCTAAGGACACAAAAGGATAGGATAAAGATTCAAAATGATCTTACCAAGTAGGAGAACTGGTCTGGAAATAATAAAATGGAATTCAAAAAGGACAAAGATAAAGTTATACACATAGAACAGAAAAGCCAAAAGGCATGAATGGGATATAACTTGATCAGCAGTAGTATGGAAAAGAAAGATCTAGTAGTGATGGATCACTGACTAAACATGTCAGCAGTGGGATTCTGTTGTGAAGAATGTTAGTTGTGAACTAGATCCTTGCCCATCCTGGCTAGTGAAAGCCAGCCAGGAGATGCTGGGGCCATTTCTGGCTGGGGTTGTCAATCCCTCCCTTTGGGATGGTAGGGCATCAGACGTTCTTAAAACTGTGGTTGTTTGGCACCTGCTTAAGAAGTAATCTTTGGACGCCAACTCCCCAGCCAGCTTTTGACCTGTCTCTAACCTTCCCCTTTTAGGGAAGGTTACTGAACGGGTGGTTGCCCAACAGTTCCGGATTCCTGGACTCATTTCAGTCAGGCTTTCGCCCTGGGTATGGCACTGAGACTGTGTGTGTGGCCTTGGTTGATGACCTGTGTTTGGAGACTGACAAGAGAAATTCTGCTGTGTTGATCCTGTTAGATTATTCAGCAGCCTTTGATATGGTTGATCACGAGGCGTTGACATGACTGCAGGACCTGGCAGAGGTGTGCAGGACCGCCCTTTGAGTGGTTCCGCTACTTCCTGCAGGGAAGGTCCCAAAAAGTGGGGATGGGTGATTGCTCATCATCCTCTCAGGACCCATTCTGTCTCCCCTCTTCAACATATATATGAGGCCACTGCATGAGGTTATTCAGAGGGTTGGGGTGAAGTGCCATAAGTATGCTGATGACATCCAGCTTTCCCATCTGACCCAGTTTTCGGACTTTCTTTTCCATCAGTTCCTGCAGTCTTGGTGCTTACCTGATGCCTGACTGCTGTTGGGGACTGGCTGAGGATGAGTCAATTGAAACTGAATCCAGACAAGACCGAGGTGATAGTGGTTGGCCAGCCGTGTGACCTGGAGTTGACCTGGGACTCCTCTTGTTGATCGAGTCCAGACCCTTCTGGTCCACCAGGTTCTCAGCCTTGTGCTGCTGAATCCCCCGCTGTACCTGGATTGTCAGGTTGCAGCAATGGCTAGGAGCACTTTTCATCAACTCCATCTATCTGTGAGCAGACTGCTGCCTTTTCTTTCCGATTCAGATTTGGCCACCGTCATTCCTGATTACATCACCTCAGGGTTAGATTGTTCTAATGCACTTTACGTGAGGCTCCCCTTGATGACCGTTCGGAAGCTGCTGCTGGTGCAGAATGTGGCAGCTCTCCTCCTTTCAGGGATGAGAACATTACACCAATGCTCTGAAGTCTGCACTGGCTCCCTATAGCTTTTGGAGCACAATTCAAGGTGCTGGTTTTGACCTTTAAATTTATTATTATAATTTTATTTAAAGCACTAAATGGTCTGGCCCCACATATCTGAAAGACCGCCGGTCCTTCCATGCCTTGCTGTGGCCCCTGCAATCAGCCTGGAATGCCCCCCTGTGGGTACCATCAGTTAGTCTTGTTTTGTACGACAATGGCTCGCAGGGATGCATTCTCAGTTACTGCCCCGAGTCTTTGGAATTCCCTTCCCCTGGAGGTTCATTTGAGCCCTAGCATCTTCTGGAGGCAGTGTAAGAATTTTTCACTTGAAAAGGGATACATTGGGGATTGGGATGGTTTAGGGGTTCGGGAATGAGGTAGTGGTACTGGGTGGGTTTGTGGGGGGTTGTGGTAGGGTTGTGGGGGTTAGAGTTTTTTGTATTTTAATTTTTTTATTATTTGTAAGCCTCCCTGAACCTTTGGGAAGGGCGGCATAGAAATTTAAATAAATAGTTTCTCCCTTGCTATGAAGGAAAGGACAGGAGGTAATGGATAGAAGCTGTCAGGAGGGAGATTGTAACTGGAACTCAGGGAAAATTTCTAACTGTAACGTGGGGTTCTCAACCTTTTGTACAACACTGGAGTGATGTAAGAGACTACTTGGGAGCACTGCATAATTTGCATAAATGATTTGCATAAACATGCATACATTCAGTTTCTCCTCTGCAATTCAATTTAATTCCATTCACTGGAAATTGAGATAATTCATCAATTTGACCCCACTTCAATTCAGTTCAGTTTACTTGCTCCACTTGCAGCAGTGGCTCAGTTCAGCAGCATATGGCTGCTCTCACTGGCTGGTGGCCTCACCAATGGAAGGAGGCCCTCAGGCATCCCAGGCTGATAGCAGAATCTGCCCTGCCCTCTCCTAACACAGTCACAATGATACTAGTGGTGGCAGCCCCCAGCAGTCTCCAGCCAGGGGCCAGCAGGCTCAGGTCAGGCTCTGCTCCCCCAGCACAGGACAGCAGGAGCTGTGGGTGGGCATGCAATGGGGCAGCAGGGGTGAAGGGTGGCCTTCAGTTGGGTCGAACAGGCTCAGGACAGCCTCCAGGCTCCACTCTCCCAGCACAGCCCAGGTCAGTTGCAGGGCAGCAGAGGATGTAGTGGTGGCAGGCAATGCTGTGGCTCCCAGGCTGCAGCTCGTCAGGGTATTGCACTGGTGTCTTTCAATCCCGGGTGATTTCCAGTGATGGATCTCTGTGTGGGAAAGGAAGCCTCGTTCCTTTTGCTTTGCCTCTTAATGTTGTAAAGAGAGTGAGGGTGTGAAGCCTGTTTTCCCCACAGAGACCCTTTTTAAACAGACAAAAAAAAAAACTCGCTCACATTTGCATGTGGGTGGGTGGTGTTCATTTGAATGCCGTGGCAGGTGTGGGGTGGGATGGGTGGGCGTCCATGCGAACACCATGGTCAGTGGGTGGAGGTGCGTGCACATTCCCGTGCTCCACCCACCTCTACCCATCACCCATGCACGGAGCAACAGGCACCAATGCTGGATGCTCCGTGGGTGGAGGTCCTTGGGAATGCAGCCCCCCATGCACAGCCCACCCATCCCCCCATGCACTCACACCCATTTGAAAAGGGTCAGAGAGTCACTGGGGAACAATAGCAAACTCATGATGCAGCCAAGGTGGGAGCTGTTCCAGATCCTTATCCAGGCAGGGGCATAAGGAGACAGAAGGGATACATGGAGCTTCCAAGGCTTAGTGCTTTCACATTTGCATCAGTGGCATGAATGGGCCATGCCATAAGAGAAAGGGGGGAGAACCACTCAGTTTTAATTTAATTTAAATTAATTTAATACGCATATTAATTTAATATGCAGAACAAATGGGTTTTTATTATTATTAATTTTTATTATTATTCATTTTAATTTTTACCCCGCCCTTCCTGCCAAAGGCAGCTTAGGGCAGCTTACAATATTAAAATACATAATGCAAATAAATATAAAATAAACCATAAATAGAAAAACATAAAATATACCCCCAACCCTACACCAACCCCCCCAGCCCCTCTCCACCTCAGCTCCCCCAACCTCTTAGTTCACCCCTATTCCCCCACAACTTCCCCCTCCCACCTGAGTGAGTTTTGAGTGAGAAGGTGTTGTTTCACTGGGATTACAGAAAGGAGGAAACACCTTCCAGACTGACCTGGACCTCCCCCCTGCTGGGCAATACAAAGGGAGAGTTTGCCTTATTAGCACAGCATATTAAGGGTAATCCTCCACCCACTGAAGTAAATGGCCCAACTTCCATTGAATTTTATGAATGAAGCACTGCTGATGGCTTGCTTGGGGAGTACTTTCACGTAGTTCCCAAGCAAAAAGGAAATGTTCCTGCCAGTCAGCAGGTGGAATGTTTGCATGTCTGGTCAGGGAATCAGGGAAGCGAGGGCAGGGGGGAGGGGCTTCAGCTCAGGTATCTGGGCACCACTCCCTGAGGCCACCTGCTCCCAGGAACCTATGAGACCCCTGCCACCTTGGTTGGGGTGTACTCTTGCCCCCCCCCGCCCTCTTTAAAAGGGACACACACGCCTGGGCAGACCCTCTTTGTGTTTGTGTCTGCCCAGGTCATTGAACAGGTCAGTCAGGTGGAAAAGGGAGGTATGTCTTAGAGGATGGCCTCAAGGAGGTTTCCGTTCGGAAGCAGTAGTAACAGGATATTAAGGGTAATTCTCCACCCATTGAAGTCAGTAGCCCAACTCCCATTTACTTTAATGAATGAAGGACTGCTCCAAACTGTTCCTGAGCACTGCTGATGGTTTCCTTAAGAGTACTTTCACATATTTCCCAAGCAACAAGTTGCAAATCACTGCTGTTGGGCAAATCAACCTCTCTGGGAAGTTGTAGAATCTCCATCACTGGAGGCTTTTAAGAAGAGGTTGGATGAGCATATGTCTGGGATGATCTATGTAGGGCACATCTTGTGCCTAGCAGGGGGCTTTGCTTGATGACCCCCAAGGTCTGTTCCAGCTCTTTGAATCTATGATCATGTCTGCAGCAAATGACCCATGCTTTACCCCAGGACTTGGTAAACTGTTACATGTGCACCTACTTGAGAGGTTTTCCACCTTGTTACTTTTTCTATGTCACATTAGGTGCCCGAATTGCTTGTTAAAAGGAAACTGAAAGGGGAGTCAGTTTCCTTGCAGCTGCTGCTGCCATGGAACACGGAGAAGAGGAAGGGGCAAGACCATAGCGAGGCATGAGCGAATAAAGCAGTGGTTCTGGTGGGGGCCCCAAGTAGTTTAGGCTTAGATTTATTTAATTAAAAAATGTCATATAATGTCACAACACAACATGCATACAAGAATTTCAATATTCTGATAACTAATTTAACTAACTTCCAATCCATACTGCTTCTCTGAGTTGTTTATTTGTCACTTTATTTTGTTAAGAACACAAGTATAATGGTCCAGCTAGCTCAGTGTCTTGTCTCTGACAGTGGCCCCTTTCACACAGACATTCTAGCACTGATAAAATTGGTGTTACATTTTATTATACATGTTGCAGGGCTGCAGCTGGGTGCCCTGCAACATGTATAATAAAATGTAACACCCAATTTGTTAGTGTTAGAGTGTTGTGTTAGAGTGTCTGTGTGAAAAGGGCCAGTGGCAGCTTCAGTTGTTCTAGAGAAGTGCATAACAGGTCATAATGGAGTGATCAATTTCTTACTGTTCTCTCCCAGTCCCTATCAGTCAGGGATCTCATTCCCTGACCAACCTGACTAATAGTAATTGACCCGTCCCCAAAGACCTGTCCCCAAGAGTCCTTATTGAAGGATAAAAGGGCTGAAGACGAACTATATGAGAAATGGCTGAAAGAATTAGATTCGGCCATTCAGGACCATTAAAGATAGTGTGAGGTACAGGTATGTTTAGCCTACAGAAAAGATGACTAAGGGAGACATTATAGCAGTTTTAAAATATCTAAAAGGATGCCACAAAAAACATCATGAACATTTTGTTCTTCACTATCACAGAAGTTGATCTCACAAGAAAGAATGGGATTAAATTGCAGCGATGTAGTTTTCTGTTAAATATTAAGGGAGAAATGTAGAAAATATTAGGAAAACTTGTGAGAACTGTTGGACAAGAGAATAAGCTTCCAGAGAGGCTGTGGAATCACCTTCCTTGGATGGACAAACATTTGTCTCTGGTGCTGTAGGAGAGGATATTCAGCCTTGGAGAATGGGGTTGGATTAGACGACCCTTAAGGTTCCTTCCAAACCTACAGCTGATTTGATGCCCCCAGGGTCACCCCCGCTCCTGAGGGGGGCACAGTCAGGATCCCCAGTTCCCGGCCTGGCAGTGGCTAGGAGCTGGGAACCCAGAGTGTGGGGGCCCCCTGGCCGAGTCCAACTCCGACTGTCATTGATAGTGACAGGCAGCATGAGTCAGTGGAGGGGGCCAGTGGGACTGAAGGAGAGACCTCTCACTCACTCTGTGGGTGCCCCCCCCTCCTCTGCCTGTCAGTCTCAGACAGGGGGAATGTGGGAAAGGCGGGGCCTCTGCCTCTCATTCCCCCTGGCCGAGACAGCCAGGCAGTGGAGGGGGCCAGTGGAAGTGAAGGAGAGGCAGAGGCCTCGCCTCTCCCTCACTACCTCGCAGCGGCCAGTGGTGGCAGGTGGCCAGCAGCAGATTTAATCTGCTGCTGCTTTGCCTGACGCCGCCAGAGCCCGATGCAGGAAGTCGGCGACCGGGCCTGGCATGGGGCCCAGGACGCCAACACCACAGCAACGGATGGGATAAGTGATCCCGAAATGACTGGGCTTGGGGATGGGGCGAGGGGAGTGCCCCTCCCCCCATTCCTGAGCCCAGGCCCGGGGAGCGCCCCCTGACTGAGCTGGGGAGCGCCCCCTGAGCTGGGGAGCGCCTCTAGGCTTCACCGCCGGCGGGAGAGTGGGGGCCCACATTTCTCCCTCACCCTGGGCCCCGAATCGCCTAAGGCTGGCCCTGGATGCCCCTTTTTAAATGGGCTACAACCTCAGTGGGGATGGGTGTGCGCGCAGCAGCATGGGCAGTGCAGGTGGGGACAGTGTACATATGCACACACCAATCCCACCCCCCGCATCCCCCTACATCCCCACTCACGGAGCAATCACCATTTTGGCCAATTGCTCTGTGAGAGGGTGATGGGTGGAGGTGGGCATGCGTACATGTTTCACGGGAGAGTGCACACACGCCCATCCACCTGCCGCAGCAATCACACGGGCAGCACCTACTCATGCTCACACAGTGAACCTGTGTGAGCATAAGTGGGTGCATCTCGTGTTAAAAGCACCTATGACTTTAATGAAGAAGTACTTTCTGGCTTGACAGTTATTTCAATTGTGCATTCTTTGGGCAGGTTACTTTAAAATAAATGAATTTACTTTATAATTTTACAATAAATGCAAGACGTAAAATGGGCAGAAGCATCTTAGTAAATAAAAGTTAAATCAGCATTCTGACTTCTAAAAGTTAAAGAGTTTATTATTAAAACTGAAAATGGATGAATATAACTTATTTGGTTTTAATTTTATATAATTTCTAAAATAATTGGTCCAGAATTTCTAACTTGGACTCTCAACAACTGCTTCATCTTTGGTCCTTTTTACATGGGCAGTGGTGGGTGGGGGGATGGGTGTGCTGCCGTGGTGGGTGGAGCTGGGTGCAGGCGCACATCCATCTCTCTACCCACCTCCACGCAAGGAGCCTCCTCTGTGGCCCTTTTCACACAGTCACTCTAAGGCCATTTTTACATGGGTTTTTTTTACACAGACACTCTTAACACCGATAAAATAAGTGTTACATTTTATTATACATGGTACAGGGCAACACTGCAGCCCTGCAACATGGGTCATTTTCACACAAGATGCCTCCACTCAGTTTCACTGGGTGGAGGTGTCTGTGTAAACACCACTTGCAGTGAGTGGGGTGCATTTCTCTGGGTGGAAATTGGTAATCACCACTTGTGGTGGGTGGGGTACATTCCTCTGGGTGAAGATGGGTGGAGGCATCAAACACCACTTGTAGTGGGTGTAGGTGCGTGCATGCTTCTGCGCAACACTCATCTCCAGCCACCACCCACCCACAGAGCAACGGACTCCACTGCTGATTGCTCCGTGGGTGGGTGATGGGTGGAGATGGGTGTTGTGTGTTGTGTGGGAGCAAGCACGCACCTACACCCACCGCAAGTGGTGTTTACACAGACGCCTCCGCCCATCTCCACCCAGAGAAATGCACCCCACCCACCGCAAGTAGTGTTACACAGACGTCTCCACCTATCTCCACCCAATGAAACTGGGTGGAGGCATCTCATGTGAAAAGGGCCCATGTTGCAGAGCTGCAGTGTTGCCCTGTACCATGTATACTAAAATATAACACCCATTTTATCAGTGTTAGAGTGTCTGTGGCCGTTTTTACATGGACGGCACAGCAGCGCCGATCGGTAGAGATGGGTGTGGATGGGTAGGAGAGCAAACCCAGTGAACACCTGGCGGCACCGAGCAGGGAGACAGTTACACGGACAATGCCATGGGGGGTTGTGGGAAGGAAAGGGGATGGGCCAGCAAACACCCAGCGGCAAAACACCCATCCCGGGAAGCACCCAGCAAACACCCGTGGAAGTACACAGACAGCCAGGACCAGCGGGGAAGCTCCAACCGGCACAGCGATGGCACAACATGGCCGACCGAGGGCAGATGAAGCCGCGCAACATGGCCACGCCCCCAGGCTGCCAGGACCCATGCGGGTGGGGCAGGAGGGAGCAGGGATGACAGCCACTACAAAGGAGCCATCTCCACACAGCCTCAGCTGGGCTGGGGGTCCTCGGTCAGTGTGGGTGTTGCTGCAGACCCTCGACCCTGTGCCGGGTGACATGCACTGTGCTATGGCTTGACGCGTTCCCCCTCCTTTCGCCCCCTGTCAGGGTACCACCCCCTCGTACTTCCTGTCCAGGGCCCACCCCAACTGCCGGGGGGGGAGCCCCCCTTGTACCTCCCATCTGGGCCTCCCCCATACCTTCTGCCTGGGGCACACACACCCCTACACCACCTGGGTGGGGCTTCCTCCCCTGGGTTCTCCTGGGTCCTCATGCTCACCCAGCCCCTTCCCACATGTGGGGCGTCATCGACTCCCTTGGTCTTGTCATTTGCCTTCCTGGAAGCCATCGTGGGAGCCCTTGCGCATGTGCTATGGTTCCGCCCTCCTTTATGGGCTCTCAGCCAGACATCCGGCGTCCCCCTTGTGGGTGTGTCTGCATGGGGGCAATGTGTGACCCGTGGCGCCGGCGCAGTGCGGCTCCATCGGTCCGGTCCATGTAGGTGTGGGCGTTTTCGCTTTTACACTTACACTCGGGTGTTGAACACCCATCTCCACCCACAGAGGGTGCCAGCTCCCTCCCGGCTGCTCCGTGGGTGTTGGCGGGTGTTGGCAGGTGGGTCGTGGACGCGTGCCCACCCACTCGTGGACTTTTACACGGACGCTCTCCCACCCATCCGATGGGTGTTTCTGAGTGTTCGTGGGTTTGTGGAGTCTGTGTAAAAGTGGCCTACGTAAAAAGGGCCATGGACAGGGGTGAGTGGGGGGATGGGTGTTCTGGCATGGTGGATGGAGGTGGAGGACACCCACCCACTTCCACCCACCTCCACCCATGGGGCCTCCTCCAGTTTTCCGGAGGGCTCCATGGGTGGAGGGGGGAGGGTGATGGGTGTAGGTGGATGTTGGATGGTAGCATGCATGCAACTCCACCCATCACCCACGGTGTTCACACACATGTGAACACCGACCCCACACCCATCCCCCCACCAGCCATTTACACAGACACCCACCCCACCACACAACCACCCGAACACCAAGTGGGGGGGACATGTCCATGTAAAAACGGACTAACACTGATCAAATGGGTGTTATACTTTATTATATGGCCATTTTTACACAGACGCTCCCTTCCCCCTGCTGGTGGGTAGGCGGCTGGTGGGTGTTGGAAGAGTGTTTGGGGGGGCGGCCAGGAGTGGGTGGGAGGATGGGTGTTCGCTGAGTGTGCACCTGTGTAAACACCACGGGCAGTGGGTGTTTGTGCATGCATGCTCCCGACGCACACCCACCTACACACATCACCCACTCACGGGCCCTCTGGAAAACCGGAGGAGGCTCCGTGGGATGAGGTGGGTGGAGATGGGTGTGTGTCCATGTAAATGGCCACACCCCTACCTCCACCCACCATGGCCAAACACCCATCCCCCCCCTCCGTCAGTGTATAAATGGCCTATATGTTGCAGGGCTGCAGATGTGCTCTATGGGCAGTAGCGTCAGTTGCTCCGTGGGTGGGTGTGGGTGGAAATGGGTGTTGGCGGGGAGCAAACATTCACCAACACCCACCCATCTCCACCCAGGGAAATGCTCCCCACCCACCGGCCAACACCCATCTCCACCCAGAGGAACTGGGTGAAGGCATCACGTTTGCGCAGGGCCCATGGTGATTGGCGGCTGTGGTGCCCTGCAACATGTATAATAAAATGTAACACACATTTTATGGGTGTTAGAGCGTCTGTGTAAAAAGGGTCCACCACACACTCACCCCAACACCAAGTGTATATGTGTGTGAGGGGGGGGTGCTTCTGTGTAAAAACTGCCATAAAGTTTCACCTGGACCCCCAAAAAATCTTGCTACAGCACTGGGAAGGGGTGTGCATTCTTGGGTGAATGGATAATTGATGTGGGCTGCCCCCCAAAACTTCCCATTCACCTAGTAACCACCTAGCTTCCCCAGGCAGAATAATAGAATTGTAGGATTTACCTTAAGGTACATCTTGTCCAACTCTCTGCTCCAAGCAGGGTGTCTTCAGATTGCAGCACCACAGACAGATGTTTGACCAGACAGGTTTTGAAAACATCCAAGGAGGGAGATTCTATACCTTTCCTGGGCAATTTATTTTATTTCCCAATAGTTCTTACATTTAGGAAGTTTTTCTAAATGCTCATCATCATTTTTTGTGGCATCATTTTAGATATTTGAAAACTATCAATCCCCTTAGTCTTCTTTTCGTTAGGCTAAACAACCCAGTTATTTCAGCCTTTCCCCATAGACCACTTCAATGGCCCTTTTTAAATAGGTGGTATGGGTGGTGCAGGTCTGTGGACAGTGGGTGGAGCGCTGCCTGCGCGGGTGGTACATGGGTGCTTGCATACATGGATGCACACACATCCGCCATGCATCCCCATGCATGGAGCAACATGTGTTTTTACCAATTGCTCTGTCCGTGGGAGGTGTGTGGGGATGCGTGGATCACAGGAGCGTGCACCCACGCACCCTCACTTTCACACAAGACACTCCCCTGCCTGTTCTGTGGGTGGACATGTGTAGGAGTGTCTCGTGTAAAAAGGGCCAATTGCTCTATGTGGGCCTGCTCTTGAAAACTACTCAGAGACTGCAACTGGGGTAAAATGACAGGGGTGGGTCACCAGGAGCACACTACACAGGTGCTTCACGGTCTGTGCTGACTTCCAATAGCTTTCCAGGAACAGTTCTTGACCTATAAAGTCGTATTTTATTTATATTTTTTCTGTCGTCCTCCTTTGGTTTGCATTACTGCTTTTATAATGTATTACATTTCTGTTATTTTATACTGAAATTTATACTTGTATTTATATTATAGTATTTTTATATTTTTGTTTTAGATATTGAAAGCCACCCCAAGCTGTCTTGGCAGGAGGGGCAGGGTATAAAATGATTAAAATAAACAAATAAATAAATGGCCTGGGTCTATATATCTAATGGGCTTCTCCTCCCTTATATCGCCTTCACAGGGTGATTTCAGATGTTACGAGATCACACAGTGAACCACGGTGAATACCCACCTGTGGTCACTGTGTCTCGAACGTCTGTTTGGCAGCTGCCAGATGTTTGCCACGGTCAATACCCGCATGGGGTCAATTTTAACCACGCTTCCCGGGCTAGCCGGGGGAATGTCCCGGGAAGCGTGGTCAAAGAGATCCCCAGCGGGGACCAAAAAAAAATAACGTCTGGCCAGGTGCCACGGCCCGGGATCACCAGCGGGATCCCGGACCATGTCGAATTCGGCCAGACGCTGCGACCGCATTGACCCCACTGCCTGCCCGTCTCCCCAGAGGACGGGCGGCGGGGAGGGGGCGGGGCCATGCGGCCGCACGTTGCGCCGCGCAGCCCTGCCCCCTCCCAGATTCCCCGCCGGGATCCCCTGGCACGTCTGATATGGTGTGACGGGGTCACCCCGGCAGGGGATGGATTTGGTGTTTTTGGTATGGGGCCAAGCGGCCCCGTAACGTCTGAAAACACCCACAGTCTCTAAGGTCAGATGAGTGTGCGCTCGTGCAAGTTCTATCATTGCAAAGCAATGCATCCATACAGTAAGGGCATGAAGGGAGACATTCTCAGTGTGTACTCCACACAGCTCTGGAACTCCCTTCCCTAGGAAGTTTGCCAAACCCTGGCCTGCACAACTTCCAAAGGCAATGTAATTCAGCTCAATTCAGCTGCTGAGACTCGGGTACAATGAAGTAAGACACAGGACCATTAAAGATAATGTGAGGTACAGGACCAGCCCTACCAAGAGTCATACTTGAACTGCCCAAAACCCACTTGTGGCTCCTGAACCACAGTTGTTCACCCCTGGTCTATGCATTCTGTTTTAACAATTTTGTATTTCATATTTTGGGGAGAGAGTTAGGCCCTTTTTACACAGATGCTCTAACACCCATAAAATGGGGTTTACATTTTATTATACATGTTGCAGGGCACCACTTCAGCCAATCACCATGGAGATGGGCAGTGGCGTCCGTTGCTCTGTGAGTGGAGATGAGTGTTGGCCGGGAGCAAACATTCACCAACACCCACCCATCTCCACCCAGNTGCAGTGGTGCCCTGCAACATGTATAATAAAATGTAACACCCATTTTATGGGTGTTAGAGCGTCTGTGTAAAAAGGGCCTTATTTTGGTTTGGTTTTGGGTTTGTTTGTTTTTCTAAAATGCTGTGTTTCTTCTTTAAGCAAGATCCAGGATAGACCTTTTAACTGGAAATTTTAATTCTGAAAATGAAGTTAAGGGGAAAGTCCAACTATACAACTGTGTCCAACTATCTTATAGATTTTAAAATTGCATTTTCTATGTGGACTGGCTCTGTGCAGCAGAAAAGGTATTATACCATCGTCAGAGGGCTTCATTTCAGGCATAGAATGTTATACTGAGCAGCTTGGTGGGTATGCTTTAAAAGAGCATATGGGCTCCTGATGTGAAAAGGAATTGACTTGGTAACTGTCAAATGTTTAGATGTAGCAAGTATTTAAGCTATTTTGAAAAGTTACCGTATTAACACTAACGGTAATAAAAAAAATAAAATTTTTTTTTAAAACCACCCACAAATTGTATTTTGTTGATTTTAGGTCCGGACATGGATTCTTACAGTGGGCTACACAACTGCATTTGGAGCAATGTTTGCAAAAACGTGGAGAGTTCATGCAATTTTCAAAAATGTAAAAATGAAGAAAAAGGTGAGGGGGTAACCGTTTATTGGATAGATCTCATTCTGCCACCTTTCTCCTCCTTGGTGAACCAGAGGGTGGGGGGTGGAGGGTGGGGGGGATTCTTTTTAAAAGAGAGACTCAACATAAAGCTTTTTGTTGAAGCACAAGTTTCCTAGCAGAAATTGATGTAATAATCTGTGGTGTTATTAAATTTCAAGGTTAAGAGACTGAATTATAGCTAACAATATTACATTAATAATTTTAGTCAGATTTAACTTACAGAAAAAAAAATTTTAAATGTGCACAGGCTACAAAAAAAAACAGCTGTAGGTTCAAACTAGGTGTTGTGTCTTTCTAAAAGATATGCTTTAGGCAAACAGTTGTGTTATTGGCTTGGGTAAATAAATAGTAGTAACTGGAGGGAAATGAAGGTCCTGTGTTTTATGGGGAGCAGACGAAACTGCCTCCTTGGTCCACAACTTTTCGACCTTTAAACCTAGGATTCTGTGAATAAGTGTTGGAGAAATGCTATGGCAGGGTTGTAATTGCTAACTTTTGAAATTAACAGGACCAAAATTTAATATTAGAGACCATTTGCTGTAAATGTACTAACATATCTATGCCCCTTTATTAAGATTCTTTAAGATGGAGTATAGATTAGAACCATATCTGAAGAAAATTTGTAATTATAGATATAGAGAATTTATTACTAAGGCTCGCTTGAATCAAATGGCAGTTATAAAGGGTAGATGGGCTAATGTGAAATATAAGAAGAGGCACTGTTTATTTGATCAGGAGATGGTGGAGGACTTGAATCACTTTGCGGCGGTGGGTGGGAGGATGGGTATCCACTTGGTTTTTGCCTGTGTGAACACCAAGCGGGATGGGTGCGTGCTCTCGCACAACACCCACCTCCACCCATCGCACACCCATCTCCACCCACGGAACCCTCCGGAAAACCAGAGGAGGCTCCATGGGTGGGGGTGGGTTGTGATGAGTGGAGGTGGGGACACACACACACCTACACCCACCACGGCAAAACACCCATTCCCTCACCCACCTCTGTCCGTGTAAAAAGGCCCTATATGGCATTGCCCTCAAGGGCCCTTTTCACACAGACACTCTAACACTGATAAAATGGGTGTCACATTTTATTATACATGTTGCAGGGCACCCATAGAGCACACATGTAGCCCTGCAACATGTATAATAAATGTAACACCCATTTTGTGTGTCTGTGTGAAAAGGGCCTAGATCCAGAAGAAAGGAATAAGGTCCTTAAACCTGTATTGGTTGAGATGATTTATTGGATGGATACTGAGAAATCAATTTGGCTTTTAAGTAATGAGTCCCTGAAAGTTTTATCAGCATTGGGGAAATTTTTGCGTGTTTCAGACATCAAACATGAAAATTGGAAGTAGGGCCAAATAAGGTGATATGACAGATAAAGATTGAGGAGGACTTTATTGTTTTATTTATATTTACATGTTATGTGATTGGACCAATTTGAATTATTTGAATTTTGGTGGATAATTTTATTAATACTTTATTTTTTAATTGAGTATTTATTTTTAAAATTAGTATCTTATGAATGATTTGAGAACACAGTTATCAGAATACATTAAAATATGTAAAATGGATATAGGCAAATTACCTTTTTCTTTTTGTATGATTTTACCAAATGGTCATAAATAAAGTATCATTCATTCATACTAACATATGGAGAGTCATATTTTACTTTTTCCAGCCTTCAGACTAAGAAATAAGAGAAACCTGCAATTTGATATTTGATTTTTGCATACTTAGTATTTCAACTGAATTTGTACAATAAGCCCACCACATAGTGAATATTTCAAGTGTAATTTCATATTTTGTTGTCAATGATTCATGTGTGAATTTTCATACTTAGACAATATGCGAAAGACCAAAGTTAGTTTAATATTTTTCTTAATAATACATAATAGCTGTGTGTTTGTATAACTTATTAGTAAAGTTGTGCTAGCAATTTCCTGTAAAGCAGGGAAATAATGTTTTGTATTTCAAGAAAAATAACTTGGAAAGAAAGGGAAAAATACATTGGAAAATATAAGGAAAATTTTGATTCTCTATGTAATTTATATGGAATAGTCCTGGGTGTTGTTTTAAAAATGGTCTCTTTAAAAATCTTTGAAACCGAGTTGTCCAACAATTTTTTATACCTTCTTACACCTCTGTTTATATTTTTATATTAGTTGCTCAGTTGCTAGATGCATGCCTAAAAGGTGAACAAGTGGGGAGAGGTACATAGTGGGGTTCATAGTTTCCCCTCTAATTCAGTTCTTCCTTTTCTCATTCTTTCTGCAACACTCTTCAATTTCATGCTATCTTTTGGCAGCATAAGCCTGCTGCTCAGTAGAGTTAACGTTATGTGACCAGTGTTATAAGTAGCTTTTTCAGAGTGAATGCAGACAAAGGGTACTTTCAGACATGACACTAACCACCCTTTAACCACCCTTGGTGGTTATTTATGCATGTTGCAGGGCTATATTGGTGCCCTATGCAGCCCTGCAACATGCATAAATAACCACCAAGGGTGGTTAAAGGGTGGTTAGCATCATGTCTGAAAGTACCCAGAGTCTAAGATCTTTCAATTTATGGTCCTAAAGTCAGGGTTTTAAGGGTAGGATTTGAAAAAGTGCCCAAGTGAATTAAAACTGTGGCAATTTTTACACAGACAGCGCAGCAGGCCCGATGGGTGCAGGTGGGTGGAGATGGGTGGGTGAGCACACGCATCAAACACCTATGGGCACTAAGCAAGGAGACGTTTACACCGCCATTGCGAGGGGGGGTTGTGTGAAAGAAGGAGAGGGGCCAGCACACACCCAGTGGACACACACACACACACCCATCTCTACACCGAGCAAACACCCATGATGTTTACACGGATGCCCATACACCAAACGGAGGGGAAACCATACCCAGCACAGTGACATTACAACATGACCGAGAGAGGGCAAACAGAAGCACACAGCACCACCCCTATACTGTCAGATGGGGAGGAAGGAGTCAGAATGTCAAGAGATACAAAGAAGCAGCCCCAGTTAATCCCAGAGACACAGGCCAGACAGCCAGGTGCCATGGACCCCTCGGAATCCAGACCACACTCGCACACCACAGTGCACACAAGCATACAGGGAAACCCAGGAGGATGAGGGAGAAAGGGGACCCCAACTAGGGGAGGGGGGCCGGGAGTAAGCACAGTCACTGGGGAGAACAGGAGAGCCCCGAAACGGGTGGGGACCACACCAACACACTCACACACACGGCATGGACCACTGCCCACAGAACCCCCCAAGCCAGGAACGGACAGTTGAGGTGATGGCAGCAGGCACCAAAGGACAAACTGGAGCCAGGATTGGAGGCCACAGAGTGGACAGGCACTTCCCAAAAAACACAAGCCGGCTGCAATGCAGCAGCTTCCCAACAAGCACGGGGCAGGGATGCACAGGGCTCAGGATGAGCCTGACACCACGGCAAGGACAGCAGGGGGAGGGGGGGGCATGGGAACCCACGCAAACAGCAGAGTGGGTATGACCCAGATGACAGGGTACCAAGGGGCCAAGCCTAAGAGGACCCACTAATACAAAGCACAACCACGGGGAAGGGGGAACACAGAGCAAAGGACCCATGCCCTGCCAGACAACCACTCCACACCAACCAGACATGGCCCACATAGAGGGGTACAACAGAGGAAAGGAGAACACAGACACCAGGGGGAACAGGGTAAACCAAACTTTATTTATAAACTAACTACAACAACAGGCTCACATCAAACAACACCAACACTGAGTGGCTACAAGGTGGGGTGGTGGTGCAGATCCGAGCTCTCAGTAAAGCCTGTGACCCCGGATCCAGCTCCAGTGATCTGCTTGAGGATGGTCCAAGAGGTGTACCCACTGCAGCACATGCAGGAGCAGCTGCACCACTTCCTCATGCTCCCTGGTCCTCTCGTTAATCATCACCTCCACTAAAGGAGAGAAGGAGAGGGAGCGCACCAGTAGGGCAGCCCACAAGCCACAACATCCAGGGAACCCACATACATGGGGTGGGGGGACAGACACACACACATGCACACAGGGGTAACTCACAGTTCTCTTGGTAGACCCGGGTCCCAACACGAAGCTCAGCAGTCGCCCGCTGGAGCTGATCAGCCATCTTCCCAAGTCGCAGCACCATCAGGAACACAATCACAGCAGCTAGATGGAAAGAGGAAGCAGGAGATTATTAATTAATTATTATTATTATTATTTTATTATAAGCTTTTATATATCACCAGTGATGTACCTGGCGCTTTACAGAGAATAAGATAAACACGGTCCCTGCCCGAGAGCTTACAATCTAAAGACGGGGAGGGGAGACAGGGAAGGGGGAACAGAGGGAGAGACAAGGGATGCGACATTCATGAGGATGCAGGAACTCAGGTACACGTTCTTGGCTTGGTTACAGTAAATTGGGAGTTTGCAGATAACAGGTGGGGGATAATCCTGGGTGGGGATGCTTAGCAGGAGTTAGGAAGGGTGGAGCGGAAGAGGTGGGTTTTGAGGAGGGACTTGAAGGTGTGGAGGGGGGGGCAAGGTGGACAAGGGCAGGGAGGGAGTTCCAGGCATGCGGTGCAGAAAGGGAGAAGGGACGAAGGCGGTTGGAGGAACAAGGGAGGCGTGGGAGGGTGAGGGAAGGGATGGAAGAGGGGCGGAGTGCTCAAGCAGGGGTTCGGAGGGAGATCAGGGCAGACAGGTTCTGAAGGGCTTTGTAGGTGAAGACGAGGAGTTTGTGCAGAATACGCTCAGGAAAGGGGAGCCAGTGGAGAGAGGAGAGGAGAGGCTGAACATGGTCAAAGCAATGGGCTAGGTGGATGATCCTGGCAGCAGAGTTTTGAACAGAGATGAGGGAAGAAAGGTGAGAGCGCGAAAGGCCAGCAAGGAGGAGGTTACAATAGTTGAGGCATGAGATGACTAAGGCGTGAATGAGAGTTTGGGCAGAGGAGACAGACAGAAAAGGGCGGATCTTAGCAATGTTGTGGAGGGAGAAGTGGCAGGTTTTGGCCACGGAGTCAATGTAGGGTTTGAAGGTAAAGTGCAAGTTGAAGATGAAGTCCAAGCTACGGGCTTGGGGGACGGGGAGGATGGAGACCCCATCAATGGCAATTGACAGGGAAGAAGGAAAGGAAGGATTGGGAGGGAAGATAAGGAGTTCAGTTTTCACCATGTTCAGTTTGAGTTGGCATTGAGACATCCAGGCGGAGATATCAGAGAGACAGTTGGTGAGACGAGCTTGGACAGAGGGGGAGAGGGGAGGAGTGGAGAGACAGAGTTGAGTGTCATCAGCATGTAGGTGGTATTGGAAACATGGGAGGCAATGAGTTTGCCTAGGGATTGGGTGTGGATAGAGAAGAGGAGAGGGTCAAGGACAGAGCCTTGGGGAACCCCGACTGAGAGGGGTAGAGAGGAGGAGGGGGAGGAGTTCAGAAGAGAGACACTGAAGGAGCGGTCAAAAAGGTAGGAGGAGAACCAGTCGAGGACAGAGTCCCAGAATCCCAGGGAGTGAAGCGATTCAAACAGGAGCGAGTGGTCAACAGTGTCGAAGGCAGCAGAGAGATCAAGGAGGACAAGAATAGAGTAAAGGTGGTTGGATTTAGCCACAAGAAGATGGTTGGTGATCTTAGCAAGAGCGGTTTCAATGCAGTGAAGGGGGCAGAAGCCAGATTGGAGGGGGTCAAGGGAGGAGTTGGCAGAGAAGAGGTTGAGGCAACGGGAGTAGACAACACGTTCAAGGAGTTTGGAAGCAAAAGGGAGGAGCAAGACAGGATGGTAAATTAGAGTGTTCAGAGGGATCTAGAGTGGACCTTTTGAGGCTGGGGGAGACAGTGGCGTGTTTAAAGGCAGAGGGGAAGGAGCCGGTAGAGAGGGAGAGGTTGATGATGTACAGGAGGGGAGGGCCGACGGTGGAAGCAATGGAGGTCAGAAGGCAGGATGGAATAGAGTCCATGGGGCAAGTGGAGGGGTTGAAGGAGGAGAGCAGGGAGGAGATTTCCTCAAGGGAGATGGGAGGGAAGGAGGTCAGGAGAGAGGTGTGGGGAGGAGGGAGAGGGGGGGAGTGGAAGGGGGAGAGGACTTCGAAGTGATTTCCAGGCGGATCTTGTCAATTTTAGAGGTTAAAAAGAGAGCAAAATCCTGAGAGGAGAGAGAAGCGGGAGGAGGAGGACAGGGGGGGTTGAGAAGGCAGTCAAAGGTGGAATGCTCTGGCCACCACCCGAAAGCTCACAACAGTCCAACCATTCCCATCAGGCCCTCCCAGCTACCGTCCCAGTGGCGGAGCCCAAGGGAGGCAGACCGCACCCAGAGGGCCGCCCAGACTCATGGTCAGGAGCCCTCCAGTTACAGTGCCCCTTCATGGCTGCAAGAGTAGGAATGGGGGGCTGATAGGGGTGGTAAATACAGCACACCATGGGGTCAGAACCAGAGCGAGGCCAGGCAAATAGGAACAGACAGTAGCACATGGAGAGAAGGAAGGACCCTGCCCCATGCAGCAAGCAAAACTGCCCAAGAGAGGGTGGGTCAGAGGCAGTCAAGGACAGACCACAGAGACAGGTGGCACGGAAGGCGATCACAGCGGGCACCTGGAGCCATACACAACCACACAGCCCCAATACATGGCTGGCCATGTTCAAGGCTGCTGTGGGAGACATAAAAGCCCTGAAACATTCCATGAGGCTCACAGAGCCAGGGGAACACAGCTAGGGAGAGCAACAACAGAGTGGGAAGTGACAGACCATGAAGGGAACACACACTGGAGAGCCAAGAGCCCATACCATGTAACATCCCACTCGAAAGAGCTAGGAACCACCCTCCATATGTATGTGCAGGGGTGCACGGGCAACCCCGACAGGACACCACAGTGCCCATCCACAACCCCCATGGCCCCACCATCCGTGAACCCCGAACTCCCAGGCCAGTTTAAGGGGGTGAAAGGCAAGACCCTGCAGCACAGTAACACCCAGCTAATATGAACCACAAGCTGCAAGAGCCTACAAGGTGCACTGGCACCTCCCAGCACCGGAATTTTGAGTTAACACGCCCACCCCTTCCTCCCCCAGTACGGATAGCCATAACAGCAGCACATCCAGCATGCTGATGGCAAGGTGCCCCCGTTGGAGCAACCATACCGCCCTAACAACACTCCGATCCCTCCAAAGGCCCGACCCCCACAAACCACACCCATAACACCAGCACCAGTGCCTACAGTAGCCGGGGGGATGGACCCACAGACACAGCAAGAGAACAGAGGCAGCTATACAAGGCCAACGTTTATTGGCACATGGACCTGTATGATGCTACATCGACCAGGGAGAGCAGATGCCAGGGACAGGGGGGAAGCGCTCCAGTGTGCACGGAAGGAGCAGTTCGACTGGTTAATGGGATCTGAGTGTTTGGCAGTCTGACCTGGCAGGAAAGCGGCAGTAGGTAGACCACAGAATGCACTGCAGTAGACAGATGGGGAGGCATATGAGTCACGCAGGTGAATGGAAGCAAGCAGCATGGCCAAGGGGGAGCAATAGTGTTGGTCCATCACAGGTAGGGGGGATCCATGGTGAATGTTGTAGCAACGGCAGGCTGATGGTGCTGGTGCCAAGCGCTCGGGGAACATGGGCCCCTGGACAAGACCATTCCAGGCGAAGAGGCTCCAGTGGTAGCCACAGGCACACACATGGGCATCCACCATGAAGCGGGACAGGAGGGGGTGTCCCGTGGCAGCAGCTGCTCCAACATCTGAATGGCTCAGCACAGCTCTCAAGGCAGCCCTCTCCAGCACTGTGGGACGCCCGGTCAGGAAGGGCCCACCGACATCAGGCAGGAGCAAGCCAAACTCACCAAGGCAGGCCTGGCAAGCGGATCAAGAGCAAGCGATTCCATGGGCATGCAGGAGAACACAGGCATAGCAGCTTGCTACGTATGGCCCTCCAACTTGGAGGGGCAGACTGAAGTCCTGATGACCGGCCACCTGGCGAACAGCAGCAAGCTCCCGGGGTTCCATGGTAGCACAATGGCGGGTGGGGTCCCATGATCAGGTCAGCAGAGCGGTGCGAAACTGAGCTCCATGGCACACCTCTGGCACTCCAGACCCCCAAAGGGGTGCCCCAACAACCACATGTAATGGGCCAGGAGGTTGAAGCCATCACCCACGGAATGGGGGTCGTTCACCAACAGCTGGACATCGCTGCTCTCCCAGCAGCATGGTGGCACACACCGGCCACTCCTCCCCTACCAAATGATCGAGCCCATGGCCCATTCCACGGCTGGACATGGTCTGCACAAGGGCTGCGGGCTGGAGTGCAACCGAAGTGGATGATGAGCTGCAGTGTCTGAGTTCGGATGGGGCCGCAGGTGGCAACTATCTGGAGGGTGACCTTGTCCAGCTGATAGCGTCTGGGCTCAGCGAGTCTGAGAACCACTATCCCACACACAGGGCGGATCCATCCACGCTCGATAAGGTACAGGGAGGATGCACAGGGGAAGTAGGGATAGGAAACCATCAAGGGGCCACCCTGGCTGTTAACAGCACAGGGATGGCTGCGTACCTGGCAACAGCCGTCCCAGGGAATCGGGAACCATATGGTGCAGCTGCTCGGACAGCTGGGGGGGCATGGTAGGACTGAGCCGGCAAGGCGATCTGATGTAACAGGTACGGGCAACTGCTGAAGGCTGATGCATCGACCTAGAGTACAGCTGGCACCTGGTGCTCAGAGGAAGCATCTCGGAGAACCCGGTCAGGTGTGCAAACCGTAACCACAGCACTGCACCAACCGCAGAGGCCCAGCTACCCATCAACTGTCTACATAAGGGGCCCAGATCGGCTGCCAGGGCATGGTATGTTGGTTGCGGTGGTTGTAGAGTGGAGAGAGTGCAGTGAGAGAAATAGAGGGAGCAGAGGGAGTGTAGAGGGGACGTGTGGAGAGTGAGAAAGGTGCGTAAGGGTGTGAGATGGTGGGGTGTGTGGGGGTGTGGCAGTGAATGCGTGGAGTGGTGCCTGAGGGTGAGGGGGGTGCATGAGGGGTGACAGCACAGGGCAAATAGCTGAATCAAGGTACCCAAGCTCAAGGTGGGGTTCACGGTTGGGGCTGGTGGGTGATCACTGGCTGCGTAGTTGGACTCACGGGGAGAGGTCACGGTGGTGAGAGCATGATGCCCGTAGTGGGCACCCCACTCGTACGGGCTGACCTGATCGCCATCCTGGTAGCATGTTTCAGTCTCCTGGTGCAGGTTTTTGAGCAAATGGCCAACCTCATGCACCCAGCCCCCTGCTGGTATACCCATGGTCTACGCCACCAGAGAGCAGCTAAATTGCGCCACGTGGCAACGGTTCAATGGGCACCAAAGATCAAGGCCAGGTGCCAAGTGATGGTGGGGATTGCAGCATCACATCACATTCGCCTTGTCCTCTTCAGGTTGCCCCTCAACATGTATGGGTGTTGGGTGACCCTACCCGCTCGACAGATGGCCTGGGCCTGGTCACGGAGCAATAACTGGTGGGAGAACATGCTTGCAACCTGGACCGATGAGGAGTGGATCTATCACTTCCGGATGACCTGCTCCCTGCTGACCCGGATCGCCAAGATCCTCAGCCCTCACCTCAGCAAGAATGAAACAAACAGGTGCTTCCCCCTACCCCTGGGTATGCAGGTTGCGATGGCAGTGTGGCGCCTAGCAACCCCTGATTCCTGCCAGAGTGTGGGTAAGCAGTTCAGCTTGTGGGGAGCAACTGTGAACAGGGCACTCCATGATGTCAGCGACCTCTTAGTCGAATTGCTCCTGGAGTGGGTCATCCAGCTCCAGGACTTGGAGGTAGCGAGCTGGGGATTTGAGGCAATGGGCCATCAATATTTATTTTATTTTTTTATTTAATCAAATTTCTACCCCGCCCCTCCTAAAACAACTCGGGGCAGCTTACAAACCAGAAAAAACAAACACAAACCCAATAGCACCCACATCCCAATATTCCGGCCTCCCAATGCAAAGACCGATTACTTGATTAGGAAGCAAGCATTCTCTGTGAACCTGCAGGCAGTCGTTGACCACCAATGCCTGTTCATCGATGTGTACACAGGCTGCTCAGGGAGGAGCCACGATGCTCGGATCCTGCACTCCTCCCTGTTCTTTGCCAGGATGTTTGATGGGGAGATAGCCCCAAACATGTTCAGGAGGATCGAGGGTGTCTCCATGGCTCTGGTCGTCATAGACCTACCGTCTGATCCCATGGCTTATGAGGTCTTCTCCTACATCCCAGCTTAGGTGCTCTTCAATGAACACCTGGCCTCCACAAGGTGCGTGGTGGAGTGGACCTTCGGCCTGCTCAAGATGAGGTGGTGCCTCCTGCTTAACTGGAGGTTAAGACAACCTAGCAGGAGGGACAGACAACCCACAGCGATACAATGCAAACAAATACCATATACCATGATCAGAGCAACTATAGCCCAATACAGATTTATCTTGAGCATATTTCAATATATCATAATGCTAAACATCCATGGCTTAGTAGCAATCTACATTAGACATATTTCAGCATATTTCTTCATCATAAAAAATTCAACTATAGATTGATATCCCCAGGCCTGCTTATTTTTTTTAAAAGGCATGGCATTAGTGTGGCACTGGTAACTTGGACACCCCAGGCCAGGGGAAGTGGAGCAAGGCAGAGATCCCTCTGGCCTCTATGGTGCCTGGCAATCAGCAGGCAGCAGCAGTTAGGCACCCACTTATTTTTTAATAAAATTAAAAATTAAAAAATAATCATGGCATGGTAATGGAAACAACTAACCCCGTTCCCCAGCATTGCACCTATGGACAGGCCATGCCATGCGATTCCATGCCAGGTCAGGCCAGGCCAGGCACCCCCACCCTGAAGTCAATTACAGATTAGCAGTGTAGCGTAGCACACACCGCACACAGCCAAATTCACCAAAGAGAATGGAAAATGGCTGTGCAGCCACTTATATTTTGCCCCTGGCAGCCAATCAAAACTTGCCATCTGGCTTATCCATCACTCAACTGTCCCCTCCCATACACCCCTTCTACCAAACATGGCACCAAGTTTAATTTCCTGGAGCAGGTGTGGGGAACCCCCGGCCAGTGGGGTGATTTTCTTCAGCCCACTGGCCTGCTACCCTGACTCAATGATGTGCGGCCCAGTGCCTGCCTCTCTGTGGTCCAGGCAGGCTTTCGCACGCCGCACAGACCCTTCCCTCAGACTCACCAGCAGCACAGCAATTGCAAATGTCCCGCTGTGTGCCTCTCTGGGCGCGTATGTACACTGGGACCAGCCATTCCCTGAATCTGGAATGCTGGGGAATGTAGTCCCAGCATACCAGATTCAGGGAATGGCTGGTCCTGGCGTGTACACGCACCCGGAGAGGCACACACTGAGCAGGACCTCCAAACAGCTTGAGGCTGGGCGGCAGCAGTAGTAGTAGCAGGCGTGCGGGCAGGGGGCCAGCCCCCCTGTGTGTGTGTAAGTTTGAATGATTCAGTGTGTGTGTGTGAGAGAGTTTGTTTGTTTGAATGAGTCAGTGCGAGTTTGTCTGAATGAGTGTGTGTGTGTGTGAGTGAATCTGTGTGTACCTGTGTGTTTAAATGTGTGCATGTGTGTGAATGTGTGTTTAAATGTCCTTGTAAGAACTGAGTTTGAGTGTGTGTGAGAGAGAGAGAGAATGAATGTTTCCCTAATTAATCATAATTAATTAATTCTAATTTATTTGTAAGTGCTTTTTTAGCATAGCCCCCCCCCCCCCCCGGCACATTCAGGAACCAACAATGCAGCCCCCAGGCCTGAAATGGTTCCCCACCCCTGTCCTAGGGGCTAAGAGATCAACCCTTCTGGATCCTTCCATGTGAGCAATGGCACCAGCATTCGATGAAGGCATCTGAAGTTTTCTGGGGACCAGTCAAGGTACTCAGAACTTTGGACTTCAGAAATTCAAGACTGGTGGATTCAGATCCCCGGTGGATTCCAAAGTTTTCGGAGGACCGGGTTTCAGCACTAGTACTAATGTCTCCCGGCTGGCTTTCACCAGCTAGGACGGGTATGTATCTAATTCACAACTGGTGGTCCGCACCACATCAGTGGGCAATACTGACTGAAACTGATCCAAATAAAAAGGACAAGGCTGAATCTCCACAGTCCCAAACTCTGACTCTGCCATAGAACCGATCATGCCAATGTCGTGGTGAATACAAGTAATTTTTTTCCTGTAAAGTAATCAAAAATGTCAAAGCAGCTATTAGATGACTCCAACTCCTGAAGGAGACAGGCCGGACTAACCACACCTCTCACTACCCGGAAAAACTCCACTGGACGATACTTCACAGAACCTATGACTCTGCCGTCACAGCCACGGAATAGTCTTTTTAAAACTATCTATGCCGCAAATCGGTCAGATTCAGTGTGAGTCAAGCACCACCTGTATTCTAACCAACTACCCTCCCGCTTCATCCGCCTCAGGTCTTCTGTATACCACGGGAACCTGAGCTGGCACAGCAGTGGGAGTAGACGCGTGGCTGCCACCGTGTTGATGGTCTTGGTCATCACAGGATGACCATGTCATTGACAGAGCAGATATCAAGGTTAGTAGGTAAAACCCCCAGTGAGTTCTGGAATTCAGTCGGATCCATAAGTCTTTGAGGGTGGACCAACCTAAACAGTCCACTTAGGTATAGGTTGTAGAGATCTCCTAGAGATCCCCTAGATTTGGAGTGACCCTAGAAAGATCTAGGGTCTTTACACCCTAGCCAATTGCCCATTTACAAAGATAACCCCACATCTGGGTCACAAATTCTTTATGGGACTTCCCCTCCACCCCGTAGCCATAGTTGCCAGAATCGCTTGCAATATGACTCGAGAGTCACTTGGTACTGGTGGATCTGGGCTTCTTTAAAGCTCTCGTAAAAGCACCCTGAGCAATTATCAGTTCACTTGTAGGCTTCCAGGCCCTTTCTGGAAAGCGGTGGGGGGGGGGACAGTGCCAGACCGAGTCCTTGGCGCAGATGCCATTAAGCTGGCACAGTCTCTCAAAGGCTGTGATGAAGGTGCGATTAAGTTATTATCTGTCTCCTTATATGTTATTATTGTTATTATTATTATTATTATTATTATTATTAACAAACATTTATATAGCACCAGCAGTGTACCTGGCACTTTACAAAGTAATAAAATAGACACGCTCCCTGCCCCTAGGGCTTACAATCTGAGACAGGAGCTGGGGGAGAGACATAGGAAGGGGAACAGAGGGAGAGACAAGGGGTCTAACATTCATGAAGATGCGAGGTCTCAGGTACACGTACTTGGCTTGGTTACGATGAGAATGACAGCAGGCAGGTCCATGTGGCAAGGATAAGGGTAAACAGACCGTAGGTATAGGAAATAGTGGCTCAGCAGGATAAAGAGTCAGACAGAGCAGAGCGAAAGAGGTGAGTTTTAAGGAGAGATTTGAAGGTATGAAGGGAGGGGGCAAGGCGGATGTGGACAGGGAGGGAGTTCCAGGCATGGGGGGCAGCAAGTGAGAAGGGACGAAGGCGCTTAGGGGAGCAGGGAAGGCGTGGAAGGGTGAGAGAAGGGACAGAGGAGGAGCGAAGTGCATGGGCTGGAGTATGGAGGGCGATAAGTGCAGAGAGGTAGGGGGGAGCAAGGTTGTGAAGAGCTTTATAGGTGAAGACTAGGAGCTTGTGCAGGATTCGTTCAGGAAGGGGAAGCCAGTGAAGCGAAGAGAGGAGGGGCTGCACATGGTCGAAGCGACTGGCGAGGTAGATGACCCTGGCAGCAGAGTTTTGGACAGAGATGAGGGGAGAAAGGTGAGACCGGGGAAGGCCAGTGAGAAGGAGGTTACAGTAATCGAGGCGAGAGATGACCAGAGCATGAACAAGAGTTTTGGCAGACGAGACAGAGAGAAAAGGGCGAATCTTAGCAATGTTATGGAGGGAGAAGCGACAGGATTTAGCAACAGAGTCAATGTAGGGTTTAAAAGAAAGGGCTGAGTCAAAGATGAAGCCTAGGCTACGGGCTTGGGGGACAGGCAGGATGGTGACTCCATCAATAGTTATTGACAGTGAGGAAGGAGAGGAAGGATGAGGGGGGAAGATAAGGAGTTCAGTTTTAGCCATGTTGAGTTTGAGTTGACGTTGAGACATCCAGGTAGAGATGTCAGAGAGACAGTTGATGAGACGAGCTTGAACAGAGGGAGAGAGAGAGGGAGTAGAGAGATAGAGTTGAGTGTCATCAGCATAGAGGTGGTATTGGAAGCCATGGGAGGCAATGAGTTTGCCTAAGGATGAGGTATAGATCGAGAAGAGGAGAGGGCCAAGAACAGAGCCTTGAGGAACACCAACTGAGAGGGGGAAGGAGGAGGAGGTGGAGTTGGAGAGAGACACATTAAAGGAGCGGTCAGAGAGGTAGGAGGAGAACCAGTTATGGACAGAGCCACAAAAGCCAAGGGAGTGAAGGGAATCCAGCAAGAGTGAGTGGTCAACAGTATCGAAGGCAGCAGAGAGATCAAGGAGGACAAGAATGGAATAGAGACGTTTAGATTTAGCCACCAGAAGATCGTTGGTGATCTTAGCGAGAGCAGTTTCAGTAGAATGAAGGGGGCGGAAGCCAGATTGGAGGGGGTCAAGGGAGGAGTTGGAGGATAGGAAGTCAAGGCAGCGGGAGTAGACAACACGTTCAAGCAGCTTGGAAGCAAAAGGAAGGAGTGAGACAGGACGATAGCTAGAAGGGTCAGAGGGGTCAAGAGTGGACTTTTTGAGAATAGGAGAGACTGTGGCATGTTTGAAGGCAGAAGGGAAAGAGCCAGTAGAGAGGGAGAGGTTGATGATGTGCAGGAAGGAAGGGGCGACAGTGGGAGTAATGGAGGTGAGGAGGCGGGAAGGAATGGGATCAAGGGGGCAAGTGGAAGGGTTGGAGGAGGAGAGCAGAGAGGAGATTTCCTTAAGGGAGGCAGGGGAGAAGGAGGACATGAGAGAAGGAGGGGGAGGAGGGAGAGGGGTGGGAGTGGGAAGAGAGGAGTGGGAAGCGATGTCGAGGCGGATCTTGTCTATCTTGGAGGTGAAGAAGGAGGCAAGATGCTGAGCAGAAAGGGAAGAAGGAGGAGGAGGACAGGGAGGGTTGAGGAGGGAGTCAAAGGTAGAGAACAGGCGGTGAGGGTCCCGAGAACATGACTCAATGCAGGAGGCATATGTGGGCAACATTTTGAAATCTCACCCCATGGTGGTGCTTGGGTTGGGGTTCCCCCCTGGGCTTGGCTCTCCTATAGCTGGGCTATAGAACCCTCCAGGTTCCTCTGCCTCAAGGCTGTTAGCTCGATCTTGTTCTTGTGCTGTCTCTGTGCCTCCTCTCTGCTTGGCAAGATGCCTTTCTTCCAGCTCTCTGAGCTTCGAGTTTCTTTTCCTCTAGCTGTAGCTTCATCACCTCCTGACGGAATGCTGCATCTGCTGAGATATTTCACCCAACCCATGATGCAGCAGGGCTGCCTGGACACCTCACACTGCGCTACTCCTCTTCCTCCTCTGGCTCACAGAGATGGGAGGTAGGGACTGGCAGGGCCCCATTCTGCTGGCTGTCTGGCTCATCAGCATGCATCTCTTTCTGTCCCCTAGGCCCTGGAGTACTTGGGGACAAGGGAGGCAACTCCCCAGCTCCCTCTAGGATGAAATTCACCTCCTCCTTACATTTGTGGGCAGCCCCTTCTCTTTGCATAATTCCACTAGCTGTGTCTTCTTCAGGGATCTGAGCTCCTTTTCCTCAGTACCTGCCATGCTTTCCTTACTGGCCAGACAGCTGCCTCTGTGTCTGTCCCTTATCGCTAAGCTCTCCACCACAACTTCAGTCTCTCGCCATCACCTGTAACCCACCACTGCCACCAGTATGCCATGGACCCCCACTCGCCTCACCAGGCCCAAGCCCCCGATGTCCTGGGGCTCAGGCAGGTCTGTACCTATCCTGCAGCCAGCAAAGGATCACCTTTCTAGGCAGGCCCCTGGATGATCAGGCTGAGCAGGGAAATCCGCCCCTCTGCGGATTCAGACGACTACTGGAGCAAATGACCAGACTAACTCAGGAGTCTACTTAACACCCAACTTTACTAACAACAGGGATAGGGGTAGAGGCTAGGTAAAGTATAGCAAACAGGAAATATCAGTTAGCACAGAGCAGTTAGCACATGTTCCATTCCTTGGATCCTCTGTGGCACTCCCCAGCTGGTCAAGAAAGAGGGGTACAGTCCAACAGTTGATCCAACTCTCCTCCAAGCAGCTCCCACCCAGTGTATGGTTTCTTTTCTTCCAGGGACTAAGTCTGAACTACCTTGAACTGCCCAATGCCCAGAGTATTTAAACCCAATTGACCCCACCCAGCCCAGGTAACTGGTCGACCCCTTAAGTGTGCTCAGAGAGGTCTACCTAAACTCGTGGTCAGGCTTGAAAACACCACTGGGCGTACTTACATGGCCACTGTGTGTTTCTGTTTACTGTAAATGACTGATTCCTTTAGCTGTCTCTCTAGCCATCCTCATGATCAGTTCAGAGTTCACCACACCTGCTGTGTGACAGCCAGGGGTCAGCATGTGTAGCTTTTTCTTCAAGGGCATACAAAGATCACAGGACTCTTCTGTTGATCACTGTATAAGGCAGCGAGGAATGCATGATCAGACTTGGAGCAGAATGCCAGATTACGGTACCTGCAGCCCGTCAACCTATCCCCATTGAGTCACTGCCCGCTGGTTCTGTTGTCAGCGCTACAACTAGCACACCTTCTGCCTCGCCTAGCACCATCGGTACAGCCCCAGCACCATCCCTTCTGGTGCGGACACCAGCACTGTGCCATTACCTCCAGTACAATCCCAGTCCAGATCGCATCCCCAGACCAAGAGGAACAGGGAAGAATAGGTGCAGGTGGACAAGCCACCAAAGAAGAGGAGGGGGAAGAAAAAGCTGGTCAGATCCCCTTCTTCCTCCTCCTCAGAGTCTACCCAGGAATCTTGCAGTACCAGTCATATTCCTCACAGTGGAGACTCTTTAGTCCGATGTAGAACCAAGCCTATCAAGGCACGGCTCACCAGACTTCCACTCACCATCTAGGGTCCAATCTGGAACTCCACCACACTGATTAAGGGACCGATCTGGCACTCCAAGGTATTATTCACGAGGCTGTAACTCTGCAGCACATGTCCAAGAAATCTGTGGCACTATCATCACGGCACTGATGCCAGGTATCATTCGCCCAGCTATAGGAGAGCCAAGTCTCCATGCTCCAAAGAACATCCAAGGGCAAGGGACTACTCCCCATGTAGCTGCTGTTCCCCTCATTACTGGCAAGACCCCTCCGAGTATAGCCATGATCACTACATGCACCATGATCATTATCATTTCCACTCAAGCCCCTCCTCCCCCACAGCATCAAAGTCATGAGCATTAGAGGTGTGCACCAGGGAACCATGCCATAGATTGGCCCGCCCTCGGAGGTTGATGGAACCTCAGCGGTTCCAGGAGGCCTTGGGGGATTTAAACCTGGCTTCTGACGGCCGCGCTGTCGATGAACTCATTCGGGCATGGAACATCTTGCTAGGGGAGACTATTGACAGGGTGGCTCTGAGACGTCCCCTGCCTCTGTCTCATCACCGCAGGGCCCCTTGGTTTACTGAGGGGCTGCAGTGTATGAAACAAGAAGATAGGCGACTAGAGCGACGCTGGTGTCGGACTCGTACTGAATCCGACTGACATCTCCATAGAGCCCATTTGCGGGCCTACGTTGAGGCTGTGAGGGTGGCAAAGAAGGAATTCTTTGCCACCCTCATAGTGTCTGCAAAGTCGCATCCAGTGGAGCTGTTCCGGGTGGTGCGGGGACTGGTCAGTCCGGCCTCCCTCTGCCTGGACAGGGACTTGTCCAAGGCCTGCTGTGAGGAGTTCACAATCTACTTTGCAGACAAGATCGCTCAGATTCAGAGCAACTTTCGACACTGGATTAGGAGCAGTAGAGATGGAGCGTGAGGTGATGGAGGCTCTGTCTGGTCCATCTTTCTGGGATGAGTTTCAGGAAGTGACGCCAGCCGATGCTGTGGATGTCCTGGAATCTGTTAGAGCCACTAGTTGTGAATTAGATCCTTGCCCGTCCTGGTTGGTGAAAGCCTTCAGGGAGACACTGGGGGCGGTGCTGGCAGGGGTAATCAATGTGTCCCTTTGGCAGAGGAGAGTGCCCCCCAGTCTCAAGGAGGCTTCTTCAGCAGGGGGCGGACCATGGCCATCTTTGGATGTGGATGCACTTGCCAGCTACCGGCCCATCTCTAACCTTCCCTTTTTAGGGAAGGTTATTGAACAGGCAGTGGCTCGGCAGCTCTAGGTTCATCTTGACAGCATCGGTTTCCTTGACCCATTTCAATCAGGGTTTCGCCCTGGCTATGGTACAGAGACTGCATTGATGGCTTTGGTGTACGATCTCCGCTGGGAGATGGACGCAGGGCGTTCAACACTTCTAGTCCTGCTAGATCTCTCGGCCACGTTTAATACAGTGGACCAGGGACTGCTACTGAGACGATTGCATGACCTGGGGGGCCTGGATGGAACTGTCCTTGGATGGTTCCAGTCATTCCTCTCGGGGAGGACCCAGTGGGTTGTCCTAGGGGCGGAAACTTCTAGCCCCCGGGTCCTGGACTGTGGCGTTCCGCAAGGTTCAATCTTGTCTCCATTATTATTTAATGTGTATATGCAGCCCTTGGGGGAGATCGTGAGAGGGTTTGGTGTGCGCTGCCACCAATAAGCTGATGACACCCAGCTTTACCTCTCATTTTCAACTGACCCAGGTCCTGCTGTCTCTGTGCTGTCCCAGTGTCTGGAGGCCATCGTGACATGGTTGTGGCAGAGCAGACTGAGGCTCAATCCTGATAAGACGGAGGTGATGGTGGTGGGTAGAACGGGGGAAGTGCTGGCCCCCCATGTGGAGGGTGTGCGCCCTGCCATGGCCCAAGATGTGCAGAGTCTGGGGGTGTTACTGGATTTGGGTCTCCGCCTGGATCAGCAGGTGGAGGTGGTGGCAAAGGCAGATTTCCACCAGCTGTATCTGGTGTGGAGGCTGCGCCCATACATCTCCAGATCTGACCTGGCCACTCTGATCCATGCCTTCATCACCTCAAGGCTGGACTACTGTAACGCGCTTTACATGGGGCTTCCTTTGATGCTGGCCCGGAGGTTGCAGCTAGTGCAGAATGCGGCAACCTGTCTCTTAACAGGGACAGGTCGATGTGAGCACATGACACCCATGCTCCATGTGCTGCACTGGCTGCCTATAACGTACTGAGCCAGATTCAAGGTGTTGACGTTGATCTATAAAGCCCTGTATGGGCTTGGCCCCAGATATCTCAGGGACCACCTCGACTTCCGCAATTCAAGGCAACCCCTTTGGTCCACCAGGAGCACTCTCTTGGAGGTCCCCCGTGTAAGGCGGGGGGCCACAATGGAGAGGGCGTTCTCGGTGGCAGGGCCGCGGTTGTGGAAATCCCTCCCAGGGGAAGCCCGCTTGGCCCCAAGTCTGCTGGCCTTTCGGCGGGCCTGTAAGATGTGGCTGTTCTCCCAGGCCTTCGGGGGTGGGGAGGGGGGGTTAAATGAGAGTAAATGGGTTTTTTAAACTTGTTGAATATTGTAATTTTAAATGGTGATTTTAAAGTGTTTTAGTGTATATTGGAAGCCGCCCCAAGATGCCATTGGCGTGGGGGGGCGGCATATAAATATAACGAAATTTTAAAATTAATTAAATTATTTGTTTTTGTTATTTTAATCTTTTGTTTTCATAAATATAAATATTTCATTTTCAGTTTCCATTGGTTTAAATGAAAACTGCATTTTTGGCTGTAACTCCCCCCCCCCAATTATATGTGGATGAAACTGGGAGAGATTGTACCTCCAATGGAAGGCATTATGTGTACCAAATTTCAGAACGATTGGATAAAGGAATCTAATTTTATAAGAGGTCGAATTATGTTATTTTACAAAAATTTGCATATATATTCCTTTCTATAACTTCTTTGTTTCCCATCTAATGTAGATGGAACTCCCCAAGTTTAATAACTATGTGCTCCGGACTCTGCACTGGTTGCCAATAGCGTGCCGAGCCAGGTTCAAGGTATTGGTAATGATCTATAAGGCCCTTCACAGTCTCGGCCCCTCATACCTCAGGAACCACCACGCCCCAGAGCGGCTCCTTCAGTCTGCCGGTGGTGCCTTCTTGGAGATCCCCCGTGTCAAGCGGGGGGCCACAGTGGATAGGGCATTCTCGGTGGTCAGGCCACGTCTTTGGAACTCCCTCCCGGAGGAAGCTCGCCTGGCCCCGAGCCTTTTAACATTCTGGCGGGCTTGTAAAACCTGGCTGTTCACCCAGGCCTTTGGGGAGGGGGGTTTAGGGTTTTTAGCTCTTCCCTACCCTTATTTCTTTTTTATTTATTTTGCCTAACCCTGTTTTTGAGGTTTTTTAATTACGTGTGTTTTTTAAAATAGTTTCTATTTTTATGAATGTTTTTATTTTGATTGTACGTCACCCCGAGATGCTGTAGGCATATGGGGCAACTAATAAATGTTTATAATAAAATAGTAATAATAATGTCAACTTTCAGAAGGATTGGATAAAGGGTCAGAGCCGGCCTTAGGCAATGCGGTGTCCAGGGCAGGGGCCGCACTCTCCCGCTGGCGGCGAAGACTAGGGGGTGCTCCCCGGCTCAGGGGGCACTCCCTGGGCCTGGGTTCAGGGACAGGAGGAGGGGCATTCCCCTCCATCCATCCCCAAGCCCAGCCATTTCAGGATCATTTACCCCATCTGTCGCTGTGGCATTGGCGTCCTGGGCCCCGCGCCCATTCGCTGGCTCCCTGTGTCGGACTCCAGCAGTGGCGGGCACAGCAGCGGCAGATTAAATCTACTGCTGCGCCGACTGCCACCACCCGAAGTTGTGAGGGAGAGGTGAGGCCTCTGCCTCTCCCTCACTTCCGGTGCGCCCCCTCCCTCCCCCCCCCCCCCCCCTGCCTGGCTATCTCAGCCAGGGTGGGTGTGGTAGAGGCAGAGGCTAAAAACCTCTAAAGACTGTATATACCACCCCCAAAAACATTTGCCAACTTATTTATTCATTTTATTTTATTAACATTTCTATGCCGCCCCCTCATGCCCACGGCATCTCAGGGCAGCTAACAATACAATAAAACAACAAAATACACTAAAACCAACATCAATTTTAAAATAATTTAAAAACCATTAACCCTAACTACCCTTATAGGGTAGAATAAGGTATCACAGCAGAAGTACTAAAATAAAATAATATATTTTATCACACCATGGAACAGAGTTTGAAAATGTTCTACACATATGTCTATTTTCTACTGGTTATGCTGGGTACGTACATGCTATAAACATACACAATCTGTTAATAAACAATCATTTTAGTGTTGGACATGAGCATGTTTCCAACCGGATGACCCAGTTTTCATCAGCAACACAAATAAGGATATATTTAACAAAATGAGCCTGTCAATATGGTGAGTCAATGAAGAACAAATGGATCTGTAAAATACAAAAGCACATAGATGAATATCATAAAGAAATCTCACTCATTGCTTTATCCAGAAGTTACTCCCAAATATCAGCCCTAATTATATAAGCATATATTACGTCAACAAGACCAAATAGTTCCTGAATCTGTTGGTAAATTACCAAAAAGGTTACTGCTGTACAACAATGAAAAAGGTCAGCAGGCAATTATAGTATAATCTTTGACCAATCATTAAGACCAAAAGGAGCCAGAGTCTTGAGTTTCAAAATCCATCTGGCCTCTAACTTTAACAATTCCTGTTCTGAGATATGCTGTTCAATACAACAGAACTTAATATCATCAACTGAATATTTGAGTTCTATAAAGTGTAACACTAATGGTTCCATCTCTTTTTTACATCGAATATTAGACCTGTGCTCAATAATTCTGACCTTGATCTTCCTCTTGGTCTTGCCTACATACTGTAATCCACATGGGCATTGTATAAGATACACAACCATACTACTTTGGCATGTAAAGCTATTATGAATCCAGAAGGGAAATTTTGAATTGGGGGATTGAATAATCTGATTTCCCATATTAAAACTGCATATGCTGCATGCCCCACATCGTTTATTGCCTAATCTCATCACAGAGCGATATGTTGGAATATCCTTAACAAAGTCACTATTGACTAGAAAATCCTTAAGATTCCTAGTCCTACGAAAAGCAAAAATAGGTGGTTGTGAACATCTACAATAGTGACTTTGTTAAGGATATTCCAACATATCGCTTTGTGATGAGATTAGACAATAAACAATGTAGGGCATGCAGCATATGCAGTTTTAATATGGGAAATCAGATTATTCAACCCCCCAATTCCGGATTCATAATAGCTTCAAATACCAAAGTAGTATGGTTGCGTATCACAAAGCGATATGTTGGAATATCCTTAACAATTATATTGATTGGTCAAAGATTATACTATCATTGCCTGCTGACTTTTTTCATTGTTGTACAGCAGTGTGACTTGTTCATTTACTGTGGATTGGCATGTGGGATAAAATTGAGAGATATGGGGTAGTAATTTTGGGTCATTTTTGACCAATCTAGAGTCCTTCCTTGTATGCTAGTATGTTTATTTGATATGAAGAAAGAGAGACTTTTTTGAAGAATAAGCAATAAGATCATCTTAAATGGAAAGAAGTTTCCAGAAGAATTGTCATTCATAGACTTTGGAGGAGCCACTTCAGCTGAATGGACTGACAGACCTTGAATGGACTGAGATTTTGGAATGGAGCTCTTCCTGATGGCTAAGTGCAATTACCTGGCGTGGAGATATCTCCCCTGAGGAAGGACTTATAGAAATGAAATCACCTGTGTGTGAGATGTGCCTTCATGGAAAGAATTATTTATCTACTGAAGGATGTATTCCCTTCACATATTGAATGGGATATGAGAGAAGGTGGATTGCACTTTATGAGCTTCTATGAAATTATTTGTTTGGGAATTGTGCCTCCATAGAGAAAATGATTTCTAGAGTGGAGGATGCACTCTCCTTATGTATTGAATGGGATGCGAGCAAAGGAGGATTACACCTTATGAGCTTTTGTATATGCATCAAGTGAGAATGGACCCACTGCTACCAATCAGAAGTACGGATCTAATTAAATAAGAATTGTTACAAGCCACACCTGGTAGGAGACTTCACTGTTTGAGCATAAAAGTTGGATAGGAGACATTGATTAGACATACTGCTGGGTTTGATTGCTGAAACATATACCCTTTAACTCTGGAAATAGAATTTTGGTGAGCCTGTGCACTCTGGTGAGTTAATGGTATTTTACTTGGGTTTGCCTTATAGTTTTGAGATCTAAAAGGTATATAGCAAGATGCATAACCTTTTTGGTAATTTACCAACATATTCAGGAAATATTTGGTCTTGTTGAAGTATTTTCAGGCAGCAATAGCTGCCTGAAACTTAAATACACAACCCCTCTCCATTATAAACAGGGGACTGCTGAACCCCTGATTTTGAGGAAACTGCTTGAGCTACATTGCTGAAAATGTATCCATGGCTATAAGTTGTGAGGACCATCCTATGCACAAAGTTTGAAGAAGATCCGTCAGGAAAATAAAATGTTATGACTGTTTTAACGTTAATTGGTTGTGGTCAAAATGCACAGCATCCTCATGATTTTGATTCATTAATATCTCCTCCCCCTGGATGAGTTGAGTCCCCAAAGTTTACAAGATTGGCACATGAGATCAATAAGAACAGCTTCTGAAATATGATACTGATTGGTGCAGCCAAAACCGAGATATTAATGATTTAAAAATTAGTTCTGCCACCTTGCACATGCACACTTGAGCTCCTCTCCCCTGTCAGAAAGCCGGGAAAGCAGAACTCTGTAAACACTGACTATTGTAGTCTCCCCATGGCTTGTGCACTGTGCTGGAGGGCAAGCATACATGTCCCCCGTCCCCCCCCCCC
>QEPC01006951.1:1378007-1388350 GCA_003113815.1 Sphenodon punctatus | reverse complement strand
CCCCCCCCCCCCCCCCCCGCTGGCACACGCTGCCTGTCACTGTCAGTGACAGTCGGAGTCGGCCAACCCACGCTCGGAGCCCCCAGCTCCTGGCCACTGTCAGGCTGTGAGCTGGGGACCCCGAATACAGCCCCCCACCCAGCAGCAGGACCCGGGGCAGCCGCCCCAAGCCACCCCGCAGTAAGGCCGGCCCTGTAACGGGTCCTGGTGGTGTAAGCAATTAACTTATAAATGAATGTCTGACTGTAACATCTTTGTAGTCCAACCAGCTTACATGAAATTTGGCAGGGCTGTATCTCATACCTTCAAAATCATCTCTGCCAAATATCAGAAACATGTGATAAAGGGTCCCAATTTTATAAGCCTGCACATCATATGTAGAGAATGAACCTATGCCAGGGATTCTCTTACGCATTACTGTGGCATAAGATCTGTTTGTGATGCCAATTATCCAGCAGAAATGTCAACCAAATACCCTCATTCTGTGCTGTGACCATCCCAACCTCTCTCCCCCACTTGGTACTGTTTAGGAAGCATCTGTTTAGGAAAGAGCCAATAGAAATTCTCTTATGTCCTCTTTTACAGTGCTGCAGCATGTGATTGTGATGATAATTGGCCAGCCTGGATGTGTAAACCATGTCTCCTGATTGCTGGGATGCTATCCCCAAAGTCCTAGTTATGTCCCTTCTATGCCTGCCTCAGGGCCACACCCTATGCCCACCTCAAAGCCACCACCTGTTGGTCCTGTAAAGCTGGAAGCATGCAGTAATTGGCCAGTGAATGTGTCTGTCAGACTGTTGGGCTGCTCCCCATCCTCCCTCCTACAGCCTCCCTTCCCCTGCCATGCCAGGTGCCTGCCTCTGACTGGCACTGCATGTGCTGCTATTTATCTGAATAATAGGCTTCAAGTGGACAACTTCAATTACTTATAAAATTGAGGCCCTTTATCAAATTGTCCTGTAGTTTGGCAGAGATGACAGGGAAGGTGTCGGATACATTCCTGCCAAATGTCTTGTAAACAGGATGGAATATAAAAATGTTACATCTGTAAACGTGTTTTCAAGTTAATATAAAATCAGGACTGTTTATCCAATCTTTCTGAAATTTGGCAGGATTGGTAATCTTTGGAAGGGATATATGCTTCCCATGTTTTATGAAAATTGGATGGAAGATAAAGAAGTTGTCGCCAGGAATGTGTATGTAGCTTTTCTTCAAATCACCACATTCAATTGCTTATAAAATCAGTTCCCTTTAGCCAATCTTTCCAACGTTTGGTACACATAGTGCCCCCTCTTGGGAGTAAAAGATTTCCAAGTTTCATCAGAAGTGAATAAGAAACTAAAAGTTATAGCCATAAATACATTTTTCAGTTTTTTCACATTATTTCAAAAACAAAAAATTGTTTTCATTATTATTTTTTGTTTTCATTATTACAGTAATGAAACTGAAAATGATAATTTTTGTTTTCATTATCATAACGAAAACTAATTGCATGCTCCTAGTGATCATAGGCACCAACCTTCCCCATGGAGATGTCCTCTATAGGACCATCTGCAGCCTGTGGGATCGAACACTTTGGAACATCTGTCTCCCACCCCATCATCACCTCTCACTCAACCACCAGGGCCCATCTCCCCATATTTGGTTGCTTCTACAGCAGTGGCTCCTGTACCGCCCATGGCACCAGTGGCTCTAGCTCTACCTGCAACATCAGCATTCCCAACATCGGCTCTAACAGCACCGACAGCTCCAAGGGAACTAGCAATTCTTCCCCAGCCAATGCAACTGGCTCCTTCAGAGTTAGCCTTCTTACAGGCATTAAAGGGCCAGCAAGAACCTAAACATACCCTCCCCCCCACATCCGTTGGCTCCCCACTTGGCTACAGACCCTAAAAAAGATGCCTTCTCTTCATCCTCTCCATTCCCTGACTCAACTAGACAGTGGGCTCCCCACCCAGTGGATTTGTCTCAGATTCAGTGGCCATGAATACCCTGGCCACAGAGGATGCCAGGGTATTCCAGGCAATGCTAAAAAGGCTAACTACAACCACAGGTGCCCAGCACATTATCAAGAAGACCCTCTGTCACGAGGAACCAGAGGAGACATCTGGGCCCATCAGGTGGTTATACTTGCAACCAGAGGTCACATAATGTGAATGTCACAATGTAAGTCACACAATGTGAATGCCACAATGTAAAACCTGGGAGGAATGGAATGTGGACTGTTTGGGGACATTGGGAGAGTGCTTGAGTAACAATGCAGGCTTGCAAAAAAGATGTCCATCCAGGGGTGAGTAACAGCCAGCAATGGGCCATTGGCAACTATCGCTGCCCATCAGCATAATCGCATGAGACTGGGAACACAGTGGCTTCTTAAGGCAAGTCCCAAAGAGCCAAAAGTAGAACCATCTTGAAGCTGGAGGCAGAGCATGCAGCTACAGAGCAGGAGGATCTGGAAGGATGTCCAGACACAGAAGGAACCAGGACTAGAATAAGGGGGCAGTCAGCACATGGCTAAGTAAGGCAGCTTTGCGCACCCTTTTGGACTTTATTTTCTAAAGCACATTCTCTATGACTCTGAACTAATACTTGTCTTATATTCCTACATAAATCTTTTCTCTTTAATACGTGTGTCTGTGAGTTTACTGGCACCAGATATCAACTGGGGAAGGTCCCGGCCTATACTGGAGCACCTTGAACTGAACCCAATCTTCTGATGACTTGGGCACCCACTTATTTATTTATTTATTTAACAAAGCTTATATCCCGCTCTCCCCGCCTCAGTGGTTCAGAGCAGCTAACAACATTATGAAAGTATAAAACAATTCTGACATTTTAAAATATCAGTCATAAAATACACACCTCCTCATCCTCCCCCCCCTCCCTTCTCCACCCTACCCCTCTCCCTCACCAAATGCCTGATGGAACAGCCAGGTTTTGCAGTTCTTATGGAAGGCCAGGAGGTCCAGGGCCAGACGCCCCCCTACTGGGAGGGAGTTCCGCAGACGCGGCGACTGAGAACTCCCTGTTCTGCGTGGCCCCCTGGGAAACCCGGGGGACCTCCAGCAGCGCACTCCCAGCCAATTGTAGGTGCCTATCTAGGACCTGGGGAGTGAGGCGGTCTCGCAGATAAACAGGGCCCAGACAGTGTAGGGCTTTATAGGTTAAGACCAACACTTTGAATTGGGCCCGGAAAACTATTGGCAGCCAGTGCAGAGACCTGAGCACTGGTGTAATGTGCTCCCAGTGGCCCAACCCCACCAGGAGCCAGGCCGCCGCATTCTGCACCAGCTGCAGCTTCTGAGCCGTCACCATAGGTAGGCCCACGTAGAGTGCCTTCCAGTAGTCTAATCGAGAGGTAATAAAATCATGGATGATTGTGGCCAGATCCAGAACCGAAACCAGCGGCCGAAGCCGCCGCACTCAGATGTAACTGGCGGAAAGCACTCGTCGCCACAGCCTCCACCTGGAGATCCAGGCAGAGTTGTGCATCGAGGAGCACCCCCAGATTCCGTACCTGGGATGTCAGCGAAGGGCAAACTCCATCGATCGATGGAGCTGTCAACTCCACCGACCTACCCACAAGCATCACCTCCGTTTTGTCAGGATTCAGTTGCAGTCAGTTAGCCCTCATCCAGTCCCCCACAGCTGCCAAACACCAGGTAAGTACCGAGACAGCAGGGCCTGGGTCAGTAGAAAATGAGAGATACAGTTGGGTGTCATCTGCATACTGATGACACCTCACCCCGAACTCTCTGATCACTTCACCGAGCGGCTGCATGTACACGTTGAACAGGAGAGGGAACAAAACGGAATCCTGTGGGACCCCACATGGGAGGTCACAGTAAGATGAAAAATGATCACCGAGTACCACCCGCTGAGTTCTTCCGGTCAGGAATGAGCGGAACCATTCAAGAATGATCCCACCCACCCCTGCACTGTCCCGCAGGTGCGTCACCAACATCTCGTGTTCAACAGTATCAAATGCTGCCTGAAGATCTAAAAGGACCAATAGGGTTGATTGACCCCGGTCCTTTTCTCGGCAAAGATCATCTACCAAGGCCACAAGTGCTGTCTCAGTGCCATGCCCTGGACGGAAGCCAGACTGCGAAGGATCAGGATAACTGACGCAATCGAGATGCCCCTGAAGCTGCTGAGCCACTACCCGTTTAATAACCTAGTGATGGTTTCTTGAGCAGAGGCCACACCATCATCTCCTTGAGACAGCTCGGTACTCTGCCCTCCCACAGGGAGGTGTTGACCACCCCAGCCAGCACCGGCCCCAATGTCTCCTGGCAGCTCTTAACCACCCAAGACAGACATGGATCTAATTCACAAGAAGTGGCTCCAACAGCACCAAGCACCCCCACCACATCAGCGGGTGTCACCGACTGAAAGTGATCCCATAAAATTGGACAAGCTGGGGCTTCTATGACCTCTACCTCCTCCACTGCATTAAGTGCGGCATCGAGGTCTTGGTGAATCCAAGCAATTTTGTCTGCAAAATAATCCGCAAAAAGGTCACAGCAGGAGGGAGATGACTCAATCCCCGGGTTGAGGGAGGCCGGACTGACCAGCCCCCACACTACCCGGAACAGCTCCACTGGATGGGATTTAGTGGCTGCTATGAGGGCAGCAAAGAACTCCCTCTTTGCTATCCACATAGCCACGGCATAGGCTCATAAACTAACTCTATGTTGCAATCTGTCAGCTTCAGTGCAAGAACAACGCCACCATCGCTCCAACTGTCACCCCTCTAGCTTTGGGACCCACAGTTCCTCAGAGAACCAAGGAGGTTTGCAGGGCCGCTGTGTAGGCAACAGACGTCAGGGAGCCGTTTGATCAATGGCCTCTGTTTGCAAGATAGTCCAAAGCTTAACGAGGTCATTGATGAGACGGTCATCAAGGTCAGAGAGTAATTCCCCCCAAAGCATCTAGAAACTGCACTAGATCCATCAGCCTCTGTGGGCAGACCATCCGAATAGGTCCTGCACCCTGCCGCGGGCAGACATGCGCTAGAAGGAAGGTCTGCAGGAGGTAATGATCCATCCATGCCACGGGCACAGTTATCTCCTCCATTAATGGAGCACCCACCTCAAGGCCAGTGAAGAACATGAGGTCCAAGATATGCCCTCCAAGATGTGTTGGGCTGTTTTATTTATTTTATTTATTTTATACATTTGTTAGTGCCCCCCCCCCCCCCCCCCCCCCCGTCCCCNCACTCCCCCCATGCCTACGGCATCTCGGGGTGATGTACAATTTCATAAAAACATCATAAAAACATTTTTTTAAAATAACACAATAATTTAAAGCTAAAACAGGGTTGGGAAACAAAATTAATAAAAATAGAAATAAAAATAAAAGGTACGGGAGAGCCAAAACCCTAACCCCCCCCCTCCTCCCCAAAGGCCTGGGTAAACAGTCAGGTTTTAAAAGCCCGCCGGAATGTCAAAAGGCTTGGGGCCAGGCAAGCTTCCTCCAGGAGGGAGTTCCAAAGACGCGGCCCGGCTACCGAGAATGCCCTCTCCATTGTGGCCCCCCGCTTAACATGGGTGACCTCCAAGAAGGCACCCCAGAAGACCAAAGGAGCTGCTCTGGGACACGGAGGGCAAGGCGGTTCCTGAGGTATGAGGGGCCCAGACCGTGAAGGGCTTTATAGATCAATACCAATACCCTGAACCTGGCTTGGCACGCTATTGGCAGCCAATGAAGAGTCTGGAGCACAGGTGTTATATGCTCCCGACGACCCGTCCCCGTCAGGAGCCGGGCCACCGCATTCTGCACTACCTGCAGCCTCCGGACCAGGAACAAGAGGAGCCCCATGTAGAACACGTTACAGTAGTCCAGCCTCAAGCTGATGAAGGCATGGATGAGGGAGGTCAGGTTCGGCCCAGAGACATATGGACGCAGCCTTCGCACTAGATACAACTGGCAGAAGGCGGCCTCCACCTGTCGATCCAGGCAGAGATCCGAGTCCAACACCACCCCCAGACTCCAAACCTGCTGAGCTATCAGAGGGCGAACAGGGGCCGACATCTCCCTCACCCTCCCCACCACCATCACCTCTGTCTTATCGGGGTTGAGCTTCAGTCTGCTCTGCCGCATCCACTCCGCCACAACCTCCAAACACTGGGATAGCAATGAGCAGGGTCTGGGTCAGCTGAAAAAGAGAGATACAGTTGAGTATCATCAGCATATTGGTGACATCACACCCTGAACCCTCTCACAATCTCCCACAAGGGCTGCATATATACATTAAACAATAATTGAGACAAGATGGAACCCTGCAGAACGCCGCAGGACAAGGCATGGGGCAAGATGTTTCAGCTCCCAACACCACCCGCTGGCTTCTCCCCAAGAGGAATGAGCGGAGCCATTCAAGAACAATGCCGTCCATACCCCCCAGGTCTCGCAGCCATCTCAACAGCAGCCCATGGTCCACGGTATCAAAAGCAGCTCAGAGATCTAGCAGGATAAGAAATGTAGAACATCCTGCATCCATCTCCCGGTGGAGATCATCAACCAAGGCCACCAACGCTGTCTCAGTGCCATAGCTGGGACGGAACCCAGATTGAAAAGGGTCTAGGAAACCGTTGCCATCTAGATGCGCCTGGAGCTGGATCGCCACCGCCCGCTCAATTAGCTTCCCTAAAAACAGAAGGTTAGAGACAGGTTGGTAACTGGCGAGTGCGTCCACATCTAATGATGGTTTCTTCAGCAGGGGGCACACCACAGCCTCCTTGAGACTGGGTGACAACCTCCCCTGCCGCAGGGACGCGTTAACCACTCTCGCCAGCACTGTCCCCAATGTCTCCCTGAAGGCTTTCACCAACCAGAACGGGCATGGATCAAGTTCACAAGTGGTGGCTCTCACAGACCGCAGGACATCCACCACATCAGCTGGCGTTACTGCCTGAAACTCCCCCCACAAAGTTGGACCAGACAGCGCCTCCGTAACCTTGTGCTCACCACCTACTGCCCCCAACTCGGTGTCAAAGTCACTATGAATCTGAGTGATCTTGTCTGCAAAGTAGGTGACAAACTCCTCACAGCGGGCCTGGGACAAGTCCCCGTCCAGGCGGAGGGAGGCCGGATTGACCAGCTCCCGCACCACCCGAAAGAAGCTCTGCCAGGCGTGACTTTGCAGACGCTATGAGGTCAGCAAAGAACTCCTTCTTTGCTGTCCTCACAGCCTCAACATAGGACCGTAAATGGGCCCTATGGAGAAGTCAGTCGGAGTCAGAGCGAGTCCGATGCCAGCGTCGCTCTAGCCTCCTGCCTACCTGTTTCATACACTGCAGCCCCTCCGTAAATGGGGAGCCCTGCGGTGGTGAGATGGAGGCAGGGGGCATCTCGGAGTCACCCTGTTGACCCTCTGGGACAGACCCATGGTTGCCATGGCGGCCATGAACTCCTGCTTGGCTCCCTTGAGCACAGTGTCGGCGTGAATGTTAAGGTCCACAACACCACCTCCAACACTGCCTCTTCCAGAGCATGCAGGGAGGCCACCGTACTGTTAGGTGCACGGTATACAGCAGCACTCCCCAACTGTCCCCTGCCAAATCAAACACAAGATGCTTACCATGGCCCGCACTGGATATCTCCTCACAGACCACTCCTCTTTAAAAATCATAGCTACACCACCTCCCCATCCCTCCAGCGGCAACTGGTGCTGCACAGAATACCCAGCCGGAACAAGATCAGCCAAGATAGGCCCCGATTCATTGCCCAGCCACGTTTCCGTGATACACACGAGATCAGCAGCACAGTCCAGGATCACCTCCTGGACCGTCGTTGTCTTATTCGCCACTGACCTCGCATTTAACACCACCAAAACCGGGTTAAGGGCCTCCTAACTCTGTTCCACTTGCTCATCTGCTGGGGGAGGGGCAAGTGCACTATGCACCTATCCCGCCTTACCCGTTCTACATTCCTCCCCCTGAGACCATATCTCCCCTGGTCCAACACGACCCCAATAGCCGTGCCTACACCCCCCAACTGACCCCCCCAGCTCCCATTCCCCAGCCATCCTGTCAGGAATGCGAGGGAGAACCCACCCCCAACCTCCCCCACCCTGTTCCCTCCCCCCACCGGACCCTCCTCTCTCTCACCGAGATCCCCCCAACCCCATCATACAGGCTAGCCCCCCCCCATGGGGAAACCTCACCCACCTCCTCCCTGGGTCACCCCCATCCTCTCACCACAGGGGTTACCCCTGTCCTCCCTAACACCCTTCCTCTGCCCCCCACCGTCATAAAATACATACCCCATCTCCCTCCAAAAACCCCTTAAAAACACCAAAAGCAAAAACACATAATTAAAAATACATACAAAGCCTCCCACTCTTGGTCCCGCTAAGGTCCACGTGTAAGACTCAGGCAAGCAGGTTGTGGCTGGTCTAGTGGGGCATTGGGGGGACAGCCTAGAGAGATGGAGAGACCCTGATCCCGGTCACAGCTGACCCAGTGGTTGGGATCCTTGGGGGATGTTACACTGGACATATTATGTTACCCATTGTTGAGGAACTGCTAGAGCCCTCAGACACTGTTTGGGAGTCTCTAGCCTCTACAACACCTGTTAACAAATTAGCAGATGCCCTCTATACAGTCACCACTCACCAAAGAAGAGGAGGAGGATGAAAAGGCAGGTCAGTTCTTCTTCTCCCTCCTTAGAGTCTCTACCCAGGAAGCCTGCAGCACCAGGCAGACAGGACAGCCATTTATTTATTTATTTATTTATGCATTTATTTTCACTACATTTATATCGCGCTCCCGCCTGCTCACAATAGGAGTTTCTAAGCGCCCAACATCTAACTCCCTCTTCATAACAGCAGCTACACAGCAATCTTGGCCTGGGGCTATAGAAACTAAGCCTTGAGATAGGAAAGGCATCTTACCAAGGGACATCTACAAGGCAAGACAGGACACCTCATCCCTCATCTCTTTGACGTAAGGATTTCTCCTCCGAACTCTTTCCCTGAAAGCAGCAAGTTATCTTTCTGCAATGTGTGTGGCATTGGCTGTGGTTGCAAACTACCACTAAAACTTGACCCTGCGCAGCTGACAGCCTTACAAGAGAGGGTGCACAACTGGCATAGTTTCAGTTAACACCAGCAACGCACATCGTAAACTGTTATTCGAAGCATGGTCTCAGCTATTGCCCTACAGCATTATGCCTGGCTAAGATGGACTGCGCTGACACCTGAAAATAAGATCAGGATAGAAGACCTACCCTTCGACTGTGTTGAGCTCTTTGTTAAATCCACCAATGACACGCTCTCCAAAATCAAGGGGACATGCCAGAACGCAAGGTCAGTCGGGTTCATTAGGGCAATAAAGAAGAGATATTACTCTACACAAGTCTCTTATTCCTACCACCAGAGGAGTGCTGCTGCTTCATTCCAACAGAGGTGGTTCCTGCACTCTCAACAACGCTCCTTTGCCCAGATGTGTAAGTGGTTCACAAAACCTAAACAGAAGAACAGGTCACAGACCAGTTCCTCTTCAGGCCCACAGCCCAGATCACAAGTTTAACACTGCAGATGTTGAGGGAGAGCTTTCCCCCCCCCCCCTCCACCTTTCTGAGACCGTCTGAGCCATTTTTATGAAGTCAGGTCCTATCTCTCTATGGTAGGAAAGTGGGCCAGAGGAGTTGTGTGCCCAGCCCTAGATAGAACCAAGAAACTATGTACATAGGTGAGATGCGTGTGGACAATGGGCTGGATTTTGCATGAATAAAGACTTATAGCAATGTGTTGGAGCTAAGACTGATACTCTTGGGCCTCGCTCCTGTCATTACTTACTCCAAGGCATCCCCACCCTGTTATAATAACCACAGACAGATGGATAAAAGAAATAATCCTTTGTGCTTATGCCATGTTTCTAACAGATCCCTTCATACAACCCTCCTTCCCTGTCCAGTCCCTCTTTAGGGACCCATCTCACAAGACAACACTTCCAGAAGGTACATTTATTCCTCTCCAAGGGAGCTACTGAAGAGATGCCATCTTCTTCACTCTCTCAGGGTTTCTACTTGAGGTACTTCATAGTGCCCAAAAGAGATAGAGATCTTCACCCACCATATCTTAGACTTAACACACTTAAACAAATTTGTTTAAATTCAAGATGGTTACTTTATCCAGCATTTTACCTACATTAAAAAGGCTCATGGCTTGCCTCTCTCAACCTTAAAAATGCATGACTATCTGCCCTTCTAACTGTAAAGTGGGGGTTGGAGTGTGGTGTCGGGGGTTGTTGACCTCCCTCTGGTGGCAGGAGAGGGAGGGTGGGGTGTGGTGTGGAGGGGAACCCCTGGTGTGAGCAGGGGCGACCCTCGGGGGGGGG
>QEPC01006951.1:1328316-1373580 GCA_003113815.1 Sphenodon punctatus | reverse complement strand
CCGCACTCACCCCCCATGTACCCCCCGCTCCACCCTCCACCCATGTGCCTGCACTCGTCCCCCATGTACCCCCCACCTCTGTTGGGTGCCCAGGTATGAACTTTAGCCCTGGCCGGCCCCTGTAATGAAAGAGTGCCCCCTGCAGCACTCTTTAATTGCAGGGTCCCTTTATGCAGAGTGGACAGCGCTTCTATCCGCCCACTCCGCATAGGGAGAATGCCTCCCTTTTGTCCCTGAAGGCTTCCTTAGGAAGCCTTCGGGTGGGGGTGAGCAGTCACCTGTTGTATGCTCGCACGCACACACACATAACCGGTGAGAATGTTCGGAGCCACCTCAAAAAGCTTTGTTTAGAGAGGCAGAAACCTTCAGAAGGTTTCTGCCTCTCTAAACAAGGTTCTTCAAGATGGCTCCGAACGTTCACCGCGACGCCGACGCAGCCAATTATTTTTTTTTAATAAAGGCAGCCTCTGCCGGCAGGTCCTAAGGGGGTCCTGGGGCACCAGGAGGGGCATTGCCCCTGCCTTCCTAGGGGGCCCACCACCCCTGTACTACATACTTTCACCAAACATTACTCACTAGACCTGGCTGCATGTTCCGACTCAGCATTTGGGAGGACAGTCCTTCAAGCACTCTTTTCATTATTTTTTTTACTCCTTGCTGTTCCTCCAGCTTTGAGGGACAGCTTAACACTCTTCCATAAGTGAGAATCGCAGAGCTCCTTGAAGAAAAATGAAAGTTACTTACCAGTAACAGAATTCTTTAAAAGAGCTCCACATATTCGCACTACCCACCTACCCTTCCCCTCTGCTCAGAGACTATTATAAATTTAAGAGAGCCCTGTTTTCTCTGGTTTGGGGTTGTAAGAAACTACGGTGGAAGAGGCTCAGCCTCCCCCTTTATTTCCTCCCTCGTGTGAGACTAAAAACCTGCACTGGGGAGGTGGGAAAGCAAGGGCTTCACCTCTTTCCAGACTGATCTATACAGTCTGCCTGGATACTGCTGATGTCATGGAGCTTGCCGACTGATAAATAACTTTCATTTCCTCCACCAGTTCAACAAGGTAATGTAACTTGAGAACTGCTCTCCTTACTTTCTGATTTCCAAGCATTAGCTGCCATTCCATATTTCTTGGTGGTTATTATTCACAGCAGTAAGCCCTTCCCTAGATGAGGTGATGCATTCATGATCATTGTTTTACCTTCTGTTGTTGATGTACATGCTGGGATGCCCTGATGCCCTGGGATACCCTTGCCTTTTGTCCTTTCCCTTATTGCACTTTTTGCAAATATCTTGAATAATGGGGTGGGGGGGAGGACCCAACCTTGGTTCCCACCTCTATCTTTAGGTTGCAATACTCAAGATTTTTCATACCCAATTTATACTGGTGCTAGTTGTCCCCAGTACAAACTTTTTATCCATTTTTGATCTGTTATGTCAATTAGGCATTTCTAAGAATGTGTATCATCTTATGTCAGATTTTATCAGCTGCTTTCTTGAACTCTACAAAACTTCAAATTTTATACTTATACCAAAGCTGAATCTTCTCAGAAGTTTTGATGAGAAACAAGGAGCCAAGGGGACACCATGCTGTAGTCACTGTGATGTACGATGAATGGCATACGTGAAAGGATTGATTTGCGAAGGTCTGCTCTGAAGAGCTGTTATACAACAATGTCTTCCCCACTACAACCTAAGAAAACTGTTTTGGTTAATCAACCAAATAAGGCTCAGTATGACATTGTGACAGGGCATGGTGGTGCTGACAGAGAAAGAACAGGCACGGTATATAAACATAGGATCACACCTAGTGATAGGTCTAGAAAAGCTGCAGGCACAATAGTAAATATAGGAAAGCGCCTAACAATTAACACCTGTGGAGTCATAAAGGAAAAGTGTACTTGAGGGAGAAGTCTGCAGTCAGAAGGAAGGAGCTGTGGCCTGTGATTGTAAAAGACTAAAAGCTACATCGGGGACCTGGTCATGCACGAGTGTTCTCATGGCATTAAAGCAGAATAACAGATTCCTACGTGCACTAATTCCCATGAGAATACATCCATGATTGCCCTCATGGAAGTTTCCCACACTCCCAGATGACATGAGAAAGCAGCCTAAATGTGCACTTGAAGAGGAAAGATTGATCAATAACTTGTGAATCAGTGGAGATGTATTGGAGTCTAACAAGCAATTCCTAGCACTTTCACTGAAGCGTAAGGCAGGAATCCATCTTTTCAGGATGTATGGCAAGACCTGGCTGGATGAAGCATCTGGGCCAGTATTGTCCCAGATGGTGCCAGATGGGTTCTCAATGCAGTATCAGTCTCAGCCAGGGGGCAGAGTGGCTGTGATCTGTAAAAAAAACAACAGCTTGGTCTTTTGGAGATATCGGGTGCCTAACTTGTCTGATACAGAATGTGTCCACCTTGTTTTGGATTTGGCTGAAAATCCTCTCCACTGCATAGCGGATTCCCTAATTGCTCTATCTGAGCTGGTCTCGGAGGTGATGTTGAAATCACCTAGACTTTATTGTCTTGGGTGATTTCAACATACATGCTTAGGCTAGCCTTTCAGGGGTGGAACAGGAGTTCATGGCCACCATAACAAGCATGGGTCTATCCCAGATAATACCTGGTCCGACATATGAGGTGGGGCACACATTGGATTTGATGTTTTGTATCAGCCTGGATACAGGGGTTCTGATTATTGGGGGTGTTGTCGTGGTCAGACTATTACCTTCTGGAAGCCTGGATCAGCTCCTATGCCCTCGTCAGAGTGGTGAACCGGCTAGGTTGGTCAACCCATGGAGGCTAAAGGATCTGATTGGCTTCCAGAATTCTTTGCGGGGGTTACTTTCTGACCTTAGCGACTAGTCTGTCAATGATCTGGTCACCTGTGGAATGACATCTTGACCATGGCGATTGACATGGTTGCACCCAGGCATCCGCTCCCATTGCTGTGGCAGCACAAGTCCACTTGGTAAACAGAGGACCTGAGGTGAAGTGGGAGAGTAGGCAATTCGAGCGCAGGTGGGGCTGGACTCGTGCTGAAGCCGACCGATTGCAGCATAGATAGTTTTTAAAGGACTATGCTGTGACTGTGATGGTGGCGAAGAAAGCTTGTTTCTCCACTATCATAGTGTCTGCAAAGTCTCATCCAGAAGAGCTGTTCTGGATGGTGAGGAGCCTGGTTAATCCGGTCTGCCTCTGCCCAGAAATGGAGTCATCTGCTGTGATGTTTTTATTAAGTACTTTGCAGGCAAAATGACCCATATTCAGCATGACTTAGGTGCTGCCATTTTATCTTCAGAATCAGAGTTTGGGCTTGTGGAAGCTCATTCTTGTCCTGTTTATTTGAATCAGTTTCAACAACGTGGGGGAGGGCTTGGGGTAGAGAGGACAACCAGTTGTGAATTGGATTCTTGCCCATCCTGGCTGGAGAAAGCCAGCTGGGAGACGTTGGGGCTGTTGCTGACTGGAATTGTCAATGACTCCGTTCAGGAGGGCAGGGTGTCAGACATTCTTAAAACTGCAGTTGTCCGGCCCCTGCTTAAGAAGTTCTCTTTGGACGCTGACTCCCCAGCCAACTATCAGCCTGTTTCCTAACTTTCCCCTCTTAGGGTGGGCTTAGGGGTTCTTTGGGGAGTTGTTTGTATTTTAATGTTTCTATCTTTGATATGCTTTTATATATGTTTTTGTATGTATATGTTATATATGTTTTTGTAAGCTGCCCTGAGCCTTTTTGAGGGAAGGGTGGGATAAAAAAATTAATTAATAAAATAAAAATAAATAAAATAAGAATTACGCAGAATGAAACCCTGAGCTATAGCATTTAAATAATTTCCAGACATTTTTGAAGAGTGAATAAACAAACACAAACAAAATAAGCAAACGCAGTAAATATTGTTAACCATGTACAGAATAGTCTTAAATACCCTTTTATTATACTATATTATTATTATTAATTATATTATTATTATTATAAGCATTTATATATATAGCGCCAGCAGTGTACCTGGCACCTGTCTCTTATACACATCTAGATGTGTATAAGAGACAGGAGCGGAAGAGGTGGGTTTTGAGGAGGGACTTGAAGGTGTGGAGGGTGGGGGCTAGGCGGACGAGGGCAGGGAGGGAGTTCCAGGCGTGCGGGGCAGCTAGGGAGAAGGGCTTTTTAACAAAAGCCATCAGATAGTGTTTCTATGCAGATTTTCAGAAACTATTTGCCCCTTTTAATATATATAAACAATTCAATGTTGCAACATCAGCAGTTAGTTTACCACATATACACATCCCATCTCCCCTGATCTTCACTCCAATTATTTCTCAGTCTGTATCATGTGCCATAAAAAGCAAAGTATTAATATCACCTGAATTCTTCAAATAAGGATTGTCTCTCCAGATTTTCAATCAACAAAAAGTTTGTGTTTCTTTTAAGCACAGATTTGCTATTAGCAGTTGTGTGTACTAGGCTCTGTGGTAGCATAGGAACACACACTCCTGTGAAACAAGCAGGGAAAAGGTTAACTCTTCTACAGTCTTTTCTCTTTTCCTACCCCTAAGGGCCTTAAGAGTACATAAGGGCCACCTGGCAAGGCTAGCTAGATACAGGGGTTCTGATTATTGGGGATGTTGTCGTGGTCAGACTATTACCTTCTGGAAGCCTGGATCTGCTCCTATGCCCTCGTCAGAGTGGTGAACCAGCTAGGTTGGTCAACCCATGGAGGCTAAAGGATCTGATTGGCTTCCAGAATTCTTTGCGGGGGTTACTTTCTGACCTTAGCGACTAGTCTGTCAATGATCTGGTCACCTGTGGAATGACATCTTGACCATGGCGATTGACATGGTTGCACCCAGGCATCCGCTCCCATTGCTGTGGCAGCACAAGTCCACTTGGTAAACAGAGGACCTGAGGTGAAGTGGGAGAGTAGGCAAGTAGGGGAGTTAGTCTCCTGGCAGACAGGGAAGTACTGCTGTAACAAAGTTATATGTTTCTTTTATTATGATGTTTTGTTGGGTTTGTTTCAAAGTAAAGTCTGCATAAGATACTTCAACTCAGAGTGTGCACAGTGGCTGGCATTTTCTTGCCTCTAAAACAACCTGCTGCCCTATACAGCAGTATAGCAGACAGGTATCTGCAGGCCACACCAATGGACCAATATTGTCCTTGTAGCAAGGACAAGGAATAACAACAGTATTGTCCTCATAATATCTGAGGAATAAGAACATATAAAACATCCCTTCCTTCTGTCACCACAAATATTAAACAATTAAATTACAAGGAATGTTGTGTGGTCCACCTTCTGGGAAGCTTTTAAAGATAAGTTAGATAACCATATCTCAGGGATAGTTTAGGCTTAGTTAACAATGCCTCCTCAGCATGAGGAGTCGACTAGATCACTTTTTAAAGGTGCCTTCCTGCCTTACAATTCTTTGGTTGTATAAATGAAAACAGGATGCATACTGGAAGCTGAATTACCAATCTGTAGTTTCACTGTGGTGAGACCTGTGATAAATGTACTTTGGCATATGATCACATACACGTAACGGATTATTTTTGGTGCAAAACTTTCTCGATTCTTCAGGATTCTGAATTGTGTGATTCTCAGATACCACCGGTGGGCAGGAAAACAAACTTCAATATCTTTAGGTGGTCTCTTTTCATTTCGAATATTTCTGTGACCAATTCATATATATTATTTAAAAGCCTTGTTGGCAATAGCACACAATTTTATTTATGGCATGGAAGGAGGTCTCCACAGGGATCCCAGACTTATAGGAATGCTCTCCTCTAATCTTTTTTCTTCTTCCTCTCTCCAGATCATTAAGGACCAAAAACTGCTGATAATAGTTGGAGGGATGCTGCTTATTGATCTTTGCATCTTGATTTGCTGGCAGGTTGTTGATCCCTTGAGGAGAACAGTGGAAAAATACAACATGGAGGTATGTCACCAAAGCTAAGTTTCACTACATAAGTCGTGTATTTGATACTGTGTCTCTCCATAAGACCTATTTAAGGATGTGCAGGAAAACATTAAAATAGGTCAAGTAGGGATTTTGGAAAATAAAAAATACAACTATTAATGACAGAAGGAAATCTCTCTGCATTCTAAATAAAGTGCTGTATCTTTGCCCAGTTAAGATGTTTTAGATGAGATAATGCTATAAACACAGGGGAGTTGTCTGCTGAACATTTTTAAGAGATGGTGTTACAATAAATAATAGATTAGCAGACTCCATTAACAGATTTGACTAAGAACCAGTGCAAGCTAGACACAAAATAAATATTCAAGTCCACTGCAGGAGGGCTCACTACTTAGACTGTATTGTTATTGCAGAGGGTCAGACATTATGTTACCTATATCTGTATATTTACTCTGTCTAGTTCCTCTAGCAAACACTGGGATTAAGGTGAGAGACTAATAGATTACAGACATTAGAGACTCACTTTCCCTCTAGTGACCGGAAAAGATTAGTAAAACATTTAAACCCCAGTTTGTGCAATTGAGTCAAATCAATGTAAGTAGGTGTTGTCCTTTGGGCATCAGCTGTTGCAGTTTCTCATATCCAGTTCCTCATGCTTCAGGAAAAGACCAGAAAGAAAGAAATGTTGTGTCAGCAATGTTATTACAATGTTATTTGTGTAGTTGCAGGTATTCTTCTCCAGACCAAAAGTGAGGGAATTTCAAGATCTAATATTTCGATTCACACATTTTAACAGTTCCTCCTTCAAATAATATTCATGTGGGAAATAGTTTAAAAAAAATATATCTGAAAATGCCTAAATGTTTGTAGATGCCTGATATTAACTGCTGTAGTACTTGTAGTACTGCTGTAGTACGTGCAGTTCTCTCCATTTTATCCATCTGTTTTAAGTTTTAAAAGATGCTAACACTTTCTTCTGCACTATTTTCACAATTTTTTGCTCCTTGCTCCTCCTCCAGTTTTGAGGGACTGTTTAACACTCTTAACAAAAAAAGCATATTTGGGGTTAGGGGAGTCTCCTAAATGTCTGGGGGATCTCTACTTTTAGCGCTGTGGTAAAGGATACAGGCGGGGGTGGGGGGTGGTTGCTGCTTTGTGAGGCTTGCAGCTGATGAATCAGCAACTAAATCCACACCTGGAGTGTTGTCCTGGGGTTGGGGGTCCACCCACCGAGGTCCCCAGACTAGGAAATTCTAACTCGCAGTCCATCTTGGGATGTTCTCCCAAAGATCCACCTGCTGCCAGCACCCCCCATGCACAAGTTAAACCTTCCTAGTCGACCCTTGCACAGCCTGTGGCAGTAGCCAAACGGGAGTTGGCAATCAAATGATATTGGCACAGGAGTGCTTATATCATCTTGCTGTTTTCTGTATGGAATGTGAGCTCACAAGAAAAATTGACTTTAGTGAGGTCATTTATGATTTTGCAATGAAAATACCGGAAGACTAAAGTTCTAAAGTGATGAAGTTTCTCTATGCCATTTTAAAAATAAAATATATATTTTTGTTTCATTGATGAAAGTTGACTGTGATCAATGTGAAGTTCTGCATTCAGGGAAGAAAAACCCAATGCACAAGTATATGGCTTGGCAGCAACACATGTGAAAAGGATCTAGAGATTGTGGTTAACTGGGAGCTGAACATGAGTCAGCGATGTGATGTGGCTGCAAGTGAGGCTAAAGCAATTTTAGGCTGCATTGACAGAAGCCTTGTTTTGAAGTCAGCCAAAGTAATAATTCTACTCTATTCAGCACTGGTCAGACTTCACCTAGAGTATGGTGTCCAGTTTTGAGTACCTCATTTAAAGGATATTGATAAACTGGAGCAGGTTCAGAGGAGACCACAAAGATGATAAAGGGTCTTATGGAAAACAAATCTTATGAGGAAAGATTTAAGAAACTGGGAAGGCATGATAACAGGCTTCAAATATATCTAAAGTGTTGCTACTAAGAAGATGGCAAGCTTCAGGAACTGTTGTTTTTTTAATGGCCACTGGCAAAAGGAGTAGAAATAATGGGCTCAAGTTACAGGGAGGTAGATTTCCATTAAATATCAGGTTAAACTTCCTAACAGTAAGAGCTGTGCAGCAATGGAACAAGTTGGCTAGGGATGTTGTAGGTTCTCCATCTCCGGTGAGTTTCAAAAAGAGGCTGGACAGACATCGCTTGGTGATGTTGTAGTCATCCTCCATCCAAGTAGGGGCTTTGGACCAGATGACCCTGGAAGTTCCTTCCAATTCTATGTGTCGGTGTGGGATAAGATGTGGAACATGTTATGAGTTTTTCTTGGGCCCATTGAAATGTTGCTTGGGGTCTAAAGAGCTACAAAGTTGGTGTAAGCTTAAACCAAAAGGTTTAAGCATTGTTTTAAGCTTGAACAAATATTACTATACTTAAGCTTCTGAAAATCCACCCTCCTCCTTCTTGAGGTTTTAAATTTCTTTAATGAGAACTATACTTTTCATTCATTATCAGTTCTATTGTTGGCATTGACTGTTAGACTTTATGAATGCAGCTTGACACAAATACCTGTGATCTGAACGAGCACAGGACTTGTGTTACCTGTTTTACCCTAGCCAGCAGATGGAGTCAGCACAGTGGGATGCACAGTGGACTGGATGCAATCCTTCCTTGACTGGAAATTTCCCAACAGGTTTGCTGGCTGAGCGACATGACCTTTCCAGACTCCAGTAGCTCTGGTCTATAATACAACCAGAGCTAGTGGAGAACCCACTTCTTCCTTGTGAAATATCCAGGCTACCAGTCCCACATATAATACTTCAGGCCTGGTCTTACACAAGGGCTCTAGTTTCTGGTCCCCTTCTCTCCACTGTCCCCTGCCTCAATCACTACAATAGGAAGTGGTAAATAACCTGACACAAACAGGTAAAGAATAAATGTGCTGCAAAATACAGAAGTAGCATAGGGAATTGAATTATATTGGTTGAAGAAGTGGTATAGTTTTGCGTGTATTCACAAGGCGATGATTTTATGGATTCAAATCCTTTTCCAGACTATCAAATCATACTGATTCATGTCTTTTTGTATAAATGGATGTGTTTCATATATAGATAAAATGTAAATAATATAATTAATATATGCATATAGATTACATACATGTGTTATTTAAATTATGATCATAATAAATACATATGTATATAATCATAATTTAAACACATGTATGTAATCTATATGTATATATGTTAATTATGTTATTTACATTATCTATATATGAAATATAAAAAATATAATATATAATATAATATAAGATGTAAATTATGTTTGTGAGACAATTCAATCAGCTTACAGCTGGATTACAGAGAACTTTATCAAGAGAGAGTGCATTATGAAATGATGCGTGTAGTTGGCCAAGGTGAATTCGGAGCAGGTTCAGCCTAACACAGGTTGAGGCTTGTTAGTCAATTTGCTCTCTAAATATCAGTGCACCCATCTGTTTCTCTTACATTTTAAAAATACATTTAATTCCCTTCCTTCCAGTTTGCAGAACTAGTCTATGGGAGCCAAGTCTCCTGAAATCCAGAGCTTGCTTTCAGAACCAGCCATTATAGATCGCAGCAGGCATTTGGCCAGCTAGTAGCTGAAACTGAGAACTCTGACTCTCAGCTGCTCCTGCCTCCTGGCTATTGGCAGCCATTCCAGAAGGGGCTGCCCCTCCTCCCTGCTAAAGCAAAATCCACAGTGGGATCAGGTCCAGTAGTAAAGGTAAATGTTAAGGAAAGGAATACATTTCAAAACTCTATCTTAACCTGCCTAATTTTTACATGAGTTTCTGGGGAAACAAATGACAGTGTGAGCACTGAAAGCCAGAAAGTGACTCAGCTGGTGGCCAGTTCTGTTTCTGTTTCCATGGAAACAGCTTTCAAATTAACAAAATCAAGAAAGAGGCAGGGTCAATTCCACGAACGCAGGATGAACTTCTCCTTCCTATTGTACTTATTAGCACAGCCTTTGAGGTTTTACTCCAATGTCCATGATGGCTACTCCCAATTCATAGGAACACAGGAATCCCTGAATTGGATTAAACCCAGGATCCCTATAAATCAGCATCCTGTTCTCCAACACTGTCAGGACAATTAGAGACAGGTATAACAAATTTCAAAGTAGGGACATGATTTTAGCTGCTTTCCAGTGTCAGTTTAATCCTGACCCCTAAAACCTTGGTACATTAGGTTTTATGTCCTTAATTATTAGAACTCCAGATATTTACTATCCATATAAATAACCAGTTCCTTGTTGCATCCTGTTAACTTCTTAGATTCAACAATATCTTTGGGCAATGAGTTCAACAGTCTATTTACAATTTGTGTGGAAAACTATATTCTTTTCTCCATTTTGAATTTGTCACGTTTCAATTTATTTGAATACCCCTTCTTGTTTTATTGGACATAATGAAGTCAAAGTAGTTCAGATAGTATCTTTTACTGGAACAACTCCTGTTAGCGAGAGTATGAGAGTTTTCTGGTGGCCCTTTCTCATGCATGTAACAAGTCAGAACTACAGACTGAGAAATGCATTTTCCCTGTGCTTACTGAGGGAGGTGAAGCAAAGTCTCAGCCAATCAGAGTAGGCCATGAGTGCATCATTTTACTAAAGTTTTACTTACCTCTGACAATGTAATTCATACTACAGAAAGCACAGAATGAGTTCTTTCATGCCTGAGACCTGTATTAGGCCGCTTTTAGACGAGCGGGTTGCCATCGCACAACCCACTCGCACACTGTTTCAAAATCCCGCGATCCGGGATTACATGAAACAGCTGGCAGGGATCATGCACATAGAAGACGGTCGCGCATTCTTTGCTGACCGCAAATTAAATACCTCACAATCGAGGTATTTAATTCACGGTCGGCAAAGAATGCGCGACCGCCTTCTATGCGCATGATCCCCGCTGGTCGTCTCGTGTAATCCCATGTCGCGGGATTTTTAAACATCGCGCGAGCAGGTCGCGCAATGGCAATCCGCTCGTCTAAAGGCGGCTGACTTTTGGCCAGAGATTAATATTTACATAAATTAGGTGTGCATGGTAACCACTCTCTTAATCATCTCTAAGTACAACTTTTTGTCAAGCATGTGCCTTAAGCTATACAGCTTTAAATATGCAAAATATGTATATTTCTACGTGTCGTTTACCCTAGATATGATTATAAACATTACTAGCCTGCAAAAAGAAGCTAAGGAAAGGCATGGTAACAGTCTTCAAATATCTACAAGTGTTGCTACTAAGAAGATGGCAAGGAATGGTTTTTCATGGCTTCAGAGGGCAGGACTAGAAATAATGGGCTCAAGTTACAGGAGGGTAGATTTCAGTTAAAGAACAGAAATCCTAACAGTAAGAGCACTTTGGCAATGGAACAAGTTGCCTAGAGAAGTTGTAGGCTCTCCATCACTGAAGATTTTCAAAAAGAGACTGGACAGCCATCTACCAAAGTTACTGTATCGAAGGAGGGGGTTGGACTAGATGACCATCAAGGAACTTCCAGCTCTTTGATTCTATGACCATGTTCCCTTTCCAAGCTTAGCGATGTACAAGTGCTCGGAAAGGGGGTGTGGTCACATTGGAAAGGGGTGGGCAATCCCTTTCACGTTCACCCCTTTCTGACGTAGTCCTCTGCCCAAAGGCCTTGGAACGGGTAGGAGCAAGGGAGGATGCAATCACACTCCCTTCCTTCCTTCTCCCATGGTGGCCCATGTTGCCAGCAGCATGCTTTGTAATGAACAGTTGTGATTGGAGACAGGTCCCTGCCCCAAGGGGTTTATAATCTAGGATAGACAATGGAAGAATGACAAGGAAGTCGGGAACACAGGGAGAGATAGCAATACTTCATGAAGCTGAGAATTTTCAGATGCATGTGCTTAGGTGAGGCTGCTTTCACACGTGCCTGAAAGTGTCCTTCCAAGGCTGGGAGAGAACATGCAATTGCAAATATCATGTGTTTTTATGTACATGTGAATGTACTAATCCACGCAATTTCTGCTTTTATGCACATTTACAAGGCCAGTTCGGGGCAATTTGTCCATCTAAAAACACCCTGTGTGTCTGGCCACCCTTGGTGAAGATGAAGATAGTGAAAACTTTTACTGAAGTTAAGATTTGTTTTAGTGAAAATTATTATTTTTTATTGAAAACAACAATTACATTCATTATTTTTTTAAAGTATAGATTCCAAACCAATGAAAAACATCTGTGGTACATAAAATGGGGGATGGGGGGAGTGAAGTGGCCGTGGTCTGTAAAGACATTTTGGCCTTTCAGAGGTATCTGGTGCCTGACGCATCTGATATGGAGTGTGTCCAGTTTGTTTTGGATTTGGCTGGGGATAGATGGGGATCCTCTTGGTGTACTGATCACCCCGCTGCACAGTTGATTCCCTGAATGCTCTAGCAGAGTGGTCTCGGAGGTGGTGTTAAATCACACAGACTTATTGTCTTGGGTGATTTCAGCATACAGGCTGAGGCCGGCCTTTTAGGGGCAGAGCAGGAGGTCATGGCAACCATCGGCCTATCCCAAATAATATCGGACTCAACACATGAGGCAGGACACACATTGGATCTAATGTTTTGCACCAACCTGGAGACAGGGATTCCAATTATCAGGAGTGTTGTTACAACACCATTGTCATGATTGGATCATTACCTCCTGATGGCCTGTATTCCGATTAGGTTGGTCAGCCTCCAGAGACTGATGGATCCAGCTGGTTTTCAGAATTCTCTGGGGGGATATACCCACTGACATTGATGGCTGCTCTGTCAATGACCTGGTCACTTTGTGGAATGACATCTTGACCATGGACATTGTGTCTGTTGCACCCAGACGTCCACTGCCACCGCTTGGTCAGCACAGGTCCCCTTGGTTTACTGAAGACCTAAGGTGGCTGAAGCAGGAAGGTAGACAGTTAGAGCAGAGGTGGTGCTTGACTTTGTTATTAATTATTAATTAATTGCGCTGAAACCGACTGATTGTGGCATAGATCATTTTTGAAGGACTATGCCTTCAACACCTTCCTTCAGGAGGGGAAGGTGTCAGACACCCTTAAAACTACAATGGTTCGCCCCCTGCTTAAGAAACCATATCTGAATGTTGATGCCCCAGCCAGCTATGGGCCTGTCTCTAACCTTTTTAGGGAAGGTTATTGAATGGTTAGTTGGTCGACAGCTCAGGGCATATCTCGATGCTCTTGGATTCCTGGGCCCGTTTCAGTCAGGTTTTCATCCTGGGTATGGCATGGAGACTGCACTTGTGGCTTTGGTTGATGACCTGTGCCTGGAGATGGACAAGGAGAATTCTACCTTGTTGATCTTTTTGAGGCCTTTGATATCATGAGGAGTTGTTGGCACGAGTGGAACCTGACGGGGTACGTAGAACAGCTCTTGAGTGGTTCCGCTCTTTCCTGTCAGCTGCTCTGAGCCGTGTGGGAAGGGCGGCATAGAAATTTGAAAAATAAATCAATAAATAAACAAATAAATTAATTAATTGTGCATAAATTAGCTGAGTTTTATGAGCTGGTCCATAAATTCTTTTCAACAGCCTTTGTGAATTCATAGGATGCCTGTCATTTCCCACTTAAGAACTGACTAACATTATCTGTTAGTCTGGTGTTTTTCAGCCATAAATGGCTAGTAGAGGAAGGAGACTGCCACAGCTATTACTGCATCTTCCTTAAAATGGTTCATTTGCCTCAGGCTTAGGAATTAATAGTAATGAAGATGAAAGATTGATGGCTGACTGCTGACCTACTTTGAAGAAACTAAAGAGCAGGTGGCTTGCTGCTGACTCTGGAGGCAAAGCGCTCTGCTAAATACAGAAAAATAAAAGCGCTGTTTAGTAAAATCTTATCTAGATCACACCCATAGTCCAGTATATCAGAACCCAGTAATTCACATGCAGGAACCTTGAAGCAGGGTTCATTTTTGTTTCCTTAAAATAATTAGTCTTGTTTTACATAGTTTGAATCCAAGCAAAGAAACAAAAAAGAGTCAATAGATAAGGGGGTCAAAAAACTAGTTTGCTTCTGGTTATGAGTCTAACATAACAACAAAGGAAAACAAATTTGATGACAAAACAGTACTAAGTGTCTGGGCAGTAAGTAGCATTGCTGAGAAAGATCTGGGTGTGATAGTGGACCACAAACAGAATTCAAAAGGATTTGGAATGCAAGTCATACGAGTCAGACTTGCAAGTCATGCAAGTCTGTACAGTTGTACAGACACAGTTTAAACCAGAATATAACCCGTTTTAAACTTATAGAAGTGTGGGCAAATAAGCTTGCCCTGGTTTAACTAAATTGTATTTCTAACTGATTTTTAATTGGTACCAAACTCTGTGTGGCCACGCTAAGAATCCCTTATTTTGCAAGTTGTTCTTCAGCAGTGGCACCATATGGAATGACTTTCTCCTAGTAGCATCAGACATTCCAGCACTATCAATAAGTTGGATGTTTAAATGATTGGTCCATTGGCTACTGCCAGCGTGACTGTTGGGGAAGGGGACACTTGTGGGATATTTTTGTTTGAGTTTCATTTCCTCTGTTCATTTCCTGAACATACTCACATTTGCTCAACATACCCACATTTTGCTGGATTTATGATTGGAGAGCTCCATGACTGAGTTAGTTAATTCTGTTTATTGTTTAATTCTATTCATTAGAATCCTTATCTTCATGTTTTGCTTGTTTGTCTAACTCATTCACTGAACAGCAACTGCAACTTCTGCCTTTTGATGTAAGTCCCTTTTGATTAGGAGATTATCAATTATTTAGAGCTTCCAAACCCTTGTAGCCAACACTTTGAACATAGCACTATAAATAAAGCATTTTGATGATCACTGTTTTAAAATAGGTCACATAGTTTTCAAAAGACCTGTAGACATTAAATGATTGGAAGTCTGTGCAATGCTCCACAGTAGTATTTGTTAGCATAATGGAACAAATACTGAATGGATTGCTCTTATATTGCTCCATGGAATCAGCAGAATATAAAAAACTCCAGTTACAAGAGTTTGCCTTGCTTGTATTTTGTATAGGTGTAAAATGGATGGAGGTAAAATGCCCCCCCCCCCTTTTCCATTTTGGGGCGTTGGGTTGTTCTCTTCCCAGAGGTTAAGGAGAGGCCTGTCCCCTTCTCTGCTTCCTAATAAGGCTTTGTGCTCAGATTTGGGGGGAAACTGAATGCAGCAGTATTTGATGTCCTGAACTGAAATCAGAATACCCCGCCACAGTTTTCTGATGCCAAAGATAACCATTTTGGAACACACCTTGTTTTGAATTGCACATCAAAAACATTATTTCAAAAATCACATGAGTAAAAAGGAGTGTTGTTAGGGGAGGGAAGGACAAAAGGGATGGGGAAAGTGAAGAGAGGGGAGCATGAGCCAATCCTTAGCTAGCATAATACACCTCCCTGTAAATCAAGAGTTCAGGGGAGAAGGAAAGGGAACTGTCCAGACTGGACAGTTCTGCACAGTGGTTTTTCTCTGGTTTGACTGAGTGGTCACTGCTAAGACTGTTAGGCCTAGACTAGGCTCTTTGAGAATTCGGGGAAGACAGAGTTCCATTAGAGTGATGCTACTTTCTTCTCTTTTCTTCTATTTCATTCAGTCATTTTCTCCAAAAGCTTTAGCAGTTCAGGGTGTGCAGTACAGCAGTGCTCTTCGGGGTATGGTTTCTCCCTGTTGTTTCTCTGAGCTTGCCCCCTAGAGAAATAACCCTCTATGGGCTTCCTATTGGGGCCATACATATTATTTTCTGATTGCTGCCTGAGTTTGGGGTTCTTCTCTGACAATTTATTAGACTCTCTACTACTTGCACCCACACTTTGTCACCTCTGGCCTGTCTGCTGTACAGATCATGGGATCCTGCTGTTGAGGGGCATATATTGTTGCTGGTTGAGCTATTCTGTAATACAGTCAATCTACGAAGCACCTCACCATGAGCAGCAAGACAGTGCACAAAGTTTCAATGGACAATATTATTATTATTTTATTAGTATAGATTCTATCCCTGCCCTTTTCCACATGAACACACACAAAATAAAAAATACCCAAACTCCTTACCAACCTTCCTTCAGAAATGCATTATAATTTTTTTAAAAATCAGTTTATAAAACAAATTCTAACTTGCTCATTACGAATGTGCAATTAGTCTCCACCACCAATCCCTCCCTTTCACAGGGGTTTGCAGCATAAACCCCACTTTTCCTCCATGCCTGTACCCCCCTCCTCACACAGGGGGGTCATGGCATACTCCCCACGTCAGCTTTCCCCAGCACTCCCTCCCCAAGCTCCCATATTTTCTCCCCCAAAAATCTTAAAATCAAATGGTCACAAAATATATACCAAAAGAGAAAATGGATCCCAAGGGAAGTCTTCCATGCCAAGAAGCCTTGCCACAAGATGAAAAATGTCGGGCAGTGCCCTTTCACAAACATCCCAGCTTCCCCTCCCCTCTCTTCCTTCCCAGCCCAGGTTCCTGCAGTATCAGCATCCATCCAATACATGTTGTGGGAAGAGGCTTGCAGGGGGCGTGGCTTAGCAAATGCAGATGTCCCAGCTTTTACTTCCTTTCCATAGCATTGGTACTACTGGAGAGTTGCACCATGACCATCCATCATATGTACTTCTTCCAGTGGCAGCACCACAACCTAAGTAATCATGCTTTGGTCAACTAGTAAAGCCTAAAATACTGTAAAATCTAGTATTACCTTCTATCAAGCTTCACCTAAAACTGAACTTTCATCCACACCACCTGCTGTTACTGATGCTTCTGGTGCCACTATAAGTCATGCACCCATAACTGAACATGCAAGTAAGAACATTGTGAAAATGAAACTGTGAAAATATACCACCAGTACAGATTTTTCAGCTTCTGTTTCCAGTGCCACCATCCACAGAATTCCTGATGCTGCTACCACAAATGCTCCTCCTGCCTCTGCTTGGTAAGCCACTATGAACCTGATGCAAGCACCACCACTGCCACAAGCCCAGTAAGGATAACACATGACACTGCTACTAATTCTACCTGATGTTCATATGAAGGCTAAGGGTATTTTCAGACGTTACGAGATCACAGTGAACCACGGTGAATACCCACCTGTGGTCAATGTGTCTCGAACGTCTATTTGGCGGCCGCCAGATGTTCGCCACGGTCAATACCCGCATGGGGTCAATTTGAACCACACTTCCCGGGCTAGCGGGGGGAATGTCCCGGGAAGCGTGGTCAAAGAGATCCTCAGCGGGGACCCAAAAAAAGTAACGTCTGGCTGGGTGCCACGGCCCGGGATCCCCGGCGGGATCCCAGGCCGTGGCGAATCCGGCCCGCCGCAGCGGCCACATTGGCCCCGCCACCCGCCCGTCTCCCCGGAGGGTGGGCGGCGGGAGCGTGGAGGGGCCGGGGCCGTGCGGCCGCACATTGCACCGCGCGGCCCCGCCCCCTCCCAGATTCCCCACCGGGATCCCCCCGGCACGTCTGTTACGGCGTGACCCCAGCGGGGAATGAATGGGGTGATTTCGGTATGGGGCCAACGGGCCCCATAACGTCTGAAATCACCCTAAGTTAAGTTCCCAGGAAATATTATCAGCAGGATCACATCTGCCCTATTGGGAGCATTTCACCTTAGCAACAGCTATTTGTTCCCTGTGCAAGTCTGAAATTAGCCACAGGAAGACTAGGCATAACCTGTCAGCTTCTGGCCTCCTTAAAACATCTCTGAAAATGTCACTTAGATTTAATTTTTGATGAATCTCCATTAACAACAAAATTATCAGGCAGGCTAGGTCACCCAAGTGAACTGCAGATTATGCCATCCTCCTCTGAATCTGTCATCTTCAGACCCCTCCAGAATATCCACTCCTAGCCCACAGAGGTAGTCCCCATCTCCAGGAGGACAAAAGTCAATACTGCAAATCTTGGAGAGCAACCAACCATTTGCTAAGAATCATCCTGTTGCTAAACCCCCTCCCACCCACCCCAAAAAAACCAGGAAAATTGGAAAGATGATCACTCTCTGCAACCTACCTTCTTCTGTGGTACAAGATGTAAATTTCCAATGCCTGCTTCAGTGTTGGAACCCCATTACAACATCCCCCACAAACCACCTTCAGCAGATCTGTAGTACCAGAGATTTATACCACAGTTAATGGGTAGGAGGGGGGGGGGGGGGGGGAGGTTTGGGGTTAGGAACCTATGATGTAGTCAATATTATTCCAGTGCCAGGGTGTCTCTACCTAGCCCTGTCCCCTCCCCTTAGTATCGCAAATACACCCTCAACACCTCCAAAGACTTTCTGCTGTTCCTCATCTCCTGCATTAGATTAGAAGAGTACAGGGACTGCCTGCAAATAAGCGATGAGGCAAATTGTGGAGTAGTTCTCTTCCATCTGCCTCTCCCTGTGTCCAATGAGACACCTTCTATTAGACCCTAATAATTTGATTAGTGTATGTGTTATATAATAGAAAAACAAAAAACAGTCAAAGAAAATAAATACAAACCTCCCAAACAATTGACAAAATAAAGAAACAGATATCAACCATATAATATTATCCACATCAGCTCCATATGCTCCATATGATAATCCCAGAAGTTAATTTACATATATAAACTGAGCTATCCAATATACCAAAACATACCAAACTGGAAGGGGAGAAGAACAGAGGTGGCAGAACCCTGAAAAAAGGTAAATTATTACCAGTGGAAAAAGAAGTGGGTGTGATGTCAGTAGTAGTATAGAAGCACTCACAAGCACTCAGTTTTACTTTGTGTGACACATGTAAGGGTTTCTGGGATAATATTATAGGATTATAAACTCATTAGTTACCCTTAATTCCCTCTCTGTTACTCTGTGCGTGTCTTTAGACAGATACCTGCTTTGCTCCGCCCCACCCCCAGGTGGTCCTTCCATGTAAAGGCGAGCTACCTTGGAGTGAGGCGGAGTGAGGCGAAACATCTTGGAGCACTGCAAGTGGAGAGGACCGTCCAAACCCACAGCACTAGCCAGGGCAGGTAAGTGGTCCATCTACTCGCAGACAGGCCTCTGCAGCTCCATTTCAGGCTGGGGATTGCTCCAGCAACACTATAGAGCTTCAGGCAGTGGCCGATCCACCCACAGCTTTATGATGCAGGGGAGGGGGATGCTGTGCAGGTGGACTGCATGCTGCAACAGCGGCTGCCTCTGTCACAGCAGATTGACCGGTCCAAAAACACCCTGTGTTACACTGCCTCCTGTTGCTGCTGCAGCCCCAGATTGGGGTCTGGCTTGTGGGAAAGCTTCCTTCTATCTCTCAGTGATGAGGCTAGTTATGGAGTAGTTCTCTTCTACCTGTCTCTTTCTCTGTTCAGTGGGACACCCTTGGTTCCCTCTGTTGCTCTGTGTTACACTGCCTCCTGCTGCTAATGTGTCCCCAGATTGGGGGCTGTCTTTCATCAACTAGTGATGATTCCAGAAGTAATTATCTTCCTTGTCTCTGTCTATGTTCAATGGGAAAGCCCAGACTGGGGACTGCTTTTGGGGGTCGTATAATGCTGATGGTGCTAGTTGGTTCTCCTCTCTAGTTGTATAATGGAATCATTACCATCACTACTCCTTTTGTCTCTGCTCCCAGTGCCACTTGCAGAATACCTATGTGATTGTCGGCCATCTAAAATACATTTTTATTTTTATTTTTATTTTATGCTTTCTAAATTGGTAGCAAACTTTACAGCACTTCTAAAAAATTTTTTTTTTCCTTTCCCTATAGGCAGGAACCCATGATCACAGCACCAAAAAATCCTAAATTCTGTAACCTGGGAAGCCTGCAAGTACACTGTAAACATAAACATTTACATAATGTCCTCATTTGCATAATTATGTGATGTTTATATAAATTTACTTCCCAGGATGCAGTTCCCCCAGCAATAAACACACTTCCTTTGCCCCCAACCCTATACTACCACAGCAATACACAGAAAAAAATCCATATATAAAAATAGTCAATAACACAGTACAGCACAAAAACAGCCCCCTCCCCACACACTCTAGCAATACCTCATGCTCGCCAGGCACCCCGCACACAGATCTCCCACTCTCCACATACTCCAGAAACATCCCCATCCTCATTCCCCACTCCCAGGCTGACCCCTTTCCACACGACCCTTCCTCACTTCACACACAAACAGAGGCTACTCTTACCAGGGCTAGCCTTAGAATTTGCAGGGCCCAGAGTAAAAATAAAAAGTAGAGGCTCAGTGGCCCTGCCCTCTGTACCCCCCCTCCCTTTAACAATTTTAATGGCCTGGGCCCTACATCTCTAAAGGACCGCCTTCCACCGTATGTCCCTCATGGCCTCTACGATCAGACAAGAGCACCCTCTTGTAAGTTCCATCATTGGCCCAGGTCCATGCAATCTGGACACACAGAGAGGCCTTCTCAGTAGCTGCGCCACAGCTCTGGAACTCCTTTCCCCTGGAGGTTCACTTAAACCAGGGGTTCTCAACTAGGGCTGAAATGAGAATGCAAATGCACTCTAGATCTCACCAAAATTCTTGAGAATCTCATGCCATTCTCAAGAACCTTAAAAACGTTCTGTACGTGTGCAGAATGTACCACCACAGCCATTATACACATGTGCAGCCACCTGGTGACCATTTTAGAGAATCTTACAAGAATGCCAGTGAGAACACCAATTCTCATGAGATTCTCAACCTGGAAAATCTCATTGAGAAGCTCATTCTCAATAAGATTTTCACCCTAGGTGAGAACTCATTTCACCCCTATTCTCAACCTTTTTCCATTCACAAGCACTGGAGTGATGTAAGTGACTACTTGGGAGCACTGCATAATTTGCATGAATTATTTGCATAAATATGCATAGATTAAGTCTCCCCTCTGCAATTCAGTTCAATGGAAACAGATCATTCATCAGTTCCCCACCCCAATTTGACCCTACTTCAATTCAGTTCAATTCACTTACTCCACTTACTGCAGTGGCTTAGGACTGGAGGCCTCACAGTGTGGACAGAGGCCCCTGCCCGGCCTGTATGGTCATAGTGATATCAATGGTTGCATCCAAAGGTGGGCTTCAGCCAGAGCAGGCAGCAAAAGCCCTGAGTGAGCATGAAGCCCACTGTCCGGACAGCCATGTGCTAGGTGGGTTGCAGATGGGACAGGCAGGCTCCATTTCCCCAACAATGGGGAAGCAAGATCAACAATGGCAGCGATGCAGCAGGGACATAAGGCAGGATCCAGCTGCTTTAGCAAGCAAGTTCAGGACAGCCTCCAGGCTCTGCTCCCCTAGCATGGGTCCATGGCAAAGCAGCAGAGGCTACAATGGTGGCAGGCAATGTTGTGGCTCCGCTCCTGAGCTCCAGACTCAGTAGGGGCACAGCACTGTTGGCTCTTGCTCCCTTGTGACTTCCACAGGTTGCTCTCTTGGTGGGAAAGAAGCCCTGTCCCTTTGCTGCTTGAAGTGGCCAAGAGACAGAATGAAGTGGTGGAGCTTATTTTCCCGACACATGGCTACTGGGCCCATAGCAATTGCCTAATGCAGCCGAGCTGAGAGCTACCACAAATTCATAGCCTGGTAGGAAAATAATTATAGTGAAAATAGAAGGGATATATCCCTCTGAACTGTCAGAGCAGTGGGGCTATGAATGCCGAAATTCCCCTCCCTCTTACCAACTTTTGAGCCTCAGAAATAGAGCTTCCAGGACTTAGAGCACATTCACACATACATTAAATCAGCGCTTTTTTCTTTCCCCCGCATATTAGAATGATGTGGGAAAGACTCCATGCACTTATTTAGCAGTTCTCCCGTTTGTTTCTCAAGCGCATTGAGAGGCAGCCAAAAGCTACCTTTACAAGCATGCATTTGAAATGACCCGCATAAATCCTCTTGTCGGAATGTCGGTGTCATGTCAGTTATTTTTATTTATTTTTATTTGAATATATTTCTTCCCTGCTCTTCTCGCCACAGGCAGCCAAGAGCAGCGAACAACAGTAAAAATATAAAATAGAAACTAGAACAAGTTTACCCCTCTCCCTCGCTGAATGCCTGGCAGAACAGCCAGGTCTTACAGCTCCTACGGAACGCCGGAAGGTCAGGGGCCAGACGGGCACCTCATTTTCTCGGCTCAGCTCCTCTCCCCTCTCCGGGAGCCTAGAGCTGGGGAAGCAAGGCGCTGTGTAACTGACATGATACTGACTAGGCTAGTCCATATCATGTCAGTTACACAGCGCCTCGCTTCCCCGGCTCTGGCTCCACTCCTCTGCGGGAGCCAGGGAAACGGGGTGCTGTGTAGTGAAAATGCTGCTTCCTAAATGCAGCCATATTTCAAAATGCGCTTAAATAAACCCATATGTGAATAGTGCATGGGTTTATTTAAGCACATTTTGAAACTGACTGCATTTAGAAAAAGCAGCATTTTAATGTATGTGTGAATGCACTCTTAGTCAATGCTTTCACCCAGGCGTTGGTGGCAGGAAAAGGCCATGGGGGCAAGTTGTTGGGGGGAAACAGGTCTAATTGAATGATTTAATTTGCAAAACAAAAAGTTCTTAGGTGAGAAGAAGTTGTCTCACTGGGACTTTAGAAAGGAGGAAGAAACACCCTCAAGGTAGATCTGGGTGTCTCCTCCTGCTGAAAGACATAAGGTGAAAGTTTGCCTTACTAACAACTGGACATTATGGGTAATTCTCCACCCATTGAAGCCAATAGCCCAGTTCAAATGTTCTTTAATGGATGAAGGACTGTGTCAAAGGATTCCTGGCCTAAGCCCCAGTTTGAGCATCTTCCAGAGGCAGTATAAGACCTACTTATTTGGTCAGGCCTTTCATGGGCCTGGATAGATCCTGGCTGGAGGGGTGTATTATGAGTATTTTATGGATTTTATTTTGTGTATTATCTTTTTTATTATGTTAGCTGCCTTCAGCCTTAGGGGATAGAGCAGGGTAAAAATCTAAATATATAAATAAATTAGCAGTCTGTTGTTTGTGTGAAAACTTATGACACTTGTTTTTATAAGCAAGCAGTCTTTCACAAACACACTCTCTCCCTTTCACACACACATCTGGTAGAGGGTATTCAGGGACTGGTGATTTACTGAAAGGGAGGGGCAGGCAGGGCTCCACAGGAAGCAGCCACCCCGGGGGTTGAGAGTCACGGGCAGAGGGCCCTCCAGAAATAGCCCGTCCCAGGGCTTCAGGAGCACTGAGGCTACTAGGAACCTACCCTCTGCTCACGGGTGATAAAGCATTTAAAGCATTTAAACTTTATCACCATGGAGCTCAGCTGACACTGAAAAAGAGCACAAATCATGGTGGTGCAGTGAACATGGGTCCCTGCCTATAGGTCACTCAAACTGGTAGAGCTACATTGCACTCCTATACGGCCCGAGAAAAAACATAAAAAGAAAAAAAATGCAAATAAATATAAATACTAAAAATACAAATACCAGATCTTGTGAAGAACCCTAATTTGAGGATCTGCTCAGAAGTAAATAATCTCACGTACTTACAGTTGTTCTGATTTGCACTAGATTACTGTTAAATTTCACATTTGTTTGATGACCTTTGACCTGCATTTAAGTTTCTCAATGGCTGTAGCCAGTCCTGTTACTAGTTGGCAAAACTGCTGAACATAATGCAGTGAAGGCAGAAGTGCTTCCATTTTGTCTTTGGGAAGAAGCAGGATGTGTCATTCACACAATATAATGATGGACTACTTTCCCTTCCCTCTATCAGGTTATAGAGGGAAGGGAAAGAGGATGTTAAAATAGCATATTTTAGGAACAAACATTTTAAAATCAGCAGGACAGGTTAATTTGCATCAAAGGACTCTAAAAGAGCAGGCTAAATACATCTCAGGCCTGTCAGTTGTTAATTTTTAACAATACCTGAAAAATCTGAAAAAGGCCAATGTACTGTGAACTATCAACAATTATAGGGTGTGCTTAATCAGACCTGAGGCCCAGGCAAAATAATGGAAAAGCTGATAAGGTAATCAATAAATATTTGAAGAAAATAAATATAGTTCATGTCAATCAGCATGGTTTTGTGGAAAATCAGTCTTGTAAATTAGATTTACTTTGATAAGGCTACCTATGAGTTGGTTGATAAAAGTAACTGTTGATAGAGGTAGTTCAGGCTGATCCTTACATATATATGAAATGGTCCATTACTGGAGGATAAATGTATAGATCTCAAGAAGTAGTTAATAGGGAATCATTATTGGGATCTTACAAGAATCAATGCTAGTCAATATTATTGTTCAATTTTTTTCAATAATTTTGGGGGAAAGTTTGCATATGTCATTAATCCTGGTGGAGTGTCAATGGTGATGAGGATAGAGCAGATGTACAGTGATCGGGACTGCTTGATCATCTGACCCAATTTCAACATTCGGATATAACCAGATTTTTTCCAGAATAATAAAAAGAACTATTATACAAAAGCTTTCACTTAGGCATTTTTTACATAGGCTGCGGCTGCGTGGGGGTGGGGGTGCGTGGACCAGGGCTGCCATGTACACCCACCCCTCACGTATCCCCACGCACAGAGGCACCTCCGTTTTCGCCAGTGCCTCCGTGTGTGGGGAAGTGTGTGCATGGGAACTCACACACACACACCCCCCGTGGGATTTACACAGGCAGCACTCACGCATGAGCCCCCAGATTTCTCGGAGTTCATGCGTGGGTGCTGTCCATGTAAAAAGGGCCTTACGTAACTCACCACCAGTGTCCCAAAGCTCAGTGTCCAGAGCTCAGTGTCAAGCCAAAGCCAATTCTCTTTGTTCATCCCACAAGACTCGCAGACTCTTCTTTGCAATTGCAGACCCCCATTGTTATTGGTCCATGTGCACAGCCCTCTCTCAAAGGTCTGTTTCAATTCCTTTACCCCTACCTACCCACTCCCACCCAAGTCATTGCCATCTCATAAAAACCTGTCTTGCATTTGCTCAGTCTATAGTTCTGACTTGTTACAAGCCTGAGGAAGGATGCAGTGTGACCCAAATACTTGCATATTCTCACAAACATAAGTTAATATAATAAAAGAAAGGCCCTTTTCACACAGACACTCTGACACTGATAAAATGAGTCTTACATTATATTATACACGTTGCAGGGCTGAAGGTGTGAGCTATGGGTGCCCTGCAACATGTATAATAAAATGCAGTGACTCTGACCTGCAAAAATCTGGAACTTGTAAAGGATGCAAGTAGAAGCCTGAGAGGGGAGGGGAAAGGAGTGGAATGTTGGGAGAGTGGCAGTTAAAGGAGGAGGAGTTGGAGAGAGGGAGAAAATGGAGGGTGATGTGATCTGTCGAATAAGATGTTAGTTGGCACCGTCCTAATCCATGGATAGCAAACTTTGGGTTGAAGCTCAAGAAGAACTCTGATGCAATCGCCCCTTCCAAATACCAAGAGTGAGCTGCCATCACTGGGACAGTGGACAAAGCATTGAATCTGGGGATCTGAATACCGGGCGCTGAGTAGCTGGAAGAGCAGCTGGAATACAAAGGCTGTTCATGAGCATTCAAGGAGAAGCTGGAAACCAGGACATCAGAAGAGCGCAGATTTGTGGAGTTTTGGAGCTTATTAGCTGGGACATTAGAACTTTTAATGTGTAGTGATTATTTGAAGAAACTGTTAAAACCCACTCTATTGTTAACTAACAGGGACGAAGAAGAAACTGGTCTCTAGCCTTGATTAAACCATTAGCTGAATGTATAATCTAAAATATAGTTTTAATTGTTATTAGAGTTAAAGGGTTACTTGTTAAATCCAGTGAGTCTTTGGTTTGATTGTCTCTGTCTCTGCTCCTGCTTGGAAAAGAGGGACTCCAAGGCATTACAAGTGGCGTCACAAACAGGATTCGAGGAGCCCAAAGCAGAGACAATCATTTTAAAGAATGAGTCGGTCCAGGGATGTTGCAGATGAGAGCGATGGGAGGATGGGAACTTCCAGGCATACTGTGACTGACTACTCCCCTAACCATGCCATATTTCTTTGGGGCGCCCTGGTTGCCCAAGTTCTCAGGAGAGATTGGGCAGGGGGTAGTTTCATTTACGGAGTTTAAAGAAACTCTCCAGTCTATGTTTAGGCTACATGAGCTTCCAGAGAGGCAGAAGATTGAGATTTTAATAGGGCAGTTAGACGGATCTGCAAAGAGGGAGGTTCATACTTGGCCAGGCAGTGAAAGAAACTCCGTAGAGCAAGTCTTCAGGAGATTGGGCTATATGTTCGACCGGCACACTTTATCAGAACTCCAGCAGCGGTTTTTTTCCTAGGAGGCAGGGGCCTACAGAGAGTCTCAGGGATTTTGCCTTAGGACTGCAAGAGGCACTGAGAGCAACTGAGAGGCTTGAATCCAGTGCAGTCCTTGACGCAGATAGCATGTTAAAAGAAAGATTTGTGGAAGGGGTGAATAATGGCACCATCCACAGGGAATTGAAATTATTCCTGTTGCAGAATACCAGAACTCCCTTCTTAGATTTTAAAGAGTAGGCAATAGAACTCCTAGGGAATCAAATGCCCACTCAGACCGTTACCGTATGTTCGCATCAGGGAGATGATAGTGGGAGCTTTCTCCTTTGGAAAGAAGGGGTTTGTAATGTAACGCAGGCTGGCAGCGGGTCCACGACTAGAGTTATAGAAGATAAAGACCCTTTACACAGGCATTTAGAAAATAAGGTCAGGGAGATGAGTGGGGAACTAATAGTGATGGTAAGAGAAGAGATTCAGAAAGTGAAGTTAGACCTGAGGTAGGAACTTCAAAATAAAACAGGCTACAGACAGGCCCCACAGGGAGCGAGAATGGGTTGCAGGTTCACTGATCAATTTGACTATGATGGTAATCCTATCTGTAGAAGATGCGGGAAGGTAGGGCACATAGCAAGAAAATGCAAGTCCGAGGATGCTAGAAGTCAGGCGTTAAACAAGCCACTCCTGGAATCCAGGGCCAAACTCCAGGAGTATGACCAATAGGGCCCAAACATCTTGGGAAAGAATCCCTGATGGTAGGAAAGTGTCCTGTTCCAGTGATTAAGATTAATGGGGTAAACATCTGGGCTCTGTTGAATACAGGATCTCAAATCACCACTATTCAGGATCGATATTTTAGGAAATATTGGAAACCTGACTGTTTGTCAAACCCAAAAGTAATATTAAATTGGTTGCAAGGAATGGCTTAGGGATTCCACAAAAGGGGATGTATGGAAGCTAAGATTCAGATTTGGAATACTAAGTACCCCGATCAGAGCATTTTTGTGCAGAGTGACTGTGTACCACCAGTGGTTTTAGGCATGAATGTCTTGCAACACTGTTATGAAGAAATGGTGCAATTGTTAAAATGTAAGGAAGGGCAGTTTCTCGATAATAACAAGAAGGTTTGGCAGAATGCTATTAGGTATACAAAGGGATATTTGAAGTTTGCCAACCAAAATGGGGAAATAGGGAAAGAGTGAAAGGTAAGTACCCCATTAAATTGGCTCCGCATACAGAGACCCTTCTAATCTGCAAAGCGAAAGTTGGTTTAAGGGGACAGGACTATATCGCTCTGTTAGAACCTTGTAAGAATGGAGAGCCTACTATAGCTGCAAAAAGTGTGGTGACAGTGACAAAAGGGTTAGTACCAGTGCGGATCCTAAATTATGGGGCTAGGCCAGTGTTATTGCAAAGAAATCAAGTGATTGGGCATCTCCTGCACATTGGCTGAGAAGATATCATCAGGCCTGAAAGGTTACCTGAAGAGGGTAAGGCTAACATACAAAATGGTTTGGTGCAAGCAGTAAGTTTGGAGGACGGAGTAGATCCTTATGCCTGGATACAAGAAATAGATGTGGGAATGCCCTCCGTTTCCGTGGAGAAAATTAATCAGGTAATACAACTGATTAAAAGTCATGCACAAGCTTTTTTGCAACACCCTTTGGATTTTGGTTGCGCTGCCCAAGTGCAGCACACAATTCCGACAAGGACACATCCTCCTATCAGGGAGAGGTTTCAACCAGTGGCACCAGCCCTGTATCAGCTCATGAAGGGAATGTTGAAGGAGATGTTGGAGGCTAAGGTAATAAAAGAAAGCCATAGTTCATGGGCTGCACCCATTGTGCTTGTCAAAAAGAAGGATGGGAAACTACACTTTTGCGTGGACTACAGAAAATTAAATCAGATCACCCATAAAGATGCTTATCCTTTATTTAGAATCAAAGATTCTCTTATGGCCCTGAAGTCGGCCTGTTATTTCTCCCCAATAGACTTAGCTAGTGGGTATTGGTAGGTTCCCGTGGAACCAGATGATCAGGAGAAAGACAGCTTTTGTGACTCCCATAGGACTCTATGAATTCACAAGGATGCCATTTGGGCTATGTAATGCGCCAGGGACATTTCAGCGGTTGGTAGAGCACTGTTTAGGGGCAGAAAACTTTGACAGTGTCTTGCTATATTTGGATGACATCATTGTTTATTCAAAATCATATGAGGAGCACCTACGACATTTGGAACTAGTCTTTGACAGACTTACTCAGTACGGGCTGAAGATTAAACCATCCAAATGCCATTTCTTAAAGGATAAAGTAACTTACTTGGGCTATGTAATGTCCGCTGCAGGAATTACCCCAGATCCAGAGAAGTTGAAAGTGATAGAAGAGTGGCCTGTGCCAAAGACTGTGCATGATGTGCGAAAAGTTTTAGGATTCGTTGAGTATTATCAGCGATTCATAAAAGACTTTGCAAAAATTGCTGCACCATTGCATGAACTGTTGAGGAAAAGTGGTACTAAGAAAATTTGTAAGAGTGCCCAAGTGCACTGGAGTGTGGCATGTCAGCAGGCCTTTAGCCATCTAAAATCGTTGCTTACCCAACCTCTAATATTAGCCTATCCAGACTATACAAGGTCCCTCTGAGTATATATTGATGCTAGCAATAAAGGATTAGGAGCAATCCTAGCTCAGGAACAGGAAGGTAGGGAACGTGTAATCGCCTGCGCTAGTCATGGATTGCAGGGGTCTGAGAGAAATGATGAAAGGTATAGTTCCTTTAAGTTGGAATTCCTGGCCTTGGTTTGGGCCATGACTGAAAAGTTTCAGTATTACTTGACTGCCACCCCTTTTGAAGTGTTCACTGACAATGATCCACTGACACGTATGCAGACGGGTAAATTGGGGGCACTGGAACAGAGGTGGGCTTCACGATTGGCCAACTACAGCTAAATAAAATTTCGCCCTGGTCGAGAAAACATGAATGCGGACGTATTGTCAAGGTTGCTGAATGAAACACATCCAGAAGTTGACTAGAAAGAACAAGAGAACCTTGAAATGCCACCCTTCCTTAATGTTCCCATTGAAGAAGTGCACGTCTCTTGACAAGTTCATGAGAGAACTGGTAATAGGGAAGAGGAAACAGAAGTGCAGCAGGAAGGTTGGTAGAGTATACAGATGCAAAGCCCAGTGATCCAGGAGTTAAGAAGGATTTTATAAAAACCACATGAACTTACCGCAGAAGACAAAAGAAGGTTGCCAGTTGAAGTGAGGAAATTGTTGAGACAGAGGAAATTCCTGTACGAGGAAGACAGGAGGGTAGTGCGGAAAGTCCAAGATCCCAAGTCATGCGAGGAAATAACTCAGATTGTTTTGTCCAAACAGGATGCAGGAATAATATTGGAGGCATATCACAATGCGTCGGGTCATTTTGGCCACAAAAAAACAGAAATGATATCAGGAAGAGATTTTATTGGGCCGGGCTACAAGAGGATGTGGCACAGTGGTGCAACAACTATGAAGTTTGCCTTCTACAAAGTAAGTCTGGTTGCTTGCGGTAAAGCCCACCTACACCCAATTGAGAGCTGCAGTCCGCTGGAGTTGGTAGCTTTCGACCATCTGAAGTTGGAAAATAGCCAGGCAGGAAATGAATATGTTTTGGTAATAACTGATCACTATACTAAGTTTGTGGTGGCTATAACTGTAAGCGATTTGTCAGCACAAAGTACAGCTCAGGACTTTGGGAATTATTTTGTGAGACTTTATGGATTCCCTCCTAAAGTGTTAACAGATCAGGGGACTGCTTTTCAGTCACAGCTGTTTAAGGAATTTTGCGCTTTGTATGGTAGTCATAAACTACGTACAACGGCTTACCATCCTCAGTCCAACGGGTTGTGTGAAAAGAGTAATCAAACTATCATTCATATGATTCGAGCTCTGCCAAAAGAACGGTGGGTAGATTGGCCTAAATGTTTGCAAGAGTTGATATATATTTATAACAACTCAGTACACTGCTCCATAGGTTACACACCTTATTATTTGATGTTTGGAAGACATGGGAAATTGCCTATGGATATAGTACTAGGAGTCAATGTAGAAAGGAATACTATTAAGAGATGCGATTGTGTTCGTGAACACCACAATAGAATGACTATAGCAAAAGCGCAGGTTCAAAGCAATATTGAAGGAGCCAGGGAAGAACAGAAGGAATACTATGATAGAACAGCCAAGGCCGAACCCCTGATGGTTGATGAAAGAGTCTTATTAAAGAATGTACAAGGGGGGAAATTAGACACTCCATGGATACCAGAGCCTTATGTTATAACAGGCATCCCTTATCCAGGGCTGCCAATATATCAGATTCAACTTGAATCTAAGAAACAGGTAACAAAGATTGTACATAGGAATTTACTGAAACCTTGTCGACTGGAGGCAAGTTACCCAAGGAGGGAAGAGGAAGCAACACGGGCAAATGGGGATGAACAACCAACTCAGGCGTTGGAGAGTAATCTAGTTGGGGGTGTTCCCATAGAACAATGGGTCCTGATGCCTGGGGAAAGGCATTCAAAGGAGGTTTCTTCATCAAGGCACCCTGGAAATGAGCTGCAAAGGGAGGATTCTTTACCAGGGCACTCAGTAGAGGAATCACAAATAATCAGACATTCCGTAAGACCCAATAAAGGGGTCCCCCCTAAACGGTTGGTGCAAGAGTCAATTAGTGTGCAGCAACCAAAGCTAAGGGAGTGGGGAAATCCAGTACATGTTGGTGGCTTGGCAGATGGTAAACAACATGCCAGTCTACATGGGGGCATGTATGATTAAGAGGGGTTGGATGCAGTGACTCTGACCTGCAAAAATCTGGAACTTGTAAAGGAAGCAAGTAGAAGCCTGAGAGGGGAGGGGAAAGGAATGGAATGTTGAGAGAGTGGCAGTTGAAGGAGGAGGAGTTGGAGAGAGGGAGAAAATTGAGGGTGATGTGATCTGTCGAATAAGATGTTAGTTGGCACCGTCCTAATCCATGAATAGCGAACTTTGGGTTGAAGCTCAAGGAGAACTCTGATGCAATCGCCCCTTCCAAATACCAAGAGTGAGCTGCCATCACCGGGACAGTGGACAAAGAGTTGAATCTGGGGATCTGAATACCAGGCGCTGAGTAGCTGGAAGAGCAGCTGGAATACAAAGGCTGTTAATGAGCATTCAAGGAGCAGCTGGAAACCAGGACATCAGAAGAGCGCAGATTTGTGGAGTTTTGGAGCATATTAGCTGGGACATTAGAACTGTTCATGTGTAGTGATTATTCTAAGAAACGTTAAAACCCAATCTATTGTTAACTAACAGGGACGAAGAAGAAACTGGTCTCTAGCCTTGATGGAAACCATTAGCTGAATGTGTAATCTAAAATATAGTTTTATGTTATTAGAGCTAAAGGTTTACTTGTTAAATTCAGTGAGTCTTTGGTTTGATTGTCTCTGCCTCTCCGCCTGCTTGGAAAAAAGGGACTCCAAGGCATTACACCCATTTTATCAGTGTTAGAGTGAAAAGGGCCATAGTAAGGGAAAAATTAATTCAGATACTTAGTCAGATCCACCCTACGTCCCAACAGTGTGACAGGCTCTGAACAAAGATCATCCTTTCCAAGCAGCTCCACTTAAAGCAAGATATCTATTCCGTAATCAAAAAACCTCCAGTGTACAAGAAGTGTTAAGGCTCTTGCAAATTCATTAATGCACTAAAAAGCATAGAAATTGCAAGTAAAGGCTCCCACCTTAACTCCCATGCCATATTAGCAGTAAAGACATTGTGCAGTCTCACATATTGTGCTCACTTACAACTTAGGTTCCATGCACCCACACTTTGCCTTCATCTTTCAGCCCCAATCCTCTTTGCTCCTTATGTACTTCCAAAGATGCAGCTGTGTTGTATAATTTCACAATTGGAAGGCAATTGAAAAAGGGGAAGGCAAAGTGTGGGTGCATGGAGCCTAAGTTGTAAGTGAGCACAATATGTGAGACTATAATATCTTTACTGCTAACGTGGCACAGACGTTAAGGCAGGAGCCTTAACTTGCAATGTCCATGCTTTTTAGTGCATGATTGAATTTACAAGAGCTTTAACTCTTCTTGTAAACTTGAGGTTTTTTAATTATGGAATATCCAGGTTTTTTGTTAAATACAATGCAATGGAGAAAATTTGTCCTGCTGGCACAGTAGAATGCTGAGCCGCATAACCACTATGGGAGCAGGACTTAGGTGAGGCCAAGGTGGAAGAGCTGCTCCCTTCAGTTTGTTACTTCCTTCAAGGCGGAGCGCTGGGCAGCGAGAGAGAGGTGATACTTACCGGGACTCTGAGCAGCTGTACCGGGAGTCGAGCCGGGGCCGGAGCCTGGACCTGCAGGTAGAAAAGGGAACGCTGAGCCAATGACAGCTTGCGGAGCGCTTGGCAGCGATACTTACCGGGACTCTGAGCACCTGTACCGCGAGTTGAGCCGGGGGCGGAGCCTGGACCTGAAGGTAGAAAAGGGAACGTTGAGCCAATGGCAGTGCCGTAGGTGCGCACCGGGGCCGCGCGCACAAGGGTGCACACCCTTCAAGCACCCTTAGAGGGACCGGGTGGGACTGCCGACAAGCCGGAGCCTTATCTTGGTATATTGAGTGTTTAGGCTCTAGTTAGGAGACCAGAGTCTCTTCATATTAGGGGGGGGATTTTGTTGGTAGGGTGGGGGAATTATGGAGAGAAAAAGGGGACGTGATATTTCCTCTTTAGACTCTGAGGAACACCTTCCGGCTAAAATCATCAGGAACTCTGAGGAAGACGTAGCAAGCTGTGCTTTTGGTTCTCGGAACCGCTTTGCTTGCCTAGCTGACCCAGAAGAGCCGCAGGAGGAATTGCTACAGGAAAATCCTCCACAAGATAAAGATTCTGTGACTGAGCCCGGGAAGTGGGTGTGGGCTATAAAAGATAATCCAATGAGGAATTATTTAATGTATCAAACTGGTCTTATTGCGAAAACTGTGGATGCTCTGTTTACTCAGTTAACAGAGCTCAGTGGTTCATTTGAGATAGTTCGGGAACAACTGTGTGAGATAATGAACAAACTTTCGATTGACTTGGATAAGGAGACTCTGGAGTTACAGCCTAATATTGCCCAGGGCCGGAGTCTTGATAGTATACCTCAGAGATCTCCCCATGGTCAAATTTATAGGCAACGAAGGAGGGGCCCCATAGTAAGGGATAGGGAGATTTATCTGTTTATTGGCAGGGATTCAAATGGAGTAGCTCATGTGTGGGACTCTATGAGAGATATGATATTACATTTATCCGCCCTGCTTAGGAGCCCAATCCCTCGGGATACTATATTGGGCTTCGAGCAACTCCCTTCAAAACAACATGTTTACCGGCTGTGGGTGCAATTTTCGACCCACAGCTGAGTGAAAGCAATATTTAAGGCCAGGAAGTATTTGCTGACCAGAGGGGTTGCTATTTATAGGGTTTGGGGGTACCATCATGAAAATTTGGATAAGCATCAGGCCCCGGAAAACTCATTTTTGAGGTCCTCCCCCAGTAGGGTTCCCCTGGGTGCCTGGGTTTGGCAAGCAAGCCTGTGGGAATGGTAGGGGCACCTTTGCCAGTACTTGGTCCTCCCCTGCTTTAGATGTTGTAACAAATTTGGTTAATCTCAAAACTGACTCCCAACAAGTCATGGAGTTAGGGGTGCAAGGTGAAGATCATATAGATATTAAAGGGATAAAAGAGGGCAAGGAGAAAGAGGTGTTAGAACTGATTAGGGATTCAGTGCAACCTACACTGCAACCAGAGTTGTTGGACAATAAATTGGGATCAGTCCCCCTGTTTTTAGAATTCATAGACGGGGTGGCAGCGTTTCTTTTGGGAGATGGGGTTGAGGCAGAACCAGTTCGATTGGGAGAAACGTTCCAGGCATTATCGGTTATAGAACAGGATAGTCTCCTTACTAGGTTGGCTTGGCTTGGGGAATTTACCAGAGGGTCAGAAGTAGAATACAATGCTCCCCATTTGGTGGTGGGAAGGAACCCGTTTGTGCAGGACGATAATCTGTGGACGGCGGCTCGAATGTTGGATCCGGCAGAGCTGGCCTCACCTACCCCCTATATTTTTAAGGGAATGGATAATTCAAAGGGGGGCAATAGGACCAGCATGAATAATGGGAGCCAGGTGGGCAACCAGGTCCAGATTAGTAATGTAGCAGTTCTTGACCCAACCCAATTCACTATTGAAATGACTGGCCCCTCTACCTGACTTAAGGTCATAGGGGTATCAGAGTGGGTATCCTCTGTGCCCAAGTCTGATGTAATTGGGAGAGGGCTGGAGCAAACAACTTTCAGGATCCCATTCTCTCTTATTTTGTGGAATATATCTGGTCTTAGATCTAAGGTTTATGATAAGGATTGGCTTGAATTTATAGATAAATTTGATTTGGTCTGTCTCCAAGAGACATGGATGAAGAATGAGGATACCCTTAGCCTTAAGGGATTTGTTGTCCATCTACATGGGGGTTCTAAGAGGGTGGGTCGAGGTCGTATATCAGGGGGCCTTGGGTTCTTAATTAAAGAGACAAGATCCCAGGCTTTCTTCACCATAAAATCAGAGAGATCAGAATTTCAAATACTGTGGTTAAGGCCAAATACCCAATTCCAAGACCAGTATATTCTGGTAAATGTCTATATTCCTCCAGTCTCCTCTTTGTATTACAACTCTGATATTTGGGGGGCTTTAGAAGGGGAGATCCTTAGGTTGGAGGAACTCTATCCACAGGCAATCATGATACTTATGGGAGACTGGAATGTCCAGTTAGATAGACATAGTTTTAAGGGAGCTAATAAGGGCTCCTTGGGTGTTCAGGGGGACGTAGAATCCCTTAGGAATTGTCACTCAAAACATCAACTGGAGGGGCTTATTACTAAATTAGATCTATCAATTCTTAACAATGAGTATTTAGATAACCCTAAAGAGGGATTTACCTTTATTGGCCCCCAGGGTAGGAGTAAAGTTGACTGGATCCTGGTGGATGCCCAGCATGGGAGTAAGATTGGGCCAGTTGAATTAGTGGTAAGGCCAGAGAGCAATCAAATGGTGCTTTCTTTATGTCTGGGAAAAGAGGACCCTATAGTCCCTTGGACCGATAGGAACATAATGATTAGGACTATCAAGAAAATGTCCTTTCCAGCTCTGGCTCAAGAACTAAGAAGGGCCCAATCATCCCCTCGTATAAAGCATTCAGTCCTCAAGCTTGAGACGGCTGATGATATTGATGAATTACTAGGTATCTTTGAGGATATGATGCATTGGATATTGGAACCTCTCTTGGGAAAAGCTAAGAGCCAAGCAAAGAACGGGTGTCCATGTCCACGGGTGTCCGTGGTTCGATGGCCAATGCAGGAGTGCGAAAAGGCGTCTTGCACTCCTGAGGAGGAAATGGGTCAAGGCTCAGACTGAGGGGTCAAAAAGGGAGTTTGGTCTATGGAAGGGTATATACTCTAAACTCCTAGTTAGTAAAAGGGTAGGCTATTATAATAAACAGTGGGCCAGGATGAAGGTAGATTACGTTACCGGAAATCATAGCCGTTTCTGATCCTCGTTGAATGCAATAATCAGGCCAAGGGGAGAGACCGGCGGTCAAGAAATTTCCAGCTCAGATTGGGTGTCTTTCTTTAAGGAATTGTATTCCGACTCCCAGGAGGGGGAAGTGGGATTGGCCCCGATAGGGAAGAGGGGGACCCTTGGGGTTGGCAGCCCGAGGATTTTTCCTCCCAATTAATCTCCAAAGCCATTCTTAGACTGAAACCAAAGGGGGCACCAGGGCCCGATTGTGTGACGGCCGAGGTTTTACAAGCAACCCCAGATTGGTGGGCCAAGGTCCTCTCCAATTTTTTTCTTAAGTGGCTAGGACAGGTAGGGTCCCTTCTTCCTGGGTGCAAAGTTTGATAGTCCTCATCTTTAAGAAGGGGACAAGACGAGATCCAGCATGTTATCGGTCCATAAGTCTTTTATCAAATGTGGGCAAGTTGTTTGCTAGGGCTCTGCTTAACCACTTGGAGAGGTGGGTAGAGGGAGGGGCCCTGATTCCCCCGGAACAGTTTGGTTTTGCAAAAGGCAAGTCCACAATTGATTGTGGATATATTATTAGACATCTTATGCATAAATATCATAAAGTTAGGAAGGGCCAGGTTTATCTCGCCTTTGTTGATTTGACGATGGCGTTTGACAGTGTACCAAGGGCAAGACTCTGGGATAAGCTTAAGAAATTGGGGCTAGAGAGTAGATTACTTACTCCTATTTTCCAACTCTATTCCAATAATGAAGCAAGGATAAAAATGGGGAGGGGACTAGTCACTGGGACATCGATCCCAATTAAGAGAGGTGTTCGGCAGGGGGGGGTGTTGACTCCCCTCCTCTTCTATCTCTATCTATCAGATTTGGCGAGTTATATCAAGCCTGATGAAACCCATGCACCTAAGTTCGGGGATATCTTTGTCCACTTCGTTCAGTTTGCAGATAACATAGTTTTGCTCTCGCAAACTGAAAAAGGTTTGAGAAGGGCATTGGAAGCTTTTGGCCAATTTTGCCAAATCAATGGCATGGAGGTTAATCCCTCCAAGTCTAAAATAATGATAGTGGGGGGAAAGACTTGGTCCCCCAACTGGGATACAAAGTTGGGTAGGATAGATGTGGTTAACTCCTTTAATTATCTAGGGGTAACCATTTCAAACTATGGGTCCTGGCACCCTCACCTTCAGGTTAGAGTGGTAAAGGCAACCAGGGCAGTTAGAGTGCTCACTAGGGCAATGTACTTATCAAAGGGAGTTCCTCTATCCACCTTTTAAAAAGTATATCAAGCAAAAGTGCCCGGAGTTTTGGGGTTTGGGATAGAATTGGTCCCCTCTCCTAATGTATTGCTCCTCTTGAGGGTTCAAAATCTATTCCTGAGACGGTTGTTGAGAGTGGGCCCTGGTGTCCCAAGGGCTGTCCTAAGGGCCGAAGTTGGTATTCTTTCAATTCAGGCCCTTACTAGAACTGCCTATGTTAGATATTGGGTGAGGTTGCTGCAAAAGCAAGAAAATGCCCTGACCTTAGGTTGCCTCAAGAAAAGTTAATACATCTAGGTTCCAGGGGGTATCCCTGGATTACCTATCTGGGGCAACTGATTAAGAAGTTGGGGTTTTCGTTTGCTTATTTCCAAGGGAAAAACCTGATAGTAATAAAAGCAGAAATATGTGGGAGGATTCGGGATATAGATCAACAAGAAGATATGACCATTGTAAGATCGTGGAAGGTAGTCCCGTGGCTAAGTCAAATCAAACAGACACCTTATTTTGAACCCTGTTTGGATCAGTTAGAGAACCCAAATCTACGGCGGGCATATACCTACCTTCGTTTCCAGTTAGTACGGACGGCTGTCACGGAAGGCAGGTTGTATCGTATTCCCTTTTCGCGGAGACTTTGTAGTTGCTTTTTGGGAGAGATGGGAACCATTGATCATTTGGTTTTGAGGTGTCCTTTTTTTGATGACCTCCGAGCAGTATGGCTAGTTCCCCTGCTGGCTAGTGGCTCTACCTTTGGAGTTGAGGGATCCTACCTCCACTTACCAAACCCAGGAGGAGGCTGTAAAGGCCTTGGCCTCTTTTACTCTCTTAGCATCAAAGAGGGGGCTACAGGCATCTTAGAGGCAACTCATAGGTAACTCCAGATCACATAAATGGCATTAATATTATATTAATAGGTTGCCACCAGGGGATAAGCTTTCCTACAGTAACTCCTGTGGAAGAGCAGGGTATTTGGTGCAGGTTTTGCCTTGTCCTCCCTAATTTCTTAGTATCTAAGAGGGAGTTTACAGTTACCTTCGGGTGAGCTTCAGTAAGCTTTGGCTTATATGTATGGTGTAATTATTATTACCATTTTGTTGTCATCAGGGGACAAGCTCTGCCACAGTAACCCCCGTGGAAGAGTAAGGCACTTGGCGCAGGTACTTGCCCTATAATAGGGTTTAAGGGGTAGCAGTTGTAACAATCTATATAACCTATATATATATTATATTGTGTTACTTGGTTACTTGGTTATGAGTATGTTTAATCATCCAGTGTTGAGATCCTCCAGCGGGGGGGGGGAGAGGAAGCCGCAGGATAATTACCATATCCTAGGATTGGTCATTACAAATAGATCCGAGGTTAATGTATAATGATCAGAAGTGGTGGCTATGGGTTAATAGTAGACAATGGCCTTACTTCGAAGTATTATTATTATTAAATACGATATCTGGGCCAATATTTGTCACTGGGTTATTCAAATAAGTCTTGCATTTGGGAACCGACATACTTTGTAAATGATTTATATATGGTTTATGTGTATGCTGTGTATGTGTAAGTTGTGTAAGTTGTATATGTATATGCATAAGTATATGAATATGTTTATTGTTTGTGTTGTGTAATGTGATTTTGGGCCATGGTGAGAGCCAGTGCCAATAAAGCTTATGATGATGATGATAACTTCCTTCAAATAGCAAGCAAAGCAAAGCTGGACTTTTACTGGAAACTCCCTGCTTTACTAAGAATACAACAACTTTGGTTCGGTTTAAGCATTGTAGACTTCCAAAAACTGCTCTCTCTGATCTCTCTAGCTCATGGCTTTTACAGGAGTCTTCCACTCTACTGCCCACTGTCAGAGCTCTTTTCCTTGTGCAACACTGGTCATTCTGCATTCTATAAGGACCTCCCCCTGTACAGGACCCCCTGGCTAGTTCACTCCTTGTACAGGGCTCCCTGACTCTGCTGTGCCCATGTAGAGGACTCTCCACTTTGCATAATGCTGCCCATCCTGCAACTCTCCCCCTATAACAAAGCTCCCTCACTCAGTTCACCTCTGTCCAGGGCTCTCCCCCAGCGCAATTAGGGACATAATTCTTCAGCTCTTTGTCTCTACAAGACTCCCCCACTTTACTCCCCCTTGGACAGGGCTCCCTTTCTTGCACAATGCTGCCCACTCTGCAGACCTCCCCTTGTACTTGGTTCCATATTCTGTATCCCCAATAAAGCTGCTCCCTGTAAAGTGTTCCCCCTGTGCATGGCTTCCACTGTGGAAGCTCTTTACAGAGGCTCTGCCCCTACTCTCCCACTTTTAATGCCCCCCCCTTTGTGTATGCTCCCTCCCTCCCTGCTCCCCTGTAGGATTTCCCGCCCTGGCCTGAGGCTCGCTCTTAGAGTCCTTCCAAGAGGACTACACTTGCCACTCTGCCCCACAGAACTGCTCTGCACAGGACCTCACCATCTCCCTGCCCACCTCCTACAGAACACCCACTGTATCAGCCCAGAACACCTGCATACCCCTCATTCCTTAGTGGGTTGGGAAAGTTGGGAGAAGCGCTGAAAGAAGATCGTTTCCATCCTGCCTGTAGCCTCCTATCCCTGTCTCTAGGATAAACCTCTCACTCTTCCTGTACCTCGGATCATCCCAAGCAAACTCTAGCACTCCGGCCCCAGCCATGCTTCTCCAGTAGGGTGCCCCATTGGAGCCACAGCCCAGACACCCCATGTTTCTGGAGGGGGAAGAGCTGTCACTGAAATCCATATGCTCTGTGGTTCTGGGCATGTTTAGGGGGCAAGATCATCCACCCCAAATGTCACTGTAGGATTTGCTCACTCTGTTGTTTAGTCATCTCAGTATCCCTGGTCCCCAAGCCGAGGCACCTGCTATGCAGGATCAGATCAGAATGACCTTCAGCTCTCTCCCTTCCACAGGCCTTGCTCTTCTCCTCCTCTCCCCACCAGATCAGTTCTAAACATGGCTGACCAGTCACTCACACTTCCCCCTGGGAGGTGCAGTTCCCTCTCTATCCCCAGCACCGATAGGCTCTAGCAAGCAGTGCCTGCTGGGAGTTGTAGTCCCCAGTATTCAAGACCATTTGCTTTTAAACAGTCTCCGCATTACACTTAGAATGTTCGCAGGCACTCCGCACTCAGGATAGTCTCCATAGGCTAACACTGAATTTTCAAGATGTCATAACTTTAAAAATACTAACCGGATTTACAAAAAGTAAACCAGAAGGCACCCCCTGGCAGCCTCCTTGAATTTTCTAAAAGGCTTACACTTCCGCCCAACCAAAACAAAACCCCTTTACCCTACCGAGATCGAGACAGTCTAACTTTTGAAAAAACAGACTTCAAATTGCAGTTTTCAAACTGCAATATCTTAGCTGTTATCCAACCGATTCAGCTGAAATCTCCTTGCCTACTTCCACACCCCAGAGCAGGGAAGGAGAGAGAGGGCCCCCTCTTGCCTCCTCAAGCAGAGGGTTCTAGTCTAGATCAGGGGGCCACATGCCAAAGGGAGGGGATGAAGGGAGACGAAGGACAGGCTGCCAGCCCCGCTGTGTCCATATCAGGCCATAGAGGGTGCAGACAGGGGCTCAGATGCCCAACTAGAGGGGACCAGCCTCCCCCGCACTCTGAGCCGGATCCGGGCACAACAAAGTTCCTTGCCTGCCCCCGCCCTGACCCAAAGCAGTGCCAGGGCAGTGGCATCTCACAGCAGCCACACACCCATCTCTCCTTTCTCCCAAGCAGCAACACCAGCACCTGTTCCCACAGGCTAGAGGTTTCTCACAGGAAATTCCCCAGGGGACGGGGCAAGCCTAGTCACTTCCTCCCCTGCCATCCAGGGGTGGATGGATTCCGGGCCCAGCACCATTATGTGGGACTCCGTCTCTCCTTCTAACTCACTCTGTGGGCAGGGCCAGGCTGGGCAGGGCTGGCCAAGCTGGCTCCAGGATTCAAGGTGAAGGCAGCAGCGGCCCCCGCCCCCTGCAGGTGAGGAGGGATCACTGCAGGCTCCCTGCACTGGCAACCAGACTCAGGCGGGGAACCTGCAATCCATGCTGCTGCCTCACATGAAGGGGGCAGAGTCCAGACCCCCGACTGCCAAGGGAGGGCCCACAGGGGTTCAGGGCCTGGGCTCAATTGAGCTCCTCTGCACCATGATAGCTATGTCACTGCCTGAACTACTTTATTTCCATCACAAAGCATTAGTGATGGAAGACAAGGAAAATTCAAAGGTCATTAGTCTTTGGACTTAGACTAATTTTCATCTGGCTATAAACTAATTAACTGGAGTAAGGAAAGCCATTTCCCATTTAGCATTCTAATACACAGGGTGTAAACAGATGGACAGCAGATGCTCCTAACACCCCTGGATTTACCAGTCTGTGGGAAGGGATCCCACCAGATGTGCAACATGGAGCAGGCTGGGGCTGCTCTGGGACAGGCCAGCATGGCATGCTCTGCAAGTTCCAGGAGCACGCCATGCCGAACCAAACCCAGGATAATAGACGAACACGGTGCTGCTGCCTGTCTGTTAGGGGGACCCACAGAGCACCTTCCCGCACCCATCTGTCTGTTGCCATGTTCAGCACAATAGAGTTGCCAACAACCACCCAGAGCATCGCTAGAGTGACCTGTGCTTCTATAGTGGGGAAGGGGGAGCACCACTTGGGCAGACCATGGCCAGGGGACACCATCAGTCTGTTTAATGTGGCCGCAGGGTGGGGACACCACCAGTCCATAAATGGCAGCCACAGGGTGAGCCCACGGAGCAGCTTTGGACTCCCTGTCTATCTGAAAACACCCACAGTGGCTCTGCAGAGATTCTGGTGGTCCTTAGCCATCCCCAGAAGGATCTAGGAATTTCCACCATCAAGCATAATACCAGACTAAGTAGTCTATTGCTCTGACCTAATTATCAAGGAAATATGTAAAGATCACAGGTACAGAGCATTGCAACTTTATTTGTTTGTCATGCAAGCAAAACAGGAAATATGTGAAAACCACATTTACAATCCCCCATGCAGAAAGCTCCTATGTTAGAACTTAGAATCATCATGATCCACTCAGAGGAGCATGCTGTTAGATCCCTATTTAGAGGAATTCCTGGCTGTGGTCAATTACTGAATTTAAAACTAGAAGCTTAACACTAGAAATGCTGACTGCATTTAGTGATAGATACAAACGGGAAGCAGCTCTATCCTTTCTAGATTCTAAGCCATTTTATTCTGATTTCTTCTAGCTGCTTGTTGGTCTTCTCTTGGTCTCTGAATTAAAATGCAATGTTACTTTGCTATAAAATAAGGTCTTTAAAGGTTTGAAGTTTTAAGCTCCATATTTTCCACTATAGCCCCTTTCACTAGTGGAATCAGCACTTGAGTCTACTGACCTACTTTATTCATGGAAGATCTCTCTTTTCTAGAAGTTGCTTATACATTTTTGTTTTAATAATTAAACAGTTTTTTCTGTGCGAGGGTCCCTGATTATGCCCAAATGGTTTCAACAATTACTAGCCTGCAGCCGTTGTTTAATCCTGTGCGAGCTTTGTTTGCTAAATAAATACTGCAATGTTAGGATGATCCCACTCTCATCAGCACAGCAACAAATTTTACTCCAAATAACAAATACTAATACACAAGTGGTTCTGCATTATGGCATTCTTTTTGTTTAACATCCTTCTCTGGTCAGAAAAAGGTGAATTTCCCAAGACCCTAGCCCTCTGCAGCTTAGAATCTCCTCTCTGCTGCTAATTTTACTTTGGTTGCTATGGAGCAAGAGCCAGAGAAGCAGAAAAAATCAAGTAATGAAGCCTACAAGTAGTTTCTCAAGGGACAGAGGAGCTGAGTACGACAAATGGATAATAAATCAATCATGGACTTTTGCTTACTTCACTAAGGAGGGAAATAGAAGGACAGAGGCATGGAATTTAAAAAGATAAAATAAATACTTCTCTTGAGTGATATTTCATAGCATTGTCCTTTATCGTTCTGCAACCTATGTCCATGATCAGTCACAGATTTTTAAAATGTCAGACTTGGAAGGTACATCAATGGTCATCTAGTCCAGCCCCCTGCTTAGATACAGGATGAATACAACTGCAACATCCCCGACAGATGGTTGTCCAGACTGTTTCTGAAAACCTCCAGTGACAGAGAGCCCACAACCTCCCTAGACAACTTGTTTCATTGCCAAACAGCTCTTTCTGTTAGAAACAAAATAATCTGATATTTAACTCAAATCTACTTTCCTATAAGAGCCCCTCCCCCCTTTTTTCTAGTCTAGCCCTCTGTAGCAGTGCAGAACCATTCTTTGCCATCTTCTTTATGGCAGCCCTTTAGATATTTCAGAACTGCTGTCATATCTCCCCTTAATCTTCTATTGCTAGACTAACATACCCAATTCCTTCAACGTTTCTTCGTAAGACTTGCTTTCCAGACTATCATTATTATCGCCCTTCTCTTTTGAACCCATTCTATTTTGTCAGTGTCCTTCTAAAAATGAGCCACCTGAAACTGGGCACAATACTCCCGGTAAGGAGTATTGCTGAATACAGTGGAATTGTTACCTCCATTGACTTGGAGACAGTGCTTCTGTCAATGCAGCCTAAAGGTGCATTAGCCTATTTTGCAGCCTCATCACATTGCTGACTCATGTTCAGTTTGTGATCAACCACAATCCTTAGATCCTCTTCACATGCACTGCTTCTAATCCAGGTATCTGCCATCTTATACTTGTGCTTTTGGTTTTCCTTCCCCAAATGCAGAATTTTACATTTACCTTGGTTAAATTACATTTCATTAATTTCAGCCCTGATTTCCAACCTATCACTATTTTGCGGGAATTCTGATTCTATGGCCCTTTTCACACAGACACTCTGACACTGATAATATTGGTGTTACATTTTATTATACATGTTACAGGGCACCCAGAGACCACACCTGCAGCCCTGCAACATGTATAATGAAATGTAACACCCATTTTATCAGTGTCAGAGTGTCTGTGTGAAAAGGGCCACTGATAAAATGGGTGCTGCCGATGTGCTCTGTGGGTGCCTGAAACATGTATAATAAAATTTAACACCCATTTTATCAGTGTTAGAGAGCCTGTGTGAAAAGGGCCTCTCTTCCAAGGGGTTAGCTACCCCTCCCAGTTTATGCCATCTGCAAACTTGATAAATATTCCTTCCACTCCTTCATCAAAGTCATTAATAAAGATGTTGAATAACCAAACCAAGGACAGAGCCCTGCAGGACCCCACTCAGTACCTCCCTCCAGTTTGATAATGAACCACTAGTGATCACTGTTTGAGTAAGGTTCTTCAACCAGCCCTCAGTTCACCTTGCTGTAGGGTCTTCCATCACTCAACTGTGCAAGCTTGTCTATGATTAGCTCATGTGAAACTTTGTTAAACATTTTGCTGAAGCCAAGATATATTATGTCCACAGCATTCCCCTCTTCCACTAAACTAGTAACTCTGTCGAAGAAGAAAGATTATCTAGCTATGAGTAATCACTGCTTGGCATCAGGGTGCTTACAGATTGAGTGTTTTACAATCTGCTCTAGTATCTTCCCAGGTATTGAAGTCAGGCTGACTGGTCTGTAATTTTCTAGATCCTCCTTTTCCCCGTTTTTAAAGAGCGGAACAACATTTGACTACAGATTTCTGGCATCTAACCTATTTTCCAAGTGTTCTCAAATATAAGAGGTCCTCTGAGATTACTTCTGCCAGTTTCTTCAGTGCCCTGGTGGATAACTCATCCAGCTCTGATGACTTGAATTCATTCAAAATAATCAGGTATTCTCCAACCACCTCTTTATTTATTCTGACCTGCAATCTCTCCCCCTCTTAGTTCATACACCCTTAGCCAGGCTGGTCTCGGTTTCCCTTTTCTATGACGACTGAGTAGGGATGGGCGAACGCAGTTCGGAGTTCGGCCTGAACTCGAACTGTTCGGACGACCGAACTCGAACCCGAACGCGAACATACCAAACAAACCGAACACCGAACGACGAAATGGCCGAACAGTTTGGTCAGTTCGGATCACGTTCGGATGAGTTCGGGTGGCAAAAAAAGGTTCACTGGCAGGTCAAACATTACAGGGAGGTGTCAGTCACTGAGGAGCAGACTTCCAGGCACCAGGGGTGGAGGGGCATGCAAGAAACGAAACTAATTATCTGCCTCCCCACTTCCCAACACCTTCTGAGCT
>QEPC01006951.1:1275577-1328080 GCA_003113815.1 Sphenodon punctatus | reverse complement strand
ATATATATATATATATGGATATGGATATGGGATGGGGGGGATAGATAGATAGATGAAGACAGTTGTAGGAGTTACCTTAGTGATAGAGATAGCGTTAGTGATTTAGTTTTAGTGTTTGTAGGAGTAGGTCTGTGTAGTTATTAGATAATCCATTTACTTCAGAGCATTTAGAATAGTTAATAGTGGTTAGATTTAGTGTAGACAGATATATATAATATTAGATTAAAAAAAAAAACCAAGAAAACCCCATATAAAAACCAAAAAACCAAATAAAAAAGAACAAAAGAAAACCCAATAAAAAACCAAAAAAACATATAAAAAACCAAAAAAACACCATAACAACACTTCCCAAACAGACGAACCGAACAGCCGAACCGAACAGCCGAACGGCCGAACCGAACAGCCTGTTCGGACGAACGAGCCGAACATCCAAACCCAAACTCGGGGAACGAACCAAACGAACAAACCGAACAAATCCAAACCGAACGAACGAACCAAACGGCCGAACCCAAACCGCGATCTGTTCGCCCATCCCTATGACTGAGGCAAAATAGGAAATGAGAATCTCTGCCACCACTTTGTCCCTACTAACATTTACCATCTTCAGTATGGCCCTTTTTACACAGACAGAGGGGTGTCCGTTTATACAGACACACTCACCTACACCCATCTCCACCCACCGAGCCGCCTCCATTTTACCGGAGGGCTCTGTGGGTGGAGGTGGGTGGAGGCAGGTGTGCGATGGGTGGAGGTGGGTGTGCATCAGGAGCGTGCACGCACAAACACCCACTGCCCGTGGTGTTTACACGGGCACACACCCGGTGCACACCCATCCACCCACCCACTGGCGGCCGTATACACGGACTGCCCCCCTCCGCCGCACACCCGCCCGAACACCGAGTGGGGATGTCCATGTAAAAATGGCCTAAGGAGTAGACTCCATCATTTCCTTATTCTTCCCCTTACTTCCAGCATACTTAACATCAACCCCATCCCTTTTTGTTGTTTTTAGCATCCCTTGCTAACTTTAGCTTATTTTGTGCCTTAGCCTTCCTGACATTATCTCTACAAGTTTGGGCCACTCATCTGTACTTGCCCTTGGTAATTTGTCCCTCCTTCCATTTCTTATAGGTTTTACTTTTGAATCTTAGCTCATTGCTCCTTGTGCAGCCACATTGGTTACTTTGGATGTCTCCCATTTTTCTTGGAATCGTTTGGGACTGAGGCCGCTTTTAGACGAGCGCGTGGTGTGCTCACGCTTGTTTTCAAAAATCCCGTGAGATGGGATTAGACGAGACACTGCCGTGAGTCACGCACACGGGAGGGGGACACGCATTCTTTTCCGGCCACGGTTTGACCACCTCAATCTCTGACCCAGTCAAATTCCGGCCGGAAAAGAATGTGCGTTCCCCCTCCTGTGCGCGTGACTCGTGGCAGCGTCTCATCTAATCCCATCTCGTGGGATTTTTGAAAGCAAGTGCGAGCGCACCGCGCACTTGTCTAAAAGCAGCCTGAGTCTTGAGTATTTCTTTTTAGAGGGTATTTTACGTGAAGCAGTAAGAATAGAATACTCCCAAAAGATAGAAACTCTGAGGCTGTGAGTCACATGCAAGTATCTGTTGGTAGTCATTAGACTATCATGTCTTTATAGGACATGGTAGCCTAATGCTTTCAGTGTGAAATTCATGGGACCAGTACTATAAGGCAAACAACCTTACAGGGTAAGTTTAAGTGAAATGCCAATGACACATCACCCTTAAGTGGGTCCTCTGCACAGGGGAAATTTCAGACTTGATTTATATTTTAAAACAAAATATTAAAGTTCACACACATTTTTGCCTGAAAGCAGAAAGAAAAACTATGAGGCGGCAAAATAGATTTAAGCGGGTAACCAAAATTATTGCAAAAATTTGTGAGTGTGTGTGAGAGAGAGAGAGAAATGGGAAAGTGAGGAAATATACTGGGGGTTTTTCTCCCTTTTCTGTTGTCAGTGTTGTATTTATGGATTATAAGGCAGTCTGCCATCTCAATTCCAGAATGCAGATACTTGCAAAGAGAGATTCTTGGATATTCTTTTTCAGATTTCATTGTTGCTCAAATTGTTAACTCAGGTCACATTCACACCTGACAGCAGCGCGGCAGAGAAACTTCCGCGAGTCAAAAATGTGGCGGGGGAAGGAAGGGGATGATAGGAATACCACCAGTATGAATGGGGTTCTGCCGTGATTTTACTCGCGGATGACAGGGCTGGATTTTGAGCCCTGTCATCTGCGAGTAAAATCGCATTGGAACATCATTCACACTGGCGGTACTTCAGCCATCCCCCTTCTCCCCCCACCGTGTCTTTGGCTCGTGGAAGTTTCTCCACTGCGCTGCTGTGACCCTGTCTGAACAAGCAACTCTACCGAGCTGCAGGAATTCTTATGCGGTAATTTGGAGGAGAAGGACCTTTATTTTCTGACTCAACAGTTGCTGTACCACTCACTTTGGAAACAAACAATTTTATAAAATTTTAGGTGCCCAATGGACTTTTCCTATTTTTTTTTTAGAAAATACAGTTCATTGGATTAGTTTGAGAGGTTGCAGGTGGCAGGGTATTTTATGTGAAGCAGTAAGGATGGAATGTTCCCAAAGGATAGAAACTGAGGTTGTGAGTCACACATGCAAGTATCTGTTAGGAAAACTGCAGTGGGAGGTTGTTTGCTAAGAATTATAGCATGTTATAAAAAGAAATACCAGGATATTTTCAGAGAAGTTTAAAAAAATTCTTTTAAATTCTCTATTCCTATCACATGTCTACTCTTTCCTGAGCAGAAAAACTCAAGACATACTGCTCATTACCCACACCTGTAAGGCACTGATCCTGAAAATGTGTCTACTGCAAACACTTATCCATGCATCATCCTGCTATTTTTTTATTTTAATTTATATTTTATTGAATATTTTCTTATTATAAAACAATAACACAAACACATCAAAGAAGGAGAAACATGAAGGTGAGCCATTTTGACATCACTAAGGAAGAGTACATCACAACAAATATTTAAAACCTTAAACCATTACTCTCTCCATGTACAGAAAAAAATAGTAATATTTGTAGAAGCTCACAAATCATACTCCAGACTAACAAAAAGTAATCTCCAGAAAAAGGAAAGGGAGGAAAGGAGCAGGGGATGGAAGATGTTTGATAATGGGAACAGAAATAGTAGAATCAGGGAGAGGGGAAAGGGAAGTGAAAGAGCAAAAACAGAACTTAACAAAAAAACAGAAATAAGGGGGTGGGGGAATAGGGAAACTGCAATAAGAGAGCTGAATGGGCGGGAACAGAGAGGGAAGGGCAAAAGAGTTGTTCACATAAGGTGAAAACAAACAAGACAGTACCCGTGAGTCACCTGCTCATCAGTTCAGTGGCCACCAGGTGTTTGCCCATGTCTGCCTTGGGGCGGGTGGCTGGCTGCTACGAGACACATAATCTGGAGAAGGTCAGCGACAGAGCCTGGGTTAAGGCTTGCCCACCCAGTCTAACCTGGGATAACATGCATCCTCCTGTCTGTTAGGCCCCACTCACCCCAGCCGTAAGGCAAGGTCCAAGGATCAGGCCTGAAGTGGGCTCATCCGGTCTGCCAAAAAGCTGATGAGGGGGCCTGGAAGAGTGTGCTCACCCAGTCTGCCAAGCATCTGATTGGAGGGGACTGGAGGGGTGCCCTCCAGACCCCCCCAATCAGCTGTTTTGTGGACCAGGTGCATGATCAGGGGGAAACAGGAGCATGCGCACCTGGTCTGCCAAATAATTGAACAGGGATGCCTGGAAGAGTGTGCTCACCAAGCCTGCCAAACAGGCTAGAGGAGCATTCTTACCTGGCCCAGGTGTACATGCCAAACAGCTGATTGGGATATTCCTCTAGGCCCCCCCAATCAGCTTTTTGGCATGCACACCTGGGTTGGGTGAGGGCCCTCCTCCGCTTGCCCCACCCCCAATCAGCTGTTTGGCAGCTGCTCCTCCCAGGGGTGGTGGCAGATCATGCTGGGCAACAGGAGTCTGGGAGTCCTGTCCCATGTGGACAGCTCCTCAGCCAATCCGTAGCTTGGAGAAACTAGTGATGGCAGCACCCCCTCCCCCCTGCCCAAATTCCCTGGAGGGGTGTGTGCTAGTTTGAACTGCCCTCCCTACTGACTCGAGGAGTGGTGGCTGCAGTGACCCTCTCAGGGGTGGCCAGGGGATCCAGCTCTCATTTGTTTTCACTCATTGTTAATCCACTAACTATATGAAGTTTATCCATATTTTCTCAAATTTGTATGGAAACCCTTTATTTTTAATTTTATTTATTTTACATTTTCACCCCACCCTTCTCCAGAGACCCACAGCAGCTTACAACATCATTAGAAAATCAAAAATATAAAATGCAATAAATACATTAAGATCCCTTGAAATCCCATCATTCCACCCACACCCACCCCTTATCCCCACCTGAGACCCACTAATCCTCCTCCCCAAGCCCCTCAACCCAAACCCGCTGAACCTATTCCCACCTGCCAAACAGCTGGTCAAATAAAAAGATCTTACATCTCCTCTGGAAGACAAACAGACTCAGACTTAGGCAGACCTCCTAGGGGAGGGAGTTCATAATTGTGGGGCAGCAACCGAGAACACCTCCCTGTGCGCCCTCATTGTAACAACTTCACAGGCAGTTGGTACTCGCAAGAGGGTGCCCTCAGCCAACCTTAGAGGCCGTAATGGGACATAGGGGAAGAGGCGATCTTTCAGATACCTGGAATCCAAGCTGTTTAGGGATTTGTAGGTTAAAATCAGCACCTTGAATTGTGCCCCAAAGGTTATTGGCAGCCATTGCAGATTCCGGAGCACCGGTGCTCCCACAGACCCATCCCCGACAGAAGGCAGGCCATTGTGTTCTGCATCAGCTGCAGCTTCTGAACACTCTTCAAGGGCAGCCCCATGTAGAACACATTGCAGTAGTCTCGAGGTTATGAAGGCATGGATGACGGTGGCCAAGTCCAAATCTGATAGAAAAGGTTGCAGCCTTCTCACCAGATAAAGTTGATAAAAAGTGCTCCTGGCCACTGCCACAACCTGACAGTCCAAAGACATGTCTGTTGATGTCTGAATGCAAGATGCTCCATGGCTTTTTCAAGTGCTGCCAGGTAGTGGTGGAACCACAGTCTCTCAGGGTGTTTTCAGACATGACGCTAACCACACTTTAACCACACTTGAGCAGTTTTTATGCATGTTGCAGGGCTGCCTAGGGCACCAATACAGCCCTGCAACATGCATAAACAACGTTCAAGTGTGGTTAAAGTGTGGTTAGCGTCATGTCTGAAAACACTCATAGATGGGGGGAACTTTCCTTTGTTGTGGGAGGCAACTAGGAGGCGGGCAATAGCAGACAAAGAGCAGAGAGAAATGAATGGGGGAGACAATGGCCTTGAATGGAGGGGGGCACAGGCCTCCCAGCCCCTCCCCTGGTTATGCCTCTGCTGCCAGGATTGGGGCCTAAATGATTATCAGAGGGATGATGAAAATTTATGATCATTAAAAATGGACCAAATCCTAGCGGTCGGTACAAGATACAGATTTTTTTTTGTGGGACCTCCAAGAAATGCAAGAGGCAGAAGTGATCAGAGTGTTCTAGTGTGGTTCTGGTTCCTACACTTGGCTAGTTGATGGCCCATGGCGAGACAGGCAAGGTGGTTGGGAGCAGTGACGTAGCTACCGTGGCGCAGGGGGGCGCATTTGCACCCAGGCCCTGTCCTGGGGGGGGAGGCATAGGCAGGACCGGCCCCCTCACTTGCGGTGGTGGCGGCAGCAGGAGGGGTGCCCGGCTGCACGCGTCTCCCTCGCCCTTCCTGATGCTGCCACCGCCAGGTGAGAATGCAGCCTAATGCCGTTTTTAGATGATCGCGGCCGCACTTGTTTTGAAAAAATGCCGGGAGCCGGGATCAGACGATACACTCCCAGCAATCACGCTCCAGGAAGGGAGACGCGCATGATTTTCCGGCCACGTTTGACTGGATCGATTTTTCAACCTGGTCAAATCGCGGCTAGAAAAGCATGCGCGTCCCCCTTCCAGGCGCGTGATTGCCGGGAGTGTATTGTCTGATCCCAGCTCCCAGCATTTTTTCAAAACAAGCGAGGCCGCGATAATCTAAAAACGGCCTACGTTCTTCTGCCTCCCCTCCCTGGCTCCAGTCCCTATCCCTCACCTGCCTCTGCCTCCTAGTAGTGCTGCAGCAGCTGCAGCAGCGGGACACAGATCGGGGAGATACAGTTGTTTGTTTTCAAACAGCTCCTGTCCTCACCTTCTAGAAATATAAGAAAAAAATTCCATGCAGGACTGGAAGGGTTGTGTTGTGAGAATGTTAGGAGCCATCTCAAATAACCTTGTTTACAAGGTAGCAACCTTCTGTTCTTCTTCGAGTGGCTCCTCACATGCTATTTTTACATGGCTCCGCCGGGTGGGGGAGGTCCATGGGCACGCCAGTGCATGGACAGGGCATGCACATGGTTGCACATGCATCCCCACCCACCACCCACTCATCCACACCCACGGAGTAATCCCCGTTTCCCCCGGTTGCTCCGTGCATGGGGACGAGGGGGGGGTGAGTGGGGATGCGTGTTAGGCAGGCATGCATGCACACACACACACCATGGGTGCATGCACCACATTGTTCACATGGGGCTCCCCCATCCATGAACACACAGAAATCTGCATGTTCATGGGTGGGAGAGGCCCGTGTAAAAGGGGCCACATTCTCACAACTGTCTTACTTATACTATCTTCGGTAGGAATTTAGAATGTAAAGCAATATATAGTCTATCTTGGAAAATAAATCTGCAAATATGGTTCTGAGATTATTATGGCTGCTATTTCACTAACTTTTCTTAATGAAGTTATTGCTAACAGGAATACTGTCTTTAAACCCGCACCCCATAACCAGTTCATTTGCATCCCCCATATAATTAATTCATGCTGCCCCAGGGGCACAAATGAAATGGTTATGAGTGGGGGCACTTAATAAGCTGGCTGCATTTTGGGTGTCTGGTGTGTTTGATAGCAGCACCTCTGGACTGGTCACACCACATGCGTGCACAAGCCACAGGCGGTACTGGCAGCAAGAAGCAACAGGCCCTGGAGGCCAGACTGGCTAAGCTCACTCCCCTCCTCCAGTAAGGCAGTGGAAGCAGTCAGTCTCTCTGTGCCTGCCTCACTGCCCACCCGGCTGCCCCTGCAGTGGAACCACTCCTGGGGAGTGGTGGTAGACGCTCGGCTGGGGAGGTGGGAAGCATTGGGAGGCCATGCTTGTCTATGGTCACAGTTATAACTCCTAGCTGCTGGATTTTGTATATTTAGAAGCTGTCAGAAGGCCCCGCCCCATCCCTTAAGCCCTGCCCCATCCCTTAAGCACCCACTTTGGGGTTTTGGAGCGCGTGCGTGCTTTGCACGCGCACACATGAGGGGCCCATAACTGAGACTTGAGCCCGGGCCCTACCCAACCTTGCTACGCCCCTGGTTGGGAGCCCCATAAAACAGAGTCTATATGCAAGCTACCTTGCCTCCCTTTTCACGGTGGTGAAAAGTTTTGAAGTGTGACTGCATTGAAACCTGCAGGTCACAAAATCAGAAGGCAAGCTAAAAGAACCCAGTTCTTTAAAATGACATGGTTTGCAAGCTGATTTTATATGATTTTTGGACATTCAGGGTTGGCAACCCTGGATTATTTAATCCTTGGTATAATTTCCTAGTATACATACTTTCCTGGATGCATCACAGCAATAATTAAAGCGCCTCTGGGGACACAAGCACATTTCTTCTGTGGATGTGAGAGTAGATGTCACAGACTTTTGGACGAGCGCGGTGGCGCCCGCTCTTGTTTTCCAAAAGACCCGGCAGTCCACTTTACACGTGACGCCGCCGCCGAATACGCGCATGAGCGGGCGATGCGCATCCATTTCCAGCCACGTATGACTGCCTTCGATTGCCGACCCAGTCAGTTCGCGGCCGGAAATTGATACCCATCGCCCGCGCATGTGCGTATTCGGCGGCGGCATCACATGTAAAGCGGACTGCTAGGTCTTTTGGAAAACAAGCGCAGGCGGCGCCGCGCTCATCTAAAAACAGCCAAAGGTCATGTAGTCCAGTTAGTGGTAGAGCAAATCACTTGATCATTTTTTCAAATATGGCTCTTGCTGCAGCAAGAGTGCAGTGCTTTGAGAATCCGAACCTGTGATCACTCCCAGGTAATCCAAATTTAAAGCAGAGAGCCTAAACAACTAGTATTACTGGCAACTACTGAACCAGTTTGTACCTATATTTACACTTTCACACAAGCCTAAACTCCTTCTTAGTTATTCGATTCATATTTTGACCTTCAAAAATGCCATTCTGTGATGACATTATACACAAGTTACTTCACTTCTTTCACAACGAAAACCCTCAAAATAAATTTTAAAAGTGACAAAACACTCAGGAGAACCATCCCTTCCTATGACATCTTGTCTCTTGCAGGAAACAGAGCTGGGGAGCACACAGACAGATGGCTGCTGCAGGCAAAGCCTATTCTCAATGGGATGGAAATCAGATTGTTTTTCACAATTTATTGTATTTGGTTTTTTCCAAATCCCTGTGGAATAACTTATTCTCAGTGAGCAATGGGCTATCAGTTTTAGCCTCACTGCTAACTGGGAGACACCATAATCCTTTAGAGATTGAGCCTTTACTCCATTGCTTGCCTTTATTCCATGTTCCTGGAGATAACATGCACGTGATAAATGGCCAACTCATTCTGCCTCAACCCCCTCACCTGCACTATGCTTACTGATTATCCCCTGAGCAACTTCAAACAGATGATACTTCATGGAGAAGAAAACTTTCACAGAAACACTTTCTTCTTTCCCTTAAACTGGGTTTTCTTCTATTGTCAACACCATCTCCTTTCCATCTTCCTATCTTCTCCTATCAGCCCTAAAAAGACCACACTTGCTCTCAGATTATGAGTCTGCCAGTTTGGCCTAGTGAAACAGGCCAGCTCTCTGACGCTGTAACCTCCTCCCCAATCCGGTTCTTCTCTGCAGCCCTTAGACATTTCCCAAACATTTAAGAACATAAGAAGTGCCTTACTGGATCAGACCAATGAACCACTGAGCCAAGCATCTTGGCTCTGACATTGGCCAATTTCAGTTGCATCGGAGAAGTACCCAACAGGTCATAATGGAGTGGTCCATTCCCTGCTTTTCACTCCCAGCTCCTGACATTCAGAGGTTATGGCTGCTTGGTCATGTCACCTCGCCTCCCAGCAGGGAAAATGATGTAAGACTTTGAATGTGGGTACGTCGTAAAAGTGTCATTTAATGCACCTGCCATTGTTTTCAATCACGAAAGGCAGAGTAGGATTTTATACCCTGCCTAAGCCTTTCGTGTTTGAAAACAATAGTCCTCCAAGTAGTCCTCCAACCCACTTGACTAATGGCCATTAATAGACCTATCCTCCAAGAACTTATCCAATCCTTTTTAAACACATCCATGTTACTGGCCTTGACCACATCCTTTGGCAACAAATTCCACAAGTTATTTGTGCGTTAAGTGAAAAATCACTTTTATTTGTTTCTACTCTGCTGCCAGTTGGCTTAGTGGAGTGTACCCTAGTTCTAATACTATTTGAGAGGATAAATAACAACTTCCTCCTTATTCGTTCCATGCCACGCATGATATTATAAATTTCTATCATATCCCCTCTGTCGTCTGTTTTCCAAGCTGAAGAACCCTAGCCTATCAAGCCTCTCCTCGTACAGAAGCTATTCCATACCCTTGATCATTCTTGTTGTCCTTGTCTGTATCTTTTCCAGTTCTATCATATATTTTTAAGATGGGGGCAACCAAACCTGCACAAAATATTCAGGGTGCAGTTGCACCATAGGTTTATATAACAGCATTGCGATTATTTTCTATCCCTGTCTGAATAATTTCTAACATTCTGTTTGCCTTTTTGATCGCTGCCACACACTGGGCTGAGGCTTTCAATGAATTGTCTTCAGTTCATATCCCCTCTGTTTTATCGCATTTTTGCAGGGGGGTGCGGTTGAGAAATCAAATGAAATAAATAAATAAATGACTCCAAGATCTTTTTCCTCAGTGGTAATAGTAACCCCTAATTTGGAACCCAGGATTCTGTATGATCAGTGTGTTTGTTGGTCTGCTCTTAGCCAGATCCCAGAAACCTTATAGACCATGTTTCTCATGGGCTAGACTCTTATAGAAACAGTCTGTGGGAAGTTTTTTCATATGGCAGTCTAAAAGTCTTAATTAAAACAAGATTTAAATTAGAGAAAAACTACATTAAAGAGCAATTGTTTTTGCTTATTATATACTGTTATATAAGTTGCCTTGGTTTATTAACAGTGAAGAAAAAAAATCTTGCATTTTCTAGGGAAGTCTTCCTTTCTGACACCCATACTTTCTTGAGCCAAACAGCAATGCGCAGTCTCAGCCTCAGGATCTGGTCAGTACTCGACCCCTTCAGTTTCAAGATGTTGCATAATCCACTTTCGTGTTATAGACCATTTTAAGTTTGGGCAAGTTATCCAGTATAGGTTCAACTCTGGAGGTATTCCATCTCTCAGGAATTGACCACTCGGACAAGATGTTTACAGAAAGTAAAACAACAGTTTATTAAAACACAGGATAAAAAGAAAGTAGACTATTGGATAAAGAATGCAAATTAGGGCCCCAAACCCCTTCTTCTGAGGGTTGGGGACAACACTGGAGCTGAGGAGAGCAAGCCCCTCCCTGCTCCAATATTATATGCTTAATCTCAGTCTCCACTATGGCCACAATTTCTCATTCATGTATAGCTCCTTTCTCAGGCAGAAGCTCAAGTGCATCTGCTCACTGCACAGATTATTACAGGCAGGGGAATATTTGCCCTCTTATGTCACACAGTGAAGTACTATACTGTATCGTGGGTGTGGGAGTACTGATGGTAATATACTCCTGCCTACAATCAGAGTTCCCTGATTCTGCACTAACTCTGCTTTGTTCCATGCTCCACCTTGCTCAGTACTCACAAAATCATCCCTTGGACTCAGGACAGCTGTCTATTTTGTAATGCCACACATTCTTAGTGTACCAACGTGGATTAAGGCTGTAGGGCAGCAGCAACCATCTTTTGACTTGTCACTGTCCTTTACTCATTTTTATACCAAAATCTAATGCCTCTTTGCAACCTAAAAAGGATGCTACAGTATTCTCTGGCCAAAAGGTATGGGGAAGAGAGGAATCTCTTTTTAAAAAAAAAAACAAAAACAACCTGCTCCTGGTGGCTTTCTTCAGTTTGGCAATAACTTTTTTTTAACCTTGATTTTCCCCTCAGTTTCTATGGAAGCTCTAAGCTTATGTATTTTTGTTCTGTAGGAGGGGCAGGGATTTTAATTTTTCTCCCACCACTTAAGGGTTGGTGGTTTAAAATGCCACTAACTGCATCTGTTTTGCTTGCTGGCAGACAGCCTCTAAGGAAGCAGAAATGGCATGCAGCCCCACACCTCCCTCAGAAAGAGGTAGATGCTTTCAGCCTGGTTTTCTTGCTGTTTATCAGTGTGCGTGTGCCCCTCCTCAGTGTGACTACAGCAGCTGCTTTTCTCTGTGCCAAGAGGGGAGTCAGGTATCTGTTCCTATTCCTACACCTTATCCAGCAACAGAAAGCCTGAACTTCCATGAAGTTTAGGCCTCCTGGAGCTGCCAAGGAAGAACCCCTTGCACTCCATGGCCTGAGGTTTGAAGAATTGTTGCTGTGAAAGACAAAGTGGAATGTTGTTAACTGTCTTGTCTGTTCTGCTTTGCTAAGGGAGCTGGGCCCCACCCTCAGCTGGTGGAGCTGGGGGGAGGGGTATTTCCCTAATGCTGTTATGAAGCTCTTTTAATAAATATTTTATTATATTTTTATTGTTACTGCTCTTTGCTGTGGCAGCCCTTTTGAATTTTGTCCTTCCCCTAGTGATCTGATGTTTGGTAATTGCAATTTAAAGATAAGCTTGCAAATGTTTACAACAAGAGCAAGGGTTCATTCCTGCCCTCAGTGAAGTCAATAGCTCAACTCCCACTGACTCTAATTGGCAAGGAAGTCTCCCCCCCCCCACCCACCCACCAAGAAATATTGGACTGATATATCAACGTTGTCTCCCTCATATACCCAGTTGTTCATTGCTGAATTCTTTGGTTTCCTGAACATTTATTGTATGACATGTTGACATGTCCTTATGGGGCTAGCTCATGAGGCCCCAAAATCTAAAGGTTCAGCCTAAAACTACAAGCCTCTGGGCATAACCAGAGCAGGCTTGGCCACATCCTTCCAGAAGTAACTGAATAGTTAATGTGTAAGTTAGAAGAGAATAGGGAAGTTGGGAAACCAGGACAAGAGAAGTACCTAACGCAACAAAGAAGGATTATTATTATTATTGTTATTATAAACATTTATATAGCGCCAGTCATGTACCTGGTGCTGTACAGAACATAGACATAGACGCGGTCCCTGCCTGTGGCTTACAATCTAAAAGACAAGGAGGGGGAGACAGGGAGAGGGGACAGTGGGAGAGACAGGGGAGAAGACAAACAAACATTCTAGTGGATGCGAAGTCTCAGGTGCGTGTGCTTGGCTTGGTTACAATCAGGTTGGTTGCAGCAGTCTGCAGAGGAGGGCAGACAGTAAGTATATGGGGAACGACTAGCAGGCATTGGGAAAGGCGGCGAGGAAAAAGTGGGTCTTGAGGAGGGATTTGAAGGAGCGGAGGGAGGGGGCAAGGCGGATGTGGGTAGGGAGGGAGTTCCAGGCATGGGGGGCAGCGAGGGAGAAGGGTCGAAGGCGGTTAGGTGAGCAGGAGAAACGAGGGAGAGTGAGGGAGGGGACAGAGGAAGAGCGGAGAGCGCGTGCAGGAGTGCGTAGGGAGATTAGGTCCGAGAGGTAAGGGGGAGCTTGGTTGTGGAGTGTTTTGAACGTGAATACCAGGAGTTTAAACAGGATACGTTCAGGAAGGGGGAGCCAGTGAAGAGAGAAGAGGAGAGGCTGCACATGGTCGAAGCGACGGGCAGAGTGAATGACCTTGGCAGCGGAGTTTTGGATTGCGATAAGGGGGGACAGGTGAGAGCGAGGGAGGCCAGCAAGGAGGAGGTTGCAGTAATCGAGGCGAGAGATAACCATGGCATGAACAAGGGTTTTGGCCGAGGAGGTAGAGAGAAAGGGGCGGATCCGAGCAATGTTATGGAGGGCGAATCGGCAGGATTTGGCAACAGAGTCAATGTAAGGTTTAAAAGAGAGGTGCGTGTCAAAGATGAAGCCCAAGCTACGGGCTTGGAGAACAGGATGGATGGTGACTCCATCGATGCAGATGGGCAGGTTAGAGGGAGAGGAAGAGGAGGGAGGAAAAATGAGGAGTTCGGTCTTGGCCATGTTGAGCTTGAGTTGACGTCGGGACATCCAGGCGGAGATATCAGAGAGGCAGTTGACGAGGCGTGAGTGGACAGAAGAGGAGAGAGAGGGGGTAGAAAGATAGAGTTGGGTGTCATCAGCGTAGAGATGATATTGGAATCCGTGGGAGGCAATAATTTTGCCAAGGGACAGGGTGTAAATAGAGAAGAGGAGAGGGCCAAGGACAGAGCCTTGGGGGACCCCAACCGAAAGGGGGAGGGAGGAGGAGTTTGACTCGGGGAGCGAGACTTTAAAGGAGAGGTCAGAGAGGTAGGAGGAGAACCAGTCAAGGACAGAGCCACGGAAGCCCAAAGAGTAAAGCGAGTCCAATAGAAGCAAGTGGTCGACAGTGTCAAAGGCAGCAGAGAGGTCAAGGAGGACAAGAATGGAGTAGAGGCGCTTAGATTTAGCGACAAGTAGATCATTGGTGATCTTGGCCAGGGCAGTTTCAGTAGAGTGGAGGGGGCGGAAGCCGGATTGGAGAGGGTCCAGGGAGGAGTTGGCAGAGAGGAGGTCCAGGCAGCGGGAGTAGACGACACGTTCCAGAAGCTTTGAGGCAAAGGGAAGGAGGGAGACTGGCCGGTAACTAGAGGGGTCAGATGGGTCCAGGGTGGGCTTTTTGAGGATGGGGGAGACAGTGGCATGCTTGAAGGCAGAGGGGAAGGAGCCTGTGGAAAGGGAGAGATTGATGACATGTAGAAGTGGGGGGGCGACAGTGGGAGCAATAGAGGTCAGGAGGCGGGAGGGGATTGGGTCAAGGGGGCAGGTGGAGGGGTTGGATGAAGAGAGCAGAGCGGAGATTTCCTCGAGAGAGGCAGGAGGGAAGGATGTGAGGAGAGAGGGGGGAGGGGGTGGTACGGGAGCAGGAGGAGGAGGTGGGTGGGAGGCAATGTCCTGACGGATCTTGTCAATCTTTGAGGTGAAGAACGATGCAAGATCCTGAGCAGCAAGGGAAGAGGGTGGAGGAGGGCAGGGGGGTTTAAGAAGGGAGTCGTAAGTAGAGAAGAGGTGGCGAGGGTCGTGGGAGAAAGATTCGACCCTGGAGGCATAATAGTGTTTTCTAGCTAGGGAGATAGCCGAGGAGATGGAGGAGAGGGAGAATTTGTAGTGGAGGAAGTCAGGGAGGGAGCAGGATTTGTGCCAGAAGCTTTTGGCAGCCCGGGTGCAGGAGCGGAGGTAGCAGATGTTAAGTGTATGATCTTGTGTGTATGAGTGGGAAACTGGGGAAGAAGGGTAGAGTTATAAATTTATTGTTTGAATGAAAATGTTTTTATATACTCAAGTCCACGTTTATTGGTATAAACTATATCCTAATTAGAAAGGGAAGCAATAGGTTTCTAAGCTTATTAATAAGTAGTTTGAGGATCATGTACTCTGCTGAAATTTTATTACTGGGTTTTCTTTATTTTCTCATTAAGGCTAGGGTTGCCAAACCTCCCCATTAATTCAGGACACTTATGAAAAGTACATGGTGCGGGGCTGCCCTGGTTCCCCCCTTCCCCCTCCCCTTTTTTTCTTTTTCCCCTTCTCTCCCTTTTCCCTCCCTTGTTCATTGATGTATATCTGCTGTGTTTTATAAGGTTCTGGGATTAGCCAGTTCGGCACCAGTTTCTGAAAAGAATAGACGCGTATTTACATTTTGTAAATCAGCCACCTGATAAGGTCAGTATCATTTACTTTCCAGCTGCGGCTATATGCTGAGTAGGCATGAGCAGCCTACTCAGCATTGCTTTGAGGGGTACACCTCAGTCCAATTCTATCAGAATTATATGTAGTATGTAGAGATTTTTTCCTTTGTGATTTTATGAGGTCTCGGCCAAAGGCCAAAAAAGTCTAGGATGGGGGTTGCTATATTCTGTTTGGCCTTTTGAACTTTTTGTACAATGACATAAAAGACTGTATATTAATAAGTGTATTATATGTTCACTTTCCAAATTGTTTATGCATGCTGTCCCTTTCAGATCTGTCTACACTTTTATCTTATCCCAAGAAGATGGGAAATTTATAACCGCCCCTGAGGAAGCCAGATATACTGGTGAAACGTTGGGCTTTTGAAACTTGTTATTTTTCTATCTCCATTTTACTATCATTATTGTTGTTTGCACTTATATTAAACATATGAACATTTGATTTACATCTAGCAGTTGTTGTTGTATTAGATTTGATTATACTGCTACTTTATCTATTGTGTATGTCCAATGGAACCAATGCAGGGCTGCACCATGTATTTTTCATAAGCGTCTTGAATTAAAGGGGAGGTATGGCAACCCTAATTAAGGCTGGTTCCCTACAGGTAAACATATGTCATAAGTGGTATTCTCTCCTCCAGATGTGGTGTGCTCCCATCTCTCCTCATACAAGAGCTAGCCTTACCACAGAGAAACCCAAAGTGACCAGGATGGGCCCTGCTATTTTCTCTATTTCAGGGGCCCCAGCATTGGCCCCTGCTTCCACTAGGATGGGGTGCAGGGTCCCCACTCCTTCCATGCAGGACCCCAAACATGACCACCTCTAAGGCCCCACAGAGGGTACCCCCGAAGGTACAGGGCCACAAGGGAGGAAGTAAGGCCACTAGGGGCCCCACATTTTATCTACACCCTGGTCTCCCAAAATTCTAAAGGTAGCCCTGTCTCATACTTCCAAAGCCTAGCATCTTTGGACCAGGCCCGGATTTAGGGGCAAACTCCCTAGGCCCGGGCCTTGGGCGGCATTTTCTGGGGGGCAGCAATCCTGGCCCTGGAGCCACCCCGCTCCATTTTTTTCCTTTTCTCCCTGCACAGCTGGAGGCTGCTGCCCACAGCCAAAGTCTGCTGCCTGGGTCCCCATCCTTCACCTGCTCTGCCATCTGCCTGCTAGTAGCTCTGCAACAGCAGCAGCAGCAGCAGGACACACACTGACCAGACTGGGAGATGTTAACAAATAACTTCCCCCATGTGAGTGATCAGAAGGTTGTTGCCTTGTAAAGATTCTTTGAAATGACTCCTAAGGCCGGTCTTTTAGCGCGCCCCCTCCAGAAGGGGAAGGGACCAGTTAGGATGGTCCGCCCTCGGAGGCTGATGGAACCCCAGCGGTTCCAGGAGGTCCTGAGGGAGCTTACCCTGGATGTGGACGGTCACTCTGTGGATGAGCTGGTCCGGCATTGGAACATCTTGCTGGAGGAGGCCATTGACAGGGTGGCTCCGAGGCGCCTTCTGCCTCGGTCTCGTCACCGCAGGACCCCTTGGTTTACTGAGGGGCTGCGGTGTATGAAGCGTGTGGGCAGGAGGCTAGAGCGACGCTGGCGTCGGACTCGGTCTGTCTCCGATCGTCTTCTCCATAGGGCCCATTTGCGGTCCTATGTGGAGGCTGTGAGGACGGCGAGGAAGGAATTCCTCGCCGTCCTCATAGCGTCTGCGAAGTCGCGTCCAGCGGAGCTGTTTCGGGTGGTGCGGGGGCTGGTTAGTCCGGCCTCCCTCCGCCTGGATGGGGACTTGTCCCGGGCCCGCTGTGAGGAGTTTGTCATCTACTTCGCAGACAAGATCGCTCGGATTCAGGCCGATTTCGACGCTGGGTTGATAGCAGTAGGGGAAGAGCGCGGGGGGGCGGAGGGTCCGTCTGGTCCATCTTTATGGGGTGAGTTTCAGGAAGTGACGCCAGCCGATGTGGTGGATGTCCTGGGGTCTGTGAGGGCCACGTGTTGTCAACTAGATCCATGCCCGTCCTGGTTAATAAAAGCTTCCGGGGAGACGTTGGGGACGGTGCTGGCGAGGGTGGTGAATGCGTCCCTTCGGCAGGGGAGGTTGTCGCCTTGCTTAAAAGAGGCTGTGGTGCGCCCCCTGCTGAAAAAACCATCGTTGGACGTGGACGCGCTCGCCAGCTACCGACCTGTCTCTAACCTTCCCTTTTTAGGGAAGGTTATTGAGCGGGCAGTGGCGCTCCAGCTCCAGGGTCATCTAGATAATATCGGGCTCCTTGACCCTTTTCAATCTGGGTTCCGCCCCGGCTATGGCACCGAGACGGCGTTGGTGGCCTTGGTGGACGACCTCCGCCGGGAGATGGATGCGGGATGTTCGACATTTCTCATCCTGCTCGATCTCTCGGCCGCTTTTGACACCGTGGACCATGGGCTGCTGTTGAGACGACTGCGTGACCGGGGGGGTCTGGACGGGACTGTTCTTGAATGGTTCCGTTCATTCCTCTCGGGGAGGAGCCAGCGGGTGGTGTTGGGGGAGGAAACATCGAGCCCCCGCGCCTTACCGTGTGGCGTTCCGCAGGGATCGATCTTGTCTCCATTATTATTTAACATCTATATGCAGCCCTTGGGGGAGGTCGTGAGAGGGTTCGGGGTGCGATGTCACCAGTATGCTGATGATACTCAGCTGTACCTCTCGTTTTCTACTGACCCAGACCCTGCTGTCTCGGTGCTATCCCAATGTTTGGAGGCCGTGGCGGATTGGATGCGGCGGAGCAGACTGAAGCTCAACCCAGATAAGACGGAGGTGATGGTGGTGGGGAGGGCGAAGGGGGTGGTGGCCCCCCTGGTTGGGGGGGTTTGCCCCCCTGTAGCTCAGCAGGTCCGGAGTCTGGGGGTCATATTGGACGCAGACCTGCGGCTGGAGCGGCAGGTGGAGGCAGTCGCTAAGGCTGCCTTCCGCCAGCTTTATCTGGTACGTAGGCTGCGTCCGTATGTCTCTGGCCCGGACCTGGCCTCCCTCATCCATGCCTTCGTCACCTCGCGGCTCGACTACTGCAACGCGCTCTACGTGGGGCTTCCCTTGTTCTTGGCCCGGAGGCTGCAGCTGGTGCAGAATGCGGCGGCTCGTCTTCTTACGGGGACGGGTCGCCGGGAGCACATTACACCGGTGCTCCGAGCTCTGCACTGGCTGCCGATAGTGTGCCGGGCCAAGTTCAAGGTCCTAGTGATGATCTATAAAGCCCTATACGGTCTTGGCCCCTCATACCTTAGGGACCGCCTCGCCCTTCGCGCCCCAGAGCGGCTCCTGCGGTCTGCCGGGGGTGCCCTCCTGGAGGTCCCCCGTGTCAAGCGGGGGGCCACGATGGAGCGAGCATTCTCGGTGGTAGGACCGCGGCTGTGGAACTCCCTTCCGGAGGAAGCTCGCCTGGCCCCAAGCCTTTTAACATTTCGGCAGAACTGTAAGACCTGGCTGTTTGCCCAGGTCTTTGGGGGGGAGGGATGATTTTAGTCCCCCACCCATTTATTTATTATTTTTCTAGCCTTGTTTTATATGGTATATTTTATATTTAATATTTTTAAATGAATTTTAATGTTTTATTGTTCAATTGTTGGAAGCCGCCCCGAGCTGCGTTGCAGGAGGGGGCGGGGTATAAATTTGGAAAATAAATAAATAAATAAAATAAATAGTCTCACAACTGGGTTGTGCATGGCGTGCTCACCATATTCAGTTATAGACACACGTGATGGTATCGAGCTCCTCTAGTATAAAAAGCACACACACACCCTCCCCCCTCTCAGAATGACAGTTCCTTCCAACCTTTTCTAAGAATATAAGAAAAAGATTCCATGTGGGGCTGGAAGGGTGGGTGTTGTGAGAATGTTAGGAGACATCTCAAAGAACCTTGTTTACAAGGTAGCAACCTTCTGTTCTTCGTGTGACTCCTCACAGGCCCTTTTTACACGGCTTTCCCGGGAGGGGGGTTTGTGGGTGCTCCGGTGTGTGGGTGGGGCATGCACATGGCCGCTCATGCATCCCCACACATCCCCACTCACCCCCCACTCCTCCACACCAACAGAGAAACTGCCATTTCCCCCGGTTTCTCTGTGCGTGGGGAAGTGTGTGTGTGTGTGTGTGTGTGTGTGTGTGAGTTAGGATGCATGTTAGGTGGGCGCGTGCACGCAACCCTGCTCACCGCGGGCAACGTCATTCACACCCATGAACACGCACCTTGGGGGCGGGACTTGGCTTCGATTGGCAACCTGAGAAGGACCTAGGGGTGCAAAATTCCTAAGTCTGGCCCTGCTTTGGACATTGCACATGCTGAAACAAGACTTCAGAAGAAGCAGATCCTTCCACCTTAGTCCTTCCAATCATATCTCTAGCCTTAGGTGTAGGAATAACAATCTCCTGAGGTGTTCTGCACTTAGTAGTAATTTAATTACATTCACTTTACTTAGGGTGCTTTCTCACATGACAAAATGTGCCCAATTTGCCTCCAGGAAAATCTCTGGGAGGCAAATCAGGCACAGGGTTTGTAACGTGGAAATGTTAACCCATACATTTTTGGCAGCAATGCTGCAGGGAATGCAAGGTTAGATTTACTGGCTTTGCACCAGCTCTAAATCCCCCACAGGATTGCTGCCAAAAATGCACAGGTTAACATAACATAACAAACCCTGCACCTGATTTGTCTTCTGGAGATTTTCCCAGAGGCAAATTAGACACATTGTGTCATATGGGAAAGTGCCCTAAGTCTTCCTGTTAGTGTATTCTCTTTTTTATTTTTTTTTAAAGTGGGGTTTTGCCTCAGAATTCCACTCCTCCTCCCCCCTTTCACTTTTCTTTTCATTCCTCTTCAAAATGGCTTTGCCAGCCATGGAAGGTGTCTTCAAACATTGCCCTACATGTTTGTCCCTGTTCTCTGTTCAGATCACCGTGAATTGTGCCTCAGAGAGGGTTATAGAACATCTAGCCATGTTGGCCCAGGCTTTCAAACAGAGAGGTGAAACAAACTTGAATCTGAATGCTAGCTCAGAAAGGGTTTCTGAGCGAGCAAACTGGAATTAAGCCAGAACTGAAAATCTCTTAGTTTCATTGAGTCTGAACTGGGACTGAAGCCCAAAAAACAGTAACTTTGGTTCAAAGTAGCAGGTTCAATAATCAGGCACTGAGGGAGGCTCTTTTGTTGGTGCTGAGAAAGGGTCAGTTTCTGCTCAGCACCAGAGAGTAAGGCAAAGACTACACTTCCCAGGAAGCCAATAATCTTCACTACTAGGAGTGACAAAAAAATAATGAGACCTGAACTCTGTCAAATAGCTAATGTTGTATTTGCTGGTCCTGCTATGCAAGTCAGCAGAGAAAGGGCATTTTCTGAATTGAAATTTATTTTGTCACCTCTGTGGTCAAATCTGCCTGATAGAGTTCTGGAGGATGTTTTAGTAGTGTGTGTGTGCAAATAACTTGTACAATTTTCCACCATAAAATATTTATTAGCTACAATACAAGCGCTAATTTAGAATGTCTGACATTAATCTGCAGGAAATGTATTTGAACTGGTTCCAAGTGGCTCAACCAGTTACTGAACTATTATTCTAAGCTAGTGTCTGAACTGGAACCAACAAGAGAGTTGGAAAACACTGAAACAAAAATTTTAACAGTTCAACTCGCTGCTTTCCAGGATCGGCAGAAAAGACTACAACCCTCCTGAACCTCAAAACTTTAAAAGGAGGAGATGAAGATTTGAACTGCTCTTAGACTTAGATGAAATGCCTATGAAACTGGTCTCTGTATCAGAACAGGCTCCAGCTTGCAACTTGGCTATAGCCATGGTGGTGGGATTGTCTCCCTCTGCTCCAGCTAAACTTCTTTCTGCCTTCACACCTTTTATCGTCCCTAATAGTACATGAGCTACCAAAATGGAGGTGAGGCTGCTCTGTTACATCCCGGAAGGTGTGTAACAGGTCTTCTCTGTATACCTCACTTGTCTCCCTTAGATATTCCATTCCTCTCCTCCCCTCAATCCCCATGGGGAAAGGCAACAAAATTTAGCCAGGGGAGGGAGATGTGTACACAGTCCAGGGGATAAAAAAGGGAAAGGCTGTATGGCGAAAAGACTGCAAACCCTCCTGAATCTAAAATCCTTACTCACACGCATTCTCTTCCTCACCATAGCACTGCCTCCCTCCTGCCAGGGCTTAATTGGCAGGGGGAGAGGTGGGCTTGCCTCGACTCAGCCTGGCAATTAAATTTGTTGGGGAGGTACTGAGCCCTGGGAGTATTCACAGTAGGAGTGTACACAGTAGGAATGTGACAGACCAGGAAAAGACCAACATTGGCTATTTCAGGGTTGAAAACTAAAGCCAGAAAAAATCTGGCTATTTTATTTGGCTTTCATTAATGACTTTCCTGCCCCATCCCCTGTGCTGGTCATTCTATAGATTAAATAATTAAAACTCCTTTTTTATATTCCACTGAAGAATGACAGTGTTTGAATTTCTAGCTGGCCACTTGGATTCATTTCCCTGTTCTGACAAACTCTGGAGCAGGAAATGTGGAATCGCAAGAAGTGTGTGCAGGGTTTTAGCCCATTTCTGAGACAATTTCACTCACAGATTACAGGGTTCAAAATCCAGCCCTATAATACACGAGTGAATTTGCACCAGAAATGGGCTAAAACCCCACGTACACACGCAGAGCTTCCCATGATTCTCCCCATGATTTTGGCTTGAACCAGTCCCTCCCCTCTCCCGTCTCATGTACAAGCAGACACAAACACACACAAACCTTACAGCACATACACGCATACACACGGTGCACAAACCAGACACTCAGCAAAGGTTTATTTCAAGGTTTATTTTTGGCAAAAAAAGAACTCTCGATTTTTTTTGTTTTACATCAGTGTTATTAGTTTTCTGTTGTTTCCCCACAAAATGTGGAGAGACTTTTTTTTCAGTTTTGCAAGATTGAGCTTTGTATCAAAATTTGCATAATTTTATCAATTTGTATAATTTCCTCTGCTTGCAGTAATTGAATTACCTGCTCACAAAATTTGGATTTATTTTTTTATATATTTTGCATGGGGCCTAGATGGCCACCCTTCCAGCCCTACAATCTGTGACTCAAAGTTCAAGTATAAAACATGGTAAAGCGTCAAGGTGTCTTCTACGTGCTTGATGAAGTGCAGTTGCTTTATAAAATAAATTTTTGCTAAATAATGGTTTGTGGTTGAGCAGGAGTCATAAATATAGACAGGTGGGGCAAGTAGGCCTGCTGCCCCAGGACCCCAGACTTACAGAGGGTCCTTGAAGGGCCAGTGTGAACTGATTAAATAGCTATGTGGGTTAAATTCTAGGTTTCTCTGTGGGTGTCCCACTCCTTACTCAGGAATTGACCACTCAGACAAGATGTTTACAGAAAGTAAACAAGTAATTTATTAAAACACAAGACAAAAAAGAAATGTACTATTTGATGAAGAATGTAAATTAGGTATTCCTGGAATTGGACAAAAATCCAGACCCAATAATACATTTAGAAATCACACAATCTATAAATGATAGAGTAAATGATATCCAGAAATACTTAAAAGAGTTCTTTATTAGAGAGCATCTTTCCAAAGAGCTAGCCAGTCCCCTTGAATTGGCAAATCTTATCCACTAGAAGACAAGAAGCAAGTTGAAGTGAAGAAGTGATGAGATTTCTCCTCATGCCTCTGCATCCTCCTCCTGTTGGGTAGTTCTACCATTGACCAGAAGGAGGCAGACAATTAATTTTTTCTTGCTCTGCGCCTGCGTCACTGGAACTACCCAGCCGCTCTCCAGTCCATCGTCTGCCTCAAGACCAGTAGGACGCTACTTCGTAGACTCAGGCTGTGAAGAAAGGAGAGAGAGAGAGATATATTTGTCAGAGAGATTTGTCAGGTTCCTTGAGGGGCTTTAAGGGGCAGCGATCCCAAATGCAGTCTCGGGTTTCGCCTCTAGGCAGTTTGGAAAATTAAAAAAAAAACAAAAAACCAGCCGGCTCCCTCACACTGCGCCGGGGAGCAGGGGACACCGCATAGCTCCCACTAAGCGAGGGGCCCCCACACGGTGATCCCCCCGCCTCGGGTGAGGATCAGCACTGCTCGATCCACCCAGTGATTTTGGACAGCCCGCGCCAGGATGAGCTCAGCCAATAAGGAACCGATAGCCATCCCCTCCCCCGCTGGCGGAACGGGGCCGGCTAGGGAAGAGGCAGGAGCCTCAGACATTCAGGCCCCCTCCCTGAATTCTCTAGCCCAAACCCTGGGCGAAATTTTAGTCTCCCTTAGGGAGCTCTCCTGCCCAAAGGCAGTAAAGAGAAAGAGGGCCCCTCCCCCTGCCTCAGTAAAGGCCCCAGCCAAGCTCCGCAAGGCGGGAAAGCTCAGGGCAGGGAGGAAAGGAAAACAGCCACTAGGGGGTGCTAAGGCCCGGATTCTGCTCTCTCCTCAGGGCTCTGAGGAGGAGGAGCAAGTAGATATGTCCAGCCAGGCTTATGGTGTTGATAAAATGGCTGAGTCAGACTCTGACTCCAGGAGCTCGGGATCGAGTTCTGAGTTAAGAGGAGGGGGAATACGTGGAGGCTTCCTCAGACCCCAGAGACAGGGACAGACAATTCCCTAGCCAGGGCAGGGAAGAGTTGATGTGCCAGGTTATAAAGGCTCTCCAACTCAAGGAGAAACCGGCCAAAGAAGCCTCATCTGACTCTCAGATCTTATCTAGATCTACTAGATCTACTAGAGATCTTATCCCCTCCTTACATGGCAGGGACCAGGGGCTCCCCCTGGATAGAGCTTTTGAGAGATTAGTCATAGAAGAATGGAAGTTTCCTGATAAAGCCTTTAAGATGAACAAGGCTCAGGACTCCCTGTATGCATTTTTCAGAAAGAAAGAGCCACTCTTTAAGAGCCCAAAGATAGACGCGGCAGCTGCCTCTCTAGTGCGCCCGGCTGTATTCCCAACTGAGGGGGACTGCCACCCTAGGGACCCCACTGATCGGGGGGTAGACTCGGCTCTTAAAAGGGCAGTGGATGGAAATGCGACATCCCTTAAAATCAGCATTGTGGCCTCATATGTGTCCAGGGCGCTGATGTCCTGGATGCAGGAGCTACAGGACCCAGAGTTGTCAGAGAGAAGATCCCAGAAACTCTCTTCTCTAATATGCTTGGACTCTTCCTTCCTGGTAGACGCCACCACCGACTCCCTAGTCTGGTCAGCAAGAGCCATGGCCAATGGGATTGCAGCCAGTCGCAGAGTCTGGTTGCGATCGTGGCAGGGAGATTCCACTGCAAAAAACCTCTTAACCTCTGCACCAAACTGTTTGGGGTGTGTTTAGATAAGGTGCTGGAGGAGGCCAACCTGAAAGACAAACCGAAGACCCTCCAACAAATCACTCCTAAAAGAGGGGGTTTTCGGGGCTATCCCTTTCGATTTAGGAGGTTCGGGGCTACCTCCAGACAGATGCACTCCCAAGGGCCCAGATTCCATCCTAGTAACTTCTCCTTTCAGGGGAGAGGATTTAGAACAGGGAGATACGATAGACGAACATCCAAGGAAGCGCCTGGCGCTCAGAGTAAACAGGAGGCCTGACTATGCCGACATAAAAATAGGGCGCAGGCTCCAACTGTACCAGGAGACGTGGCGTGACAGACTCCTGGGTTCTCGCCCATGTATCAGAAGGATACAGGATAGAGCTCACACACACTCCAAGACAAAGATTTGTGGCCTCGCCGGTACCAAAAGACTCAGTAAAACACAGAGCAATGGCAGCAGAGATTCAGAGACTTTCAGACATAAGGGCGGTAGAGAAAGTTCCCCTAGAGGAGCGCTTCAGAGGGATCTATTCCATCCTGTTTTTAGTAGCCAAGAAACAGGGGAAATGGAGGGCGGTTCTAGATCTCAAAGCCCTCAATAGGTTCGTAAAGAAGCGCCGCTTCAAGATGGAGACAGCAGCATCAATTTGCCAAACTCTACAGAAGCACGATTGGATGACCTCGCTGGATCTCAAAGAAACCTATCTCCATGTACCCATCTGGAACCAACACAAGAGGTGGCTGCGATTTGCCTACGATGGAGAGCATTGGCAATTCAGAGTTCTCCCCTTCGGGCTATCGTCGGCACCTAGGGTATTCACGAAAATCTTAATCCCCCTCATTGCCAATCTCTGAGCAGAGGGTATACACTTGTACGCATACCTGGACGACCTGCTTATCAGAGCCAGCTCCGCGGACAGAGTACAGAACCACCTGAACAGGACAATCCAGTACCTAGAGAGCCATGGGTTCGTCATCAACAGAGAGAAAAGTCACCTAGTGCCATGTCGCAGCTTGGAACACCTGGGGATTTTGGTGGACACAAACTCAGACCGCGCATACGTCCCCCTAGCAAGATGGGCCAAAATCAGGAAGCTGGTCCAGATATTAAGACTCTGGAGCCGCATGAGGCTAAAACTGTACCAGGCTCCAACTGTACCAGGAGACTTGGCGCACCAGCCTACTAGGACTCATGATATCCTGCATAGGACAGGTGACATGGGGTCGCTTTCACCTTCGCCCCTTGCAAAGGCAGCTGCGGCCTTTTCAGAGAGAACTCACATTGGGTCTAAACCTGTGGGTACCCATCCCTCGAAGCCTAAAGTCCTCAATGTACTGGTGGTTAGGAGTAGACACTCTACAGCTAGGCGTGCCACTCATGGAACCTACAAGAACGATACTCACGACAGATGCCAGTCTACGGGGATGGGGAGGCCATGCAGGCCCACACTCGGCCCAGGGCATCTGGTCCCCAAGAGATGCAGGCAAGAAGATCAATGTACTAGAACTGAAGGCCATTCGTCTGTCCCTGCGGCACCTGGCCCCGACCTTTCAGTACAAACATGTCCTGGTATATATGGACAATGTGATGGCGAAGGCCTACCTCAATCATCAAGGGGGATCGAGGTCATCACAGCTACACCAGGAAGCGGTGAGACTCTTTTCATGGGCTCAGAACCACCTCCTCTCCATAAAGGCCCTGCACATCAAGGGCCAGGACAATATACAGGCCAACTGGCTGAGCCGCCATACCTTGAACCCACACGAATGGAAGTTGGACATGGCTGTGTTTGGACATGGCTGTGTTTCAACAGATAGTGGGGTGGTTCGGGATCCCAGTAATGGACTTATTCGCAACCAAGGAGAACAACCAAGTACCTCGTTTCTTCTCCTGAGTTCCCTACGTAGAGGCGGAGGGTATCGATGCTCTAAATTGCCCATGGCCCAGGGGCCTTCTTTACGCCTTCCCTCCTCTCCCTCTAATACAGAGGACATTGGCCAAAGCAGTCAGGGAACAAGCGTCTCTAATTCTGATAGCCCCTTGGCGGCCCAGAAGGCCGTGGTTTTCGGAACTGGTAAACCTCAGCCATAATCAATACCACCATTTGCCACTACTGCCAACTTTGATCTCCCAGGGGCCAGTTTACTCCCCAGAGATTCAAACCTTAAAATTAACAGCTTGGCACTTGAACACTTGACGTTGAGGGCAATGGGGTATTCCGAAGCAGTATCATCCACAACTCAACTCTCTAGACGAGCTGCCACTCGAAGGAGCTATAGTGCCACATGGAAAACGTTCGCAAGGTGGTGTCTCTCTCAAGATCAGGACCCGGTACAGGCCCAGGTTTCCCAAGTATTAGAATTTCTCCAACAGGGCCTAGACAAGGGCCTGAGAGCAAACACATTAGCTAGACAAGCTGCAGCCATAGATTCCGTCCTCAAGGCGGTCTCTAATAGGATGGTCTCCTCCCACAGAAACGTGAGGAGATTCTTACGAGCAGCTAGGATGATTTCCCCTCCTGTGGTACATAGAGTACCTTCCTGGGATTTGAATTTAGTACTAGAGGCCCTGACGAGGCCCCCATTTGAGCCTCTTAAGCACGTATCTCTATATTTCCTTACCTTAAAGGTTACCTTCCTCATAGCGGTAACTTCAGCTAGGAGAGTCTCCGAACTCGGAGCTCTTTCAATGGAGGACAATTTTTGCATATTCAGGAAAGACTCAGTCACCTTAAGATTGGATGAGGCCTTTTTGCCAAAAATTAACTCACTTTTTCATAGGTCCCAGGAGGTAATATTACCTTCTTTTTGCCCAAATCCAGTTCACCCCAGGGAAAAGATCTGGTACACTTTAGATGTGAGACGAGCGCTAAAGATCTATCTGGCCAGGACCAGGGTTTTCAGGAAATCTACAACTCTCTTGGTGAACATCAGGCCGGGAGGGCAGGGGTCCAAGGCCTCCAAAACCCTGATTTCCAAATGGGTAAAACAGGGTATTGTGGAGGCGTACAAGGCAAGGGATAGAATTCCTCCTCTTCAGATTTGGGCCCACTCTGTGCGCTCAGCAGCCACATCTTATGCATTTAAGTCTAGAGCCTCGTATGAGGAGATATGCAGGGCTGCTACATGAGCGTCTATCCACACCTTTGTTAGACATTATAAGGTCAATGTCTTGCAGTCAGCGGAAGCTGCCTTTGGCAGGAGAGTGTTGCAAGCGGTACTGGAACCCTCTAGTGCTGCTGGCTCCCACCTTTGAGTTCCTTTCAGAGGGCTTGGGTACATCCCAACAGGAGGAGGATGCAGAGGTATGAGGAGAAAGGAGAATTGGTTACCTACCTTCGGTGAATTCCTTTCTCTCATACACTCTGCATACTCCTCCGACCCTCCCAGACAGACAGCTATTCAATCAACAGGGAGGTTCTGGGGATCAGTACCGTAAGTTAATGTTTATAGTTGAGACAGTTTTTTCAGGTTTAGGGTGACAGTTACCCTTAGGGTGGAGTTGTTTTTAATGATTATTGCTTTAGTATCAAGAGGGAAACATAGTCTTCTCGGCTTTGGAACGGACTGGAGAGCGGCTGGGTAGTTCCAGTGACGCAGGCGCAGAGCAAGAAAAAATTAATCATCTGCCTCCTGCTGGTCAATGGTAGAACTACCCAACAGGAGGAGTATGCAGAGTGTATGAGAGAAAGGAATTCACCAAAGGTAGCTAACCAATTCTCCTTTCCCCGATGGGGACTCTGCTGGTGTCCAAGTGGCTCACAGGCAGAGATTCAGGAGTGAAGAGTAGTGAGCTGCGCAGCTAGCCCTCTGGCAATTGGAGTCAACCTTTATAGACCATTACATTACCAGAATAACTAATATGGCAACCCTATGATTATTCATCACGCTTAGCAATTTAATAATATTTTTAGCTAAGAATGGTGATATTCTACTCCATCCAATCAAACTCATCATCTTGCTTCCCTTCTCTTATTTTGACCTGCAACCTGGCCTTTCTTCTCCATTTATTTCTCTATTGGCATAATCCCAAGTGAGAGAAGGTTAGGGCCTAGTGTTTTCCCTATTTCACTCTCTATGTTAGCATTACTTTACTTACATCAAGCAGACAAGCAACATAGCAGTCAAACCTACCCATGGGCAAATAGAACGCTACACCACCGCATCAGGACATCAAAATGTCCTGCTTTATTTCTCCTGAAGTTGCCTGTGCCTTCTCCAACAAGCCAGGAGCTGGTGCTGTGTCTAGATAGCTGCTCCCAGTCCCTACAAGGAGGGAGAGCTGCCTGCAAAGGATCCAGTTCTAAGCACCTCACTTCTCCCACCTGCTCCAGTGCCCTTCGCCCCCATGCTTCACCTGCTTCCAACCCCCTTTCCAGTTGGTATGGGGCCCAGTAATTTGACTTGCCCCAGGGCCCTATTAAACCTAGTTATGCCAGTGAATATAGTGGGAGCTGGCCAGTATTGGAAGCATAGTATGCTGTAGAAATTAGTAACATGGGGTGAACATAAATGAGACAGGAGTGAGTTGGATTCCCTAGCCATCCCAGGGAGGACTATTGCAGCTGCCACCCCTCAGGTCAGCAGGCAGGGCAATTCAACGGAGCAGCACCAGGGAATCCAGGCTGGAGGGGGGCTTCAGTTCCTTCAGTTCACAAGTTCCTCCATGCCACAGGTAGGCTGAGCAGCTGTCCACATTGGAGAGGACTACCGGACTCTTGCTGCCTAGCGAAATCAAGGCCTCAGGAGGAGCTGCCACCAAATAACTTGTGGTAGGGAACAGCTTGGAAGAACAGCTACCCCTTTAAGGCAACTGGAAAGTGGGCAGAGATTCAGCCTTTAAGGGCTGAGTAAAGTGAAGCCTGGGCCCTGCCTACTCTGGGCTAAAAAAAGAGGCAGCCTCCAGAAGGAAGGGTCAGTCTGTGCCTGGATGCAGAAGAGTGAGGGACTCTGCTGGTGAGCTGAGATGCCTGAGGCCCACTGTCCAGGGTCCTGAAGAAAGCTATTTGTGAGTGAGTAGCAGCCAGAGGCTTATGACTGGTTTACATGACTGTATATACTGCTGAGAGACTGTATGTGGGAGGCATGGACTATGGATTTGGAGACTGGTGTATTGATGTAATAAAGACTTTGTGAGAGCTAATTCCCATGAAGAGACTGTGATTGTGGGTCTACTCCTGTGGGGACATACCCCAGGACACAACACCCTGATACATAGCTGATTGGGGGGCTGGAGGAGCATGATCACCCAGCCTGGGTGCCTGTGCCGATGGGTGAGTACGATGCGTATTCACCCATCTCACTGAACAGCTGTTCAGGGGGCTCTGGAGAAGTGCGCTCACCCAGCCCAGGTGCGCATGCCAAACAACTGATTGGAAAGGGAGGTGGAGGAGCATGCTCAAACTGTTTGCATACACCAAACAGCTGATCGGGCTCCTCCAGGCTCCCCTGATCAGCTGTTTGGAAGACTGGATAAGTGCACTCCTTGACCCCTCACCTAATCAGCTGTTTGGTGGGCCAGATGAGCACACTTCTCTGAGTCCCCATATCATCTGGTTGTCATGCACACACTCCTCTCTCCCCCACCCCCCGATCAGATGTTCAGCACAGGCACCCAGGCTGGGTGATCATGCGCCTCTGTACCACCTCCCCGATTAGCTGTTTGGTGGACCAGGTGAGCATGGGCTGAACAGGGTTTAACAGACAGGAGGGCACATGTTAGCCCACATTAGCCGAGGCCACGTCACTGACTTTCTCCGACAAATCTGGTAGCAGCCTCCCACCTGCTCCAAGGCAGATATGGGTGAACATCTGGTGACCACTGACCTGATGAGCAGGTGTCTTGCGGGCTACTGTCGTGGTTTTTTTCCCCACCCATGATCATCACCAAATATGAGCATTTGGCAAGTTTTCATGTAGTAGTATAAGAAATACATCAGGGTCCACTAATGCATCAGACTAGAAGTGATGTGTTAAACTATAGGTGGAAGCAGGGGTTAAAAATAAAAATGACAAGACCTTGACAACAAAAGAGCAGTCCTCTGCATTTCTCTAATGATTGCAAACATGCACACACATTTCCCCTCTTGCAGCAGACTGAAATGTTTAGAGTGACTCATTTCTTTGAAGTGTAAATGCACCTTAAGAGGGATGTTAAATATTTCAAGTAATTGGTATGAAATCTCTCATTATTGTCTGCTAGACTGCTGAAAAAAGCAGATAAGAAACTGCATTGACTTGTAGAGAAAAATATTCCAAAATTCTGGAGGGATCTTTCCCTGCCTCAGATTGTCCCTCTCTTCATTGTATTCCCTTTCCATGTACAGTCTATGTCTATTGCAAAAATCCTAGTAAAGTAGAAGAAAAGTTCTGTGGGTATGTTAATCTTCCTGCCACAAAAACCCTTCCTAATACTGACGTGTTACTTGGGAGCTGAGATGCAGACCAAAGCAATTCTACCTGCTTCACTGATTTCTTATGAAGTTTCTTTTTAAAATGTTTTCATTGATGTCATCTGATTGACTTTTGAAATTCATTTTAACCAACATTTACTGATGTCCATTTGAAAATTGATTTGACTGTCTAGAAGGAAATGACAGCAATGATTAACATCCTATTTCATAGCTAATTAAATGAAATTGTATACTAAAATACAAACATCAAATCACAGAGCAAATTATTTAAGCCTAGATTGTCTTTTAGGTTTAACCCATAAAAAGGAGCATTGTGGAAACATCCCAAAGCCTAGTCCTCCCACACATGCAGATCACAGCTGCTTGTTGCCCCTCTTCGTGGGACTTGGTGTCCTACATCCCATGCAAAGATGGGAAGCGTGTGGGAAATAGTCAGTGCCTCATCCCGTCACTCCTGTTTGGGAGCCATGTGATCTTAGGAACGTCTCCACCACCATGCAGGGGATGCATTTCTGGGTAAGAACTTAAGTAATGCCATACTGGGTCAGGCCAATGATCCACTGAGCCCAGCATCTGCCTCCAACAGTGACCAGTCTCAGTCTCTGGACCCAGCAGGTGGGGTGATATGTTCCCTGTTGTTCAGGTTACAATCCCCCAAACCTACCTGGCTAATAGCTGCTGATGCTCCAGAAACTTCTCCAATCCTTTTCTAAACCCTGCATTACTGGTCTTAACCACATTTTCTAGAAACAAATTCCACAACTTAATTGTGTGTTGAGTTAAAAAAAACATACTTCCTTTTATTTGTTTAAAATCTGCTACTTGCGAGTTTCATGGGGTGCTCCCTAGTTGTAGTACTATCTGAGAAGGCAAATAACAGTTCCCTATTACCCATTCCACAACACTCAAGGTTATAAACTTCTATCATATCCCCTCTGTTGTCTCTTCTCTAAACTGAAGAGACCTAACCTATCTAGCCTCTCTTCATAGGGGAGCTTTTCCATACCCCTTATCATTTTTGTTGCCCTTCTCTGTACCATTTCTATTTTTACTATATCTTTTTTGAGAAGGGGTGACCAGAACTGCACACAATACTCATGGTGTGGTTGCACCATAATTTACATAGAGGCATTATGATATTTTCAGTTTTATTCTCTATCCTCTTACAAATAATTCCTAAAGTTCTGTTTGCTTTTTTGACTGCCATCAGACACCAAGCTGAGGATTTCAATGTATTGTCCACCATGAGTCCACGGTACTTTTCCGGAGTGGTAACTCCTAATTTAGATCCCAGCATTGTGTACATATAGCTTGAATTATTTTTCCCTTTGTGTGTCACTTTGCACTTGTCCATGTTAAATATCTTTGGCTATTTAGATGCCCAGTCACTCAGTCTTGCAAGAGCCTCCTGTGATTCTTCATAGTCTGCTCATGTTTTAATGACCTTGAATAGCTTTTTGTCATCTGCAAATTTGATCACCTCACTCCTTACTTCCCTTTCCAGATCATTAATGAATACGCTAAACAATACCTTTGCCAGTACAGATCACTGGGGCACTGTGAGAACTGACCATTGTGAGAACTGACCATTTAGTCCTACTCTTTGTCTCCTATCCCATGACTTTTTAATTTCCTCAAGGGTCTCTCATGAGGGACCTTATCAAATGCTTTCTGAAAATCCAGATACACTATATTGACTGGTTCACCCCTATCCACATGCTTATTTACACCCTCAAAAAATTCCAATAGATTAGTGAAGCACAATTTCCCTTTACTAAATCCATGTCGACTCTTCCCTATTAAGCCATGTTTGTCAATATGCCCAGTAAACCTGTTCTTAACAATCATTTCCACCGTTTTGCCCTGCACAGACATCAGGTTCACCAGTCTATAGTTTCCAGGATCGCCTCTGGAGCCCTTTTTAAATATTGGCGTTGCATTCGCTACCCTCCAGTCCTTGGGTACAGTGGCAGATTTTAGCAATAGGTTGCAAATTACCAGTAAAGAGATGGGCACATAAGGTGTCTGATTTATTTTACATTTTCACTTCTTGTTTTTGCTCTGCTTTAAAAGTCTAAGCTGACTTTCCTCCTCTGTTATCTGACTAGAGGTTTTGAGCTAAAAAGTAATTGGCAAAGAAATAGTTCATTTATTTAAGTGACAGATTTTAAAGGTATTTCTGTGTTCAGTGTTGGGCCCAGAGGACTCCGATTCTTGCCTTTGCAATTTTCTTCCCAGTACAGCAAATTAGAAACTTGCCTTTCCATCTCTGCATGCAGAGAGCTCCTGAGGCAACATGGAAAGGAACACTCCCTATCCCTGAGACAAGAGGCGAGAATAAACTGAACTTATTCTCCCATCAGTAAAATAGCTTTGAGCTAAAATGCGGTGAATAGGGAATGTATCCCCTCAATATGTCATTGTTCCCTAGCACAGCCACACTGCCCCAAACCACTACCTGCCCCTAGCACCCCCACACACAGCAACACTGACCACTACCTACCCCTAGCACCCCCACACACAGCAACACTGACCACTACCTACCCCTAGCACCCACCTACACACATGCAGCCACACTGACCCCTAACCTAATCACTACCTACCCCTGGCACCCACTGTCCCCTAATCAATCACTATTTGCCCCTAACACTCCACCACCACCACCACACTGACCCCTAGCCACTACCTGCCCCTAGCACGTGTGCTCTCTCACACACACATACACACACACACACCAGTGCCTGCCTCTAGCACCCACACCCACATTGCTCCGTAACTTGCCCCAAGGCTCATAAACATTCACACACATACCCACCTACAAATCCACACTGCTTCCTAACCACTATCTACCCCAGTGTGTGCACGCGCACGCGCATACACACACGTACACAGAGACCCCTAGCACCTCTACACACATAGTCACACTGCCCCTGTTCCAACCTGAACACAGCATACTATCATTGAGGCTATGTTCCTTTACTGTCCTGCTCAGAGACACCAGGCCCACCCTGCAGACAGGGCTTCTGACTTAGCCTCCTCGTTCAGTTAGAGAAATGTCCCTGGCTCCTCTGTGCATGGCTGAGCATGTTGCCTGATCAGTAGCTGTGTCATGGTGTCAAAATGTAGCCGCCATATTGGAACTGCTCCCTCATCTGTTGGGAGTGGGGAGGGGGGGAAGGGATGGGAGACCTGTTCACTCACCAAATTGGGGGATAGCTCCTTTGACATCCCTCAAACATGGGGGAGGGTGGATCTTCTCTGTTTGTTAGAGTCCTGAAGGTAGAAAAACCCCTGATATACGGTTATTACGGTGAGCCCCTGACATAAGGCATTTCTGTCCCCCAGTGGCACCAGACTCCAGCAGTTTGATCTGTAAGGAGGTGGACCTGGCTCAGGTGGTAGAGTGCATACTTTGCATGTATAAGGTCCCTTGTTCAATCCCTGGCATCTCAGATTCAGGATCTCTGGTAGCACGCCTAGATGAGGCCTCTGTTGGAGACCCTGGAGAGCTGGATTTGAAACCCTGCTGCCATGTTAAGTTATGACAATACTGGACTAAGATGGACCATTGGCCTGACTCAGTTAGGCAGCTCCTAATATCCTTATAAGGAATTGATGAAAGCAGTGCCAGATCCAGAAAGGTTGGAGCCCTGTTGGTGATGTCAAGTTGTCAACCCGTCCTAAGATAGAAATGAGTGATGGACACACCCAGTTGGTCCAATAAAAGATATCATTTGAACTACTTTGTCTCCATTTTGAGATAGGGAGACCAGAAGTGCACATAACATTCACGGTGTGGTGCACCATGGACTGACTTAGTAGCATTATGATATTCTACCTTGCCCAATAAAGTTATGAATTTTAGTCCCCAGGTCTGACTTTTCAAGGTGTTGTGCAGGTTTCCTTTCAGAGCAAGGGTAGGGAGGTCAAAATTAAGGGATCATGTTGAAAAGTGAATATCCACATTAGAAGCTTATAAACTGGGCTCTCGCTTTGCAGCACTGAAGGTTTCAATGAAGTGTTATTGATGTAACTGTTTGAATGTATCCCTGTTGTCATCCTGCTTTTGCCGATCTGAGACTTGCAAGGTCTGATTACTCCTACCCACCACATAGGCAGTGTAAATAGGGCTATGGTGAACATCTATCACATGTAGTTAAATTTTTTAAAGGTGGCAAATAAAGGCAAAACAGAGGAAGGAAATGAGCATGTACGGTGTGAGGAATTAAATGTTAACTCCTCTTATTTACAAATGGTCAAAACAAAGTTCATTGTGTGTTCTATTAAATTTATACCCACTTCTGCTTCCTTGTATGCTGTCACGTTGCTGTATGGGGAGTTTAGTGTAAATTGAGTTTATAAAATCATTTATTTATGGCAGTGAAGCCAAGTCTGAGTATTCATTATGTATATGGGTTTTTTTCCAGAATACAAGTATAAACTAGATAGATTTTTATTACGAGGGCACTTTGTGCTTACACTTTTGTAAATAAAATCTGTACTTCACATAATTTTATAACTTAAACCTTACACCATTTAATATCAGTAATCTGCTCTACTTCATGATTGCATTAGTGTCAACTAATATCAGAGAACACAGGAACACATTTTAATTTCAGTTGATCCATTCTGTTTAAAAAGGATGAGAGAGAGAGGCTGTTTTCAAATGGACTGTGGCGCCTCCACGGTCTGTAGGGGATGGATGAAGGTGGTGGTGGGTGGGCGTTGCATGGGTGGCCCCACCTGCACCCATCTCCACACACGGAGCATCCACCATTGGCACCCGTTGCTTCATGCGTGGATGATGGTTGGAAGTGAGTGGAGCATGGGAGCACGCATGCACCCCCACCTACCAACTACGGCGATACCACAGATGCCCACCAGCACACATGGGCAAGGGGGAGTGTCCGTGCGAAAAGGGACTTAGCCTCCCTTTTTGGCCAGTGTGCCAGCTATTCTCTAGGATGCAACTGGCTCGCATCTGGATATGTGTAAGGCCACTGGTTTATTTCTGACCTTTTTTTCTATTTAAGTCAACGTGGAAATGGAGATTTATTTTTGCCAACCCATTTTTCTGTCTCATTTCACTGCATATGTTCTGAAATTCTGCTTTCTAGGCAAACTGACTCCATTCCCTCCCATTCACCATTCTGCCATCTGTGAAATAATTCACTTTCTTCATTTATGGAAAATCAAGAGGAATTATAGCTGCCTCATTTGCTTCCCACTGCTGCTGAAAAACAAGCAGTTAAGTACCATTGCTCTACCAGCCAGAGGCATGTATGAACTATTAAAGTGAGGGAGCAGCTTAGTTAAGCCTCTTCTTACACAAGCCATTTTAATTTCATAAGCAGGCCAAATTCTGCTCTCAGCTATGCTATTGAGTGTGACAATTCAGTGGTAGTGCAGTGGACAGAAGAATAGGCCATGAGATTTAATGTAGGACTTTCATAGATCTTACAACTTTCATTATATTAAACATAGTTGAAGATAATAGCATCCTCCTCTGTTAAACCTTCTGCCCATTTGCAGGAGCAATTGTATTTCATATGTCGACATGTTCATTTCCACTTCAGTGAAGTATCTGCATGCACCATTTTGATTGGTAAAACAAGACACTGGTCACTTCAGTGTCGACAAATGTAAAGTCAGCACCTTGGCAACTTAAACCTCAAATGTCATACATTTCTCCAGCGAACTCGTTGCTGCACCATGATTTCCACCCCCTACACCAGTCGAAAACCTACCCCTACACCAGAGTTTTCCCCTGAACCTTGCCTAGCCTGAGACGATCTCATCAGAACTGAGGCCAATGAGATTACATTGCCCCAGTGGAGAATAAAGACCCCTTTGATAAAGAAAGCCTCTTTGCTGCCTCTACTAATCAGGAGCTGAGGCAGATTAAAACTAGGGCTGAAACGAGAAGCATTTTTTTGGTGAGAACTGCGTGTGATTGAGTTACACACACAAGCACAGAATACAAACAAAGTCAAACACATACGTATATTATATTCACACACACAATAAGATTTAGAATTTAGGTATAGGAGATAAGATTAGGTATAAGTTTACATTATATAATATAGGAATAGGTATTGGTAGGTTTAACATTATATAACTACAATTTATTTATTTTATTTATTTATTAAGTACATTCATTAGTCGCCCCCCCATGCCAATGGCATCCCGGGCGACGTACAATTCCATAAAAAAACAACAATTTTTTAAAAATTTAAAAACATTTTAAAAATTCAGCAATTTAAAAACCAAAACAGGGTAGGGATAAACCAATAAAAATAAAAGGGAGGGGAAGAGATAAATCCCTAACCCTCCCTAACCCTAACCCTCACCTTCCTCCCCAAAGGCATGGGCGAACAGCCAGGTTTTACAAGCCCGCCGGAATGTCAAAAGGCTTGGGGTCAGGCGAGCTTCCTCTGGGAGGGAGTTCCAAAGACGCAGTCCAGCTACCGAGAATGCCCTCTCCATTGTGGCCCCCCACTTAACACGGGGGACCTCCAAGAAGGCACCCCCAGCAGACCGAAGGAGCCGCTCTGGGATGCGGAGGGCGAGGCGGTCCCTGAGGTATGAGGGGCCCAGACAGTGAAGGGTTTTATAGATCAATACCAATACCTTGAACCTGGCTCGGCACGCTATTGGCAGCCAATGCAGAGTCCGGAGCACAGATGTTATATGCTCCCGACAACCCGTCCCCGTCAGGAGCCGGGCCGCCACATTCTGCACTACCTGCAGCCTCCGGACCAGGAACAAGGGCAGCCCCACGTAGAGCGCATTACAGTAGTCCAGCCTCGAGGTGACGAAGGCATGGGAGGCCAGGTCCATCCCAGAGACATATGGACGCAGCCTCCGCACTAGATACAACTGGTGGAAGGCAGCCTTCGCCACTGCCTCCACCTGTCAATCCAGTCCCGGACTCTAAACCTGCTGAGCTATCAAAGGGCAAACCCCCCCTCGTCCTCACCACCACCATCACTTCTGTCTTATCAGGGTTGAGCTTCACTTTGCTCTGCTGCATCCACTCTGCCACAGCCTCCAAACACTGGGATAGCAACGAGACAGCAGGGTCTGGGACAGCTGAAAAAGAGAGGTACAGCTGAGTATCATCAGCATATTGGTGACATCGCACCCCGAACCCTCTCACGATCTCCCACAAGGGCTGCATATATATGTTAAATAAAAGTGGAGACAGGATGGAACCCTGAGGAATGCCATAAGACAAGGCACGGGGGCAAGATGTTTCAGCTCCCAACACCTGCGATCTAGATACGCCTGGAGCTGGATCGTCACCGCCCGCTCAATAACCTTCCCTAAAAGGGAAGTGTAGAGACAGGTCGGTAACTGGCGAGTGCGTTCACATCTAATGATGGTTTCTTCAGCAAGGGGTGCACCACAGTCTCCTTGAGGCTGGGTGACAGCCTCCTCTGCCGCAGGGACGCATTAACCACTCTCGCCAGCACCGCCCCCAATGTCTCCCAGGAGACTTTCACCAACCAGGACGGGCATGGGTCAAGTTCACAACTGGTGGCTCTCACAGACCCCAGGACATCCATCGGATCGGCTAGCATCACTTCCTGAAACTCCCCCCACAAAGTTGGACCAGACAGGGCCTCCGTAACCTCGTGCTCACCACCTACTGCCCCCAACCCAGTGTCAAAATCACTCTGAATCTGAGCGATCTTGTCTGCAAAGTAGGTGACAAACTCCTCACAGCGGGCCTGGGACAAATCCCCATCCAGGCGGAGGGAGGCCAGACTGACCAACCACAACACCACCCGAAAAAGCTACGCTGGGCGTGACTTTGCAGACGCGATGAGGGCAGTAAAGAACTCCTTCTTTGCTGTCCTCACACTCTCAACATAGGACGCAAATGGGCCCTATGGAGAAGTCCGTCGGAGTCAGAGCGATTCCGATGCCAGTGTCACTCTAGCTTCCTGCCTACCTGTTTCATACACTGCAGCCCCTCAGTAAACCAAGAGGCCCTGCGGTGGCGAGACGGAGGCAGGGGGCGTCTCGGAACCACCCTGTCAATGGCCTCCCCCAGCAAGCTGTCCCAATGCTGGACCAGCTCATCGACAGAGTGACTGTCCAGGTCCAAGGTTAATTCCCTCAGGACCTCTTGGAACTTCTGGGGTTCCATCAGCCTCCAAGACGGACCAATCTAACTGGTCCCATCCCCTTCTGGAAGTGATGCGCCGAGAGGCTGACCTGAAGGAGATAATGGTCCATCCATGACAAGGGTGTAGCCCTAACCTCCCCCACTCCCGGACTACCCGCCTCAAGGCCAGAACTGAAGATCAGGTCGAGGGTATGCCCCCCACGTGGGTCGGGCAGTTGACCATATGGGACAGATCCATGGTTGCCATGGTGGCCATGAATTCTCAGTCTGCTCCTACAAGGCCGGCATCGGCATGGACATTGAAGTCCCCCAGGACCAAAGTCCTGGAGGAGCCCAGCGCCACCTCCGAGGCCAACTCTGCTAGAGCGGCAAGGGATGCTGCTGGACAGGAAGGGGTCCGGTATACCAGCAGTACTCCAAACTTGCCCCCAGCCAAATCAAACGCCACATGGAGGGCCTCAATACCTGCAATCTCCTGGACTGGATATCTCCTAACAGGCCAGTCTCCTCTAAAAATAATCACTACACCACCTCCCCGGCCGCCTGTGCAAGGCTGGTGCTGTACGGCATACCCAGCCGGAACGAGGTCCGCTAAAGTTGGTCCAGCCATCTCATCCAGCCAGGTCTCCGTAATACACATAATACATGAGCTCCATATTACATAATATGACGCAAGCTCTGTAATACAATGTGAGGTCGCATAATACACATGAGATTCCCGGAAAAAGTAAATTCATATTGGGGGAGTGCAGCCTGGCTGGAGAATGTTCCCATAGCCCAGGCTGGTTGTGGACTGCCAAACAAACACAGGTCAATGATGTTTGCCACCATGTCCAATGCCCAAGAGATCCAGGACATCCTGGAGAAATCTATGGAGGGAGGCCAGGAATTAGCAAGAGGTTCAGGGGTAAAGAGAGAGACCAAGAGATCAAAGGGCAAGAAGTCCAGGGAGAAAGCCAAAAGAGAGAGCCCAATCCATGTCACTATGCCGTGAGTGGGAGATCCATTACAAAGATAGACTTCCTCATGCCATGCACACACTTTTCTTTCCTAAGTCACCAGGAAAAGTAAGGGGAAATGGCACTCCAGTGAGTTTAGTTTGCCCCTGGCAAGTTGGCAACCAATCAGAAATATCCCCTCACGATTGCTTTGCCATTGTTGTCTGACTCTCCAATGAGAATTGTGCCCTCAGACTGGTGGCCCTTCCAATCAGAAGTCCCCTTGACCAGATAAGGAAGGAATTTAATGCAGTTATGTCGCTAGTACATCTCACTCTCAGGATTTGAAATTTATGTCAAAGTAGTATGCACCATGGGATGATACATGGTATGTGTACTACATTGGGATCTGGTAAAAAAAACTGCAGAAAAAAATCTCAATCGAGACATTGTTGAATTTCAGGCAATTTCTTGATTTTCATTTGCCCCCGCACAGGAAATAAGGCACAGACACAGAGAGTTTTGGGTAAAACTAGCCGCAACCGTTTATTAAAAACAACCAGCATAACCGGAACCTGTTGATAAACGAGAACCAATTAATAAACCAATCAAACCAATTCATGAGAACGGTGGAAAGATCTGTTTGCCAAATTGATTTCCAATTGATATAATTACCCCATGAGCCAATCACTGTAAATCTTCCAAATTATTATCCCCCATCAGAATTGCATAGTAAAGCCAAATTGATCACCCTGGGTGAGACTATAAGGAGAGTGATTGGGCATTAAGTCCAACCTTCTGCTATCACCTCCGTTCTAATGCCTAATGTCCCTCACTCCCCGCGTTCATACCATAATGTATTACCACTTGGATTGGAGATACCAGTCCAATCCCCGTTTCAACTGGACCAGAATTGATCCAGACCAGAAAGAACTGCTGATCAAGTGACCATGTCGGGACCGCTTAGATCCTTCCCATAGGCCCCTTGACGCCAGTCCTTCTTCTCTGGGATAGCAGTGGGGCGCCCATCCCCTGATTGCTTCCCAAGTCCGACCTCCTGGATACCTATCAGCATCCACCATTACCTGATGTTTTTCATAATGTCAACCAATTCCGAATACCTATTACCTTCTTTCCCGTTGGCCACAGCAACCCTGTAAAGAATAAAAAACCAACTATCAACATTGTTGAATCAGCTCTCCATCATCACTCTATCGCAGGAAGTGTGCGAATGCCATCTCCCCACTGACTTAATATCAGGAACCGGCAAACCCGCCGCTGCTGCGGTAGATGCCGCTCCGATTCTGAATAAGTGAGAACTAAATCTCCTGGATATGCCTAATGCATCCACACAACGCCCCATAACTGCCGTAAACTGGAACTGGGTGAGGGGCTGACCAGATTGGTGAAGAAACAACGGCCCTTGTCCCAGTGATCTTTCCTTCAAAAACTCAACCATGCATGCGACCAGACAGATTAACGGTTCACTGGACCTAAAAAACACCACTTTGGCTCCCTTCCCTACTTGGTCAGTTTTTGATTTCCTAATGTACAATTCAGTCCCATTAATTCCCACAAACACATCCCCCACCTGCAAGGCCCGACCCGAGCACTCTACCCGTGAGTTAACAACTAACTCGATTATCCTAATTGCTGCAAAAAAGGCAATAACAAAGGCAGTTTGAAAAAGCCGAGCCTCGCTCGGATCAGTACAAATTCCTGCAAGCTAGGCGACCAAATCAGCCAGCATTTTTGGTGACACAGGCTTCCTAGCATCACCCCTACACGTCCCTTGTCGCCTCCAGGCTTCCAGCATGGCTCTCAATATAGGCGACCCTGATAACTCAGAAGGGCCGACCATTTTGGAGAAAAATGATAAAGCAGACCATTTTGCCGCAATCATGCCTGGCGCCAAACCTTTCCTGCGCAATTCCATCCCAGATTGCACCACCTGTGACAACGGGATTGGAAATAACACCAACCAGCCCTTTCCTGCAGCAAAGGCACTGAACTCCTTCAAGGCTCTATCATACAGCCGTCAAGTAGCCGGGGAAACCGAGCCCTTCACTGTCTCTATCAGCTCTAGAATCCAAGGCTCCAAGGCTCTGGGGGAACCAAGTCTTGCTTCTCCCTGGCCATTGGAGTGAGCTTCCGAAAACGAGGAATCTGGAAACGAGAGAGGGCATCAGCAATCTCGTTATTAACACCCGGTACATGTTTGGCAGAAAAAACTAAATTCTGCTTCAAACACCATAGAACAAAAACTCTTACCAACCACATTACCCTTTCCGATTTTGATGACAATGAATTAATCACCTGTACAACAGCCAAGTTGTCACACCAGAATAATATCCTCTTATCCCTGAATCTGTCAACTCACAAGTGAGCTGCCACCACTATAGGGAACAACTCGAGGAACATCAAATCTCTCAGGTCATGCCAATGAGCAGGCCACTGCTCTGAGCACCATCTCCCCTGAAAATAAATTCCAAGCCCTGCTGCACCAGCTACATCAGAGTTCACCTGCAACTCTGCTTCCAACAAATACATGTCTCTCCACATGCTGATACCATTGTGATGCTGCAGAAACTCCAGCCATACTCCCAAATCCTCTCTCATCTCCGTTGTGACCCTGATGTGATGATGCAGCTTAGTGATCCTAGCTATTTTGGCATACAGGCGAGACAGAAATGCGCGCCCAGGCGCTATAACCCTACACGCAAAGTTCAGCTTACCCAGCAATGACTGAAGCACCCTCAAAGTCACTTTGCTGACCCCCATGCATGAAACAATTTCATTCCTAATTACCTCTAACTTATCTAACGGCAAACGAGAACACTGACCCACTGAATCCAGTTCAATACCTAAGTAGGTCAAACATGACGTGGGGCCCTCTGTCTTCTCCTCAACCAATGGGACCCCAATCAACTCTGCAACTTCTCTAAAAGCAGGCAACAAGCTGCTGCAGTCCCTCAACCCTGCTCTCCCAATGAAGATATAATCATCGAGATAATGTGACATATAGCGGGACCCTGTCCGCCGTCTAACAATCCACTCCAGAGCGGAGCTGATTTTCTCAAAGGCAGCACATGTGATAGAGCACCCCATAGGCATTGCCTTATCAAAATAAAAACGGCCCTTAAATGAAAACCCCAATAGGTTAAAATCCCTGGGGTGCACTGGCAAGAGGCGAAAAGCGGACTTAATGTCACTCTTTGCCATAAGGGCACCCCTACCGCAATCCCTCACAAGCTCAACCGCCACATCAAGAGACGTGTAGTGAACCGAGGTCAGCTCGGGAGGAATTGCATCGTTCACTGAAAACCCCCTGGGGTAAGACAGATGTATTCTGTATTCCCTGGGGGCCTTTTTCGGTACAATCCCCAATGGTGACAATCTCAAATTCTCCATAGGCAAAGATTCAAAGGGGCCAGCCACATGGCCTTCCGCTAACTCCTTCTGTATCTTTTGCTCCACCACTGATTCCATGCCTATCACCGACTTTAGATTCCTAGCCACCATACTCTCCCTCTTCCCTTCAAATGGAATTTGAAAACCAAACCTAAAACCATTAACAACGTAACTTGCTGTACCCAGATCAGAATAATCTCATAACAATCTCTTGAGCACCCACCATTTAACTGGCATTGGTGCTCTTACCAGCAGCGGACTGGGGTGGCCCACCACCTCTGCCTGCACCATGTTGGAATCCACGCTTGCCTCTCTGCCCCGCCCCCCATCTGCGCTGACAGTTGACGGAAGGGTGAGCCCCTCCACATTGGAGGCAGACATGCTTAAACCTGCAGAAGGAACGAAAACACTTGCTTTAGTTAAAGTCCCAGCAGGCCAAAGATTGCCCTCCCTTTTTATTCTGTTCTCCACAAAAATTATCCACCGGTTGGGCATCACCCTTTATGATGATATGCCCACTGTCTGCACACACCACCTCCTTTCCCTGAATACACTCCATCCAGAGGTCGTGGTCCTTCACCTCCCACTGCACCCCAGGGGTAATGGGTGCATGCTGGCAAAATGCTACGTCATACCTGAGCCAACCGAAGCCATCCTTCGTTAGATATGCTCGCCTTACAATATCAAAATATTTCCACAGGGCTACCGCCCTTTCTGGAAAGGCCTGCATTATTACTCCTGCATATATAATGAAGGCTGACTCCCAGTTAGCCCAATTCCTATCGATCTTTCTCCTTTTCACCCTCTCATACTCCTTTGGCTCTGGCCATGCATTGGGGTCAGGAACTGGGTCACAGAACAGGATGGCAAACAGGTCTATGTAATCACCCCTCCAGATTTTTTCCCTTGTGGACTGGAGTAGGTGTACCCCCAATGGGGCAGATGCCCTGGCATATCCGCCCTGCAAAGGAGGGACTTCCTTTACCTGTAAGCCAGCAGAGGCCACCCCACCCTGACCCACAGAAGCCGTGGCGACAGCCAAAGGGGCCGGAACATTCGCCCCACCTACCTGGCCCACCTGAACCCCAGTGCTCGCTTCATTCCCAGCTGACCCACCCTGCAAAACCGTTGCTTGCGGGCGCCACACATTGTCCACCCACACTAACCTATTCGGGTCCTGCTGCACCAGCAGTTGACCCGTCCTAGCATTCGCCTGCACAGATGCCATAAGGCTCTGCTGCAGCACTTGTGTCGCTGCCAACGGTCCCGTGGCTCCAGTGCTTGCCTCCCCACTAAATTCAACCCTGACAGGCCCTTCCCCTGTCTGAGCAGGCAGACTACTTCCAATTACTACCTGCCCCTGGGCCACTGAACCCGAAGGGGGCAGTACATACTCACCATCACCTGAACAGGTGTAATCGAAGGCGTCGCCTGCAACACACCAGTCCCTGACGCGGATGGCGTCATCACCCTCGGCCCTGCACCTCCTTCCAGCAGCTGAGCAATCCTATCAATCTGCTGTTCCATTCTGTCCACTTTCCTGGCCAGCGACTCCATTGCTGGTCCCCCTTGGCTTGGTCCAGGTGTGTCACTCTGCTGCAGAGAAGGGTCGGGTAAATTCCAGTTCATTCCCCTGGAAACCTGACCCCCCATTTCCCCAGCCTCCAATAACCCCGAGGCTGTCAGGCGGGACATAACATTATCCCACCCAGCCATTCTGGTCTCCATGGACTGCATGAAGGCCTGTCCAGGGCCTCCCTGTAGCCATGCAGGAGGGGAAGGCAGCACCTGAGTCCCCTGCACTATGGCAGCAGGATCCTCCGGGAGTGCAACGACCGGGACCCTCCCTTGCATAATGCCACCCCGGGAAAGTCCAAGCCCTTCATCCATGCTGGGCCCAGCCACCCCTTGAAGGGCACCCTCCAATTGCGCTGTCCCTACCCCCAGGGACCTCACCGTGGAAGAAGGGGCACGGGGGGTAGCCTCCACCTGTGACCCCCCTGCCCCATCACCACCCTGCCCTGCTTTTCTCTTTTTCCCACTGGCTGCGCCAGGCCCCTGGCTTTTCTTGGCTCTGCCCATATTCCCTGAGCTAACAAGTGGGTATCCCCCCTTCAATCCCTCAAGACGCCAACACTCCCCTTGTCCTACCCAGGGGAACAACAAATTCCAATATTAGAGGGGGGGGGGACTGTTCCCCTATAGCCCTCCTAATAGGGGGGTAAATTCACAATGTGTATGGGGGATATTCCCTGGGGATATGCCCACGGGAGGGCTAAGATTTGAATGAATAGTAAGGAGTGAACCAATCCCTTATAATCCTCCACTGGGAGGAGTGAATTCCCAGTGAGGTGAGGGGGTATTCCCCCAATGCTTGGGCCTCAAGTTCAAGATAAGGAGGCCTCGCTCTTAGCCCACTTTCCTCCCGGCCCCCCTACTGGCAAAAAAACGCCCCCGCTTCCCTTGCGAAACACTGGAAAAATACAGCCTTTATTTAATTCTGCCGCTCGTCCTCCAAGCCGTGCCGCCGGTCTCTCCAGCAATCCCCGCTCCAGCTATGAAGGAAGCCTTCCAGCTTCAAGCTTCAAGCCATGCCGCAGGACTCCCCCGCAATCCCCATTCCAGGAGAGGCTGAAACAAGCGGCCGCTTCAATTGGTTGCCGGCAGTCGAATGAAGGCTGCCCGGCCCAGCAACCACATGGACACTCGGTGTCCAATCACAGAGGCGCATTCTCGCACCAGAAATTCTTGCAAGCTGCTGCCTCCCAACAGCGCAGCTTGCACGCTGGTTGTCTTCCCGCCCTGGGCAGTTCTAGTTTGCCCAGCAACAGCCCGTGCCTGATTCCCCTGATGGGGCGGGCACAAATTAACCCCTGCAACGCACAAGGCGCTTAGCAGGGGTTTTCTCATCTCAGCCAACTGAGAACCAGGATTCTCAACAAGAACAAGAATAAATGCAAAATCAAGTTTCAGCTCTAACCAAAACAGATTGCAGTACTTCTAATTTTGTGGGCCTGAAGGTGGCAGCTGCCCCTTCTACATCCCAAGGGGTCTCTGGGGTCAGGACACAGCACTTCCAATGTCCACAGGGAAACACTGCCTTCCAGACTCCAGGGCAGTCCCCCTTTGAGCTTTGGGTATGGGAGCTCTGTCATGCTATGCACAGACAACCTGGTGGTTGTGTATTACATCAGCTGGACAGGAGGGGCATGATTGCTCCTGCTCATGGAAGAGGCTTGCAGCATCTGGTAATGGTGTCTCCCTCAAGGTGTGTTGGTAGTGGAGGTACACATATGCAGGTACATAGGACAATGAACAGGCAGATGGCGTCAATAGGTCTTTAACGCTTTCTCATAAATGGGCTTTGAAATACTCAGTCTTTTGTTTCTTGGTGTGCAAATGGGGCACCCAGGTGGCCAATATTTGTACATCAGGGTGTATGAATCATCTTCTGTCTAAGCAAAGAAGTAACCTGTATAACATAACCATGGACTATAGTAGAGCAGAGCCATTGATCAGTGATAATGGTCTCCCACAGATGAAGGAAGGGCAAGAGCCAATCCTTAAAGGAAGGACCACTAAGGTAGGTGAAAGGGGCACATGCTTAGCACTAAAAGTGCTTTTTAGGAGTAATTGGACCTGGTGCAGCAGTTATCTGGCACTGTCTTAATCCGCTGAAGCCCAAGCCCTGAGGAAGGTGCGGACAGATCTGGGGCAGTTGAGGGGAATATGGGGCTAGAGATAGGACTAGGGTTGCCAGAGGGCTCTTTCGCAGCAATAGTGGATAAGATGTAGAGACTGTATTTATTTATTTTTGTTATATTTTTACCCTGCCCCTCTCACAGAGTGACTCAGGGCGGCTTACAGTTATAAACCATGTAAAACACAACTTCAATATAAAAATAAATTTTTATATATATATATATATATATATATATATATATATATATATATAATCTAAAAACCAATATAACTACATTAAAACTCTGACTTGTGCTGAGATCCTCCCACCCTCCCCTGTCAAATGCCTGGTGGAAGAGCCAGGTATTACATCTTCGTTGGAAGGTAAGAAGATTCAGGCTGAGGCAAATCTCCACCAGGAGGGAGTTTCAAAGTGATGGCACAGCCATCGAGAATGCCCTTCTGTCTGTCTGAACTCAACGGTAACACGGAACTTCCAGGAGGGCACCCTCAGACAACCGCAGGGGCCACCCAGGTGGTGAGGCGACCACTCAGATAATCAGGGCCCAGGCTTTGAAGAGCTTTAAAGGTCAATACCAGTACCTTTAATTGGACCTGGAAGACAACAAGCAGTCAGTGTAGTGTTCAGAGCACAGGTATTATGTGCTCCCTGTGGCCTGTCCCAGTAAGAAGGCAGGCCACCGCATTCTGCACTAGCTGCAACTTCCAAACCATCACCATGGGCAGCCCCACATAGAGCACATTGCAATAGTCTAATCTTGAGGTGATGAATGCGTGGATGATAGTGCCGAGATCGGAATCTGAGACACATGAGTGGAGCCTTTTCACAAGATGTATTTGGTGAAAGGCACCCCTGGCTACAGCCAACACCTGGGAATCCAGGTGCAGCTGTGAATCCAGGAGCACCCACAGGCTTCGCACAGATGGAGCTAAAGGAGGACAAATGGTCACAATAGAGTGGGAAACCTCATCACCCAGATCACCAGTCCTGCCTACTAGCATCACCTCTGTCTTATAGGGATTGAGCTTCAATCAGCTCAACCTCATCCAATCCCCCACAGCAGCCAAGCACCGGGACAGCAAGGAGACAGCACGGCCAGGGTCAGAGGAAAATGACAGAAACAGCTGGGTGTCATCAGCATACTGATGACAGTGAATCCCCAGCTGCGCATGACCTCCCCAAGCAGCTTCATGTACACGTTAAACAAGAGAGGGAACAGAATAGAGTCCAGCCGGACCCCACATGGGAGGCCACCAGAGGATGAAGTACAGTCCCCTAGCACCACCTGCTGAGAACTATCTGCAAGAGAACTATCTGCAAGGTATGAACGGAACCATTGCAAAACAGTGCCGTCCACCCCCGCTAGGTCCCGCAGGCATGTCCCTAACAATTCATGGTAAATGGTATCAAAATCCGCTGATCTAATAGGACCAGCAGAGTCATAGGACCCTTGTCTAGTTCTACGAGGAGGTCATCGACCAAGGCCACAAGCGCCATCTCTGTGCTGTAACCTGGGCGAAAGCCAAACTGCATGGTATCAAGAAAACTGATGCCATCCAGATGGGCCTGGATCTGATGAGCCACTGCCCGTTCAATAATATTCTCTAAAAAGGGAAGGCTAGAGACAGGTCAGTAACTAGCTGGGGCATCCACATCAAGTGATGGCTTTTTGAGGAGGGGCCGAACCACAGCCTCCTTGAGGCAAGCTGGCATCCTCCCCTCCTGAAGGGAGGAATCGATAATCCCTGCCAGCACTGGCCCCACTGTCTTCCTGGTAGCTCTTGCCAACCAAGACAGGCAAGGATCTAATTCACAAGTCATGGCAAGAATAGACCCCAGTACATGGGGCGTGTAGGTCTGGCATTGCCAATTGAAATTCATCTCACAACACATGACCAGACAGGGCATTCCTAACCTCTGGCTCAGCTACTGCCTCCAAAATGGCGGAGTCTCAGTCATGCTCGATGCAAACAATTTCATCCACAAAGTACTTCAGATCAGAAACATGTTACAATGGGCCGTGGATGAATCCGATTCCGGGCAGAGACAGGCTAGACCAATCAAGCCTCTCACCACCTGGAACAGCTCCACTGGACGTGACTGAGCAGACGCAGTGAATAAAGCAAAGAACTGCTTCTTTGCTGCCCTCACCGCCATGACATAGGACTTCAAAAATACTCTGTGCTGCAGTCGATCATCTTGGGCACAAGTACAGCACCACAATCACTCCAACTGCCTCCCTTCATGCTTCAGACACCTGAGGTTCTCTGTGAATCGCAGCGACCTGTGAAACTGACATGCCGGAAGCGGACGTCTAGGTGCCACCCGATCAATGGCCCAGCCAACCAACTATTCCAGAAGGCCACGACGTCCTCAATGGAGTTGCCATCAAGGTCAACAGGTATCTCCCCAAGAGTATTCTAGAACCCTTCCAGTTCCATAAGTCTCCTGGGGTAGACCATCCTAACTGGTCGGCCCCGCCTCAAAAAACCACAACCCTATGGCAGGCAGGTGCACTAGGATGGAGGTTCACAGAAGGTAATGGTCTGACCACAGCAAGGGTGAACACAACACACCCCCAATCATTGGACCCCCCACCTCAAGGTTGGTGCAGAAAACCAAATCCAACGTGTGCCTCCTCTCATGTGTCAGGCCACTCACTACCTGGGACAGGCCCATGGTTGCTATGGTGGCCATGAACTCCTGCTCTGCCCCTTGCAATCTCGCCTCGGCAAGGATAGTGAAGTCCTCCCAAGCTTAGGAGACTTCAAAACCAAGTCCAAGACCAGAACTGCTAAAGCAGGCAGGGATGCTGATGTGCAGTGTGGTGCATGGTACACTTAGCCTCAACCTGTCCCCACCGGCCAAATGTAAATGCAAGGTGGAGACACTCCATACCAGATTCATTCTACACTGAAGACCTCCATGTGACCAACCCCTCCTTGAAAAGAATAGCTATGCCCCTGCCGCACCCCCCCACCTCGACCCTCTGACTGGGGCTGGACAGAGTACCCAGCCAGAATGAGGTCTGTCAAAATTGGCCCAGACCACTCATTCAGCCAGGCCTCCATCACACACACAGGAGGTCTGCCGCTCAGTCCAGAATAGCATAATGGATTGATGATGATTTATTGACTACCAACCTTGCGTTGAACAGCACCAGTGACAGGCCTAGGGCATTCGAGACCTCGATCACCTGGTTACCTGGGACCGGGGGACAGGCACTAACCACCGATCCCTCCGCTCACAATGAAATCTCCCCCCCGACCCCCACCCCCTTGGGCCATAGTTCCTCAGTCCCATCAAAACCCCTATGACTGCTGCTTCCCCCCCCCCCCAGCATACAGCCATCAGCCCGACTCCCACTCCCAAAAGGCCCTCTGCCAGGACAGCAGGGATTGGAGCCCCCTCAACCCACCCACCCCTCTCGCAGAGGGACCTACACAATCCTCCCTACCCCCCCCCCAAATCCCCGTATAACCCAAACAATCCCCATCCCCCTCTCTCACTGAGGGACAGTCACTCTGAGCGGCTGTCTGGTCCCTCACACCAGCTGGGGTAGAACCCCATAACCCGCCCCTCACGGGGAGGGCCACCCTCCCTAACCCCAAGCGAAGAATCCTCGAACAAACACTCCCCATCCCCCTCTCTCACTGGGGAATGACTACCCCAAGGGGTCTCCCAGCCACTCTCACTGGTCAGGGCAAATTCCCCCAGTCCAACCCCACTACCAAACCCAGAAGAACAATATCTCCTTCTCCCATTTCACCAAGACACCCAATTTAATATATATGGTGGAGATATATATAACAAGAAACTAAGCTGATAAACTAGAGTTATGTAAATAAAAGGACTTTGTATAAAGCTAATTTCCAGAAAGCAAGTGACTGTCAAGCTAATCCTCTGGAATAATTGACTTGGCAGGATTGATCCTGCAAAAACTTGCCCCAGCATGACTGTGCCCTACTACAGACAGGAAAAAAATAATAAAAATAAATCAAGGCAAAAAGGTTAACTGTGGGCTGTCCCAAGTTTCCCTATTCCAGCCATGTATATTAGGCCTGAAATGACATGTGGCAGTGTCCAACAATTCTGTCAGAAACCTCCAGTCCGTTGCAGTTTTCCTGACACAGCATGGACACAGCATCCCCATACTTATTACAGTGCTTGCCGCTGCTTTCCACTATTGTCTGTCACTATTTCTCGGCAGCATAGAAATTGTCATAAACCGTTGCAAGTCCCATAAAGTGTCCAAAAATGCCACAAAGTGTTGGAATGTGTTACTAAAGTGTCAGAAAAGCTGTTGGAACTGTCGGTAAAACTGTCGGAACTTTCAGAACCGTCGGAAATTGTCACTATTATGTTAAGTGCCACGGAATACCTGGAACTGTCGCAAAATGTCAGTGCCATAAATTGAGGGCAAATGCTGTTGGAGCGGCGGCAAGACTGTTGATGTCAACAGTAAACAGTGAAACGGCAAACAATGCTGCCACTTCAGGCCTAATGTGTATTATTGGCTTAGTTTTAAGATAAATGTTGGGGGAGATGCCATTAAGCTGTGGGAAGCAAGCCTCTGTCCACTAAAATCTACAAAAACTGGACCATGAGATTATTTTATTTATTTATTTTATTCAAACCTACTTCACTCTTTCCCCTCAGGCTCAGGGCAACTTATAAGAAAAGAACCATAAAAAATGAAAGAATCCCCTAAAGCCACACACATACACACACATATACACACACCTCCTAGAATCGTCCCAACCCCTATCCCTGCCTACCAAAGGCTTGGCCCAAAAGAATGGTCTTGCATTGCCTTCAGAAAATCCTTGGTCTCTGATGTGTGAACGCGGTTCAGAGGTTCGGGCCGAACTCAGTTTTTGGCGCGTCCATGAACCCGCCGAACCCGAACTGCCCCATGCACAAACCACCCGAACAAAGTTCAGGTTCTGAACCTGTTCAAGCAGGGGGCAGGGGGGAACCCGGTTTCCCCTCCCTCCAGGCTGCACGGGTGGAAGGGGTGCCAGAGCTCACCTCCTCCCTCCACCCTGTGCAGCCTACAAAAAAATGTTTAAACCCCACCCCAGGGACCCCCATACGTAGTGGCGCCGGGGTCCGGCCCTGGGTCCTGCAGCGGTGGCAGTGGGTCTGGCTCTGGTCGCACTGCAGAGCACTTCATGCCTCTACTAGGCCTTCCAGGTCAGGTGACCGGGTCAGGTGATCTGGAAGGCCTAGTAGAGGCCTGAAGCGCTTCGCTGCCACCGCTGGAGCCATCCCTGCCGCCACCGGACCCGGGCCGGAGCCCCGGCACTACCAGGTAGGTCAGGCCCTGGGTCCGATGGCGGCAGCAGGGTCGGCTCCAGCAGCGGAGTGCTTCAGGCCTCTACTAGGCCTTCCGGGTCACCTGACCCGGAAGGCCTAGTAGAGGCCTGAAGC